>CM051379.1:8139037-8414037 GCA_028015245.1 Cardamine occulta | reverse complement strand
TCCGTTCGTTTGTCTTAATCATTTCTTGACCAAGCTATCCTTTCTTTATTATAATAGCATACACGTGTCGTATTGTTAGAAGATGGATCCTTCTATTCCGGATCTGATATCAACACTAAGCATGCTAGTTTTAATTGATAGGACTTAAAAACCTCTTTATCAATGGATGGACAACCAAAATTCCTCATGTACACTATTTTCGTACACTGACTCTGTACACCAACTATGTATATCATTTATGTACATTGTCTCCCTACACTGTTTATGTACAACCAAAAATCTCTATGTACAGCATTTCATACACTGTCTATGTGTATCATTATACCCACCATCTTGTTTATCATACCATTGTTTACATTTTCTCATTTGTACACCACCTAACATTGGCGTATCAGTCACTACATGTAGAACATACACTAGGATCATTTCCGTACACCACAAATTTGTACACACACATATACATCCGAACTAACATATACAGTCTCTCCAAACATCTTGTCCACTATCTTGTTCACTAGAAAAATATATACCTCAGACAATGTACACTGATAACATCGTATTTTGACCTGTTTTTACATGTTTTCATATTTTTTTATGAGAGATTGATGTGATTTCAAGGTTAAATAATCTATTATCAAGTATTGTTAGTGTTAAAGAGATTTTATAGGTTTTATGGAAAAATGGACCAAAAGAGGAGCAAACCCCGTTTTAAGGCAGTTTCAGAGCATCAGAAGTTTGGCAACACTTTAAGACCTTCCCATGGAAACCATGATCTTGTTTTATTGGATTATCTGAATTGGAAAACACTATGATGAATTCAGAAACGCTATGAGCTGACTCAATATTCCCCAAAACTTCTTTACATCAAAGAGTAGGGTAAGCCAATGTTGTCTTTAAAATCTATTTGAACCTAACCTGACATTCAATTTCTTTCTTAGAGATTGGTATTCGCTGGGAAAGGATCTATTCAAACCATACAAGACCATGCAATTTTTCACAAAGTATACGATTACCTCTTCTCCTCTTCGTACTCAAAGAAAAAGAAAAATAAAGAAAAAGAAAGAATAAGGAGAAACAAATCAAAGCAATCAGATAGAAGTGAACCAAGGGATGACATGTAAACTCGCGTATCCTTTATGACCTCATGGAAACTCTGTCGTAAGAGAAACTAAAAGTGAAAGTGAACCAAGCGATGACACATAAACTCGCGTATCTTTTGTGATCTCATGGAGACTCGTCCCAAGAAAAAAAAAAGAAAGAAGGAGAAGAAGAAAGGCGAAGCATCAAAACCAAAACAATCGGTGGCTGTAAAAATAATATTAAGGAGCGAGCATCAAAGAGAAAGCCGGTGGCTCAGAAGAGAAGAGAAAGGAAAGTATATTAAAGAAGGTCTTGGTAAGAAAAAGTTGACACCCCTTGAATCGATTTCCCTTTGGTAAGACCATAGTACTTTTCATTCCATTAATTTATGTAAAGAGATGACAATGGGAATTCCGAAAGTACCTTTGGATTGTGGACTTTTAAGGATTATTGATGCTTTTTATGGTTGGTTACAGAAAGTAAGTTCTAACGCCACAGCGAGGAGGAGTGCGTAGAAGATATCCCCAATGACAAGTGAGTTCCTGTGATTTTCAAAACCTCTTTTCCATTCTTGTTTGATTGAGGACAAGCAAAGTCTAAGTTTGGGGGAATTGATAACATCACATTTTGACCGGTTTTTACTATGTTTTCATATTTATTTTATGAGAGATTAGTGTGATTTCAAGGCTAACTAAGCTATTATCGAGTATTGTTAGTGTCAAAGAGGTTTTACAGGTTTTATGGGAAAATGGACCAAAACAGGAGCAAACCCCGTTTAAGGCAGTTTCAGAGCACTAGAAGTTTGGCAACACTTGGAGACCTTGCCATGGACCAAATTTGGATTTCTCCATATCATTGGAAAGCTGGAAGAGTCAAGATTCATCTGGGATAAAATTCAAAGCAATCCATTTAGCCGTTTGGAAGATGCATCCCAAGGAGTGAAGACATGTTAACTGAAGCCAAAAGCTCCATCACCTCGGTCACAAAGCTTCGTGATTGAGGCTGGCTTCTTGAACACCCCGGTCACAAGCACCCGTAACCAAAGCTCAGCCTCTCTGCCTCCACACTTACTAAAATGACGAGTTTAACCTCCGAAACCTTAAAACCGACTTCTTGTGTCCAAGACTTATAAATACACATCTAAACCTTAGGGCTACGTGTGCCTCACCACCAGATCGTGTGCATTCATAGAGTAACTACACCACACTTCAAGACTACCAACAGGAACTCTAGAGATGACAAAGAGGAGCCGCACCAAGCTCCCTTGCTTGTAGAACCTCTTGGAGATCCACCATCTCTTTTCTCTACAATCTCTGAATACTTTGTAATCTCTAAACCTTTTTCTATATCTATGAAACACTTTCACCTTGCTTTTATGATTCCTTTAAGAATGCTTGAGTGATTTTCTTGGTGGGTTTAGAGGGTTGAATTCAAGGGGGGATGTGATCTGTTTGGTTTAAGTGGCGAGTTTATTGTAGTTGCATCATCGTCTATAATGTTCTTTCGGTCTGATCTCTTTCTTAATGCATATAGTTAGCGTCATGAACTGACTATTGATCTTAGGCATCTAGGTAATGCTATCCGCTTGCTTAGTTTGTTTGAACCTAGATTGGATGATTATCGCGTTATAATAAGCACATACCACTTAGTTATGGAGTTTTATGGACTAGGATTGAACCTGATTTTAAATTTTGACATATGTGTTGTTTGCCTGAGGACATATAGATTTTAGCCGATTTTCTCAATGATAATAGGTTAATCAAACTTTCGTGTTTCATAGTCCGAGACTTAGGAGTAGACATGCATTTCATGAATTTATCTTGAATTGTTTGATCATGGAACCCCGGCGAACCCTTGAACACCCAACATCTTTCTTTTATTGTTTTACATCGATTTCTTTGCATACTTGTTGCATGACATAACAAACCAAACCTTTTTATTATTGAGTTCTAGCCTTACTTGTTCATCTTGATTTGCAAAACAACTTCTCTTTCTGTGAGATTGATATACCTTAAGTACTACAATTGATTGTTGTGTACTTACAGCTTGTTGATTGAGTGTCCGAAGAAAAACTCTGGAGATGACTAAACATCCTCACCACATCATACACCCTTTAGGACACGAATTGGTGTACGAGACGAATCAGTGTACTAGGTGAGTAAGATGATTATATTTTAAAAGAATGCTTATATAGTATACACGGGTAGTCATCCAATATCTGGGACAACAAAGAAACAAAAGAGTGCAGCAAGATTGTCGATTGGATCCGAATACATGGACGTATAAAACACGACTTCCAAATTACATTGGGTGTGCAGTCTTCTCACAAAGCTCGAAATCACACTAAAAGTGCCACATGTTGTCTATTGTGACAATGTGGATGCACCGTTTCTCCGTGCCAATCTAATGTTTCATTCAAGAATTAAACATGTTGTTATCAACTGTCACTTTATCAGGGGTCATATTCAGAAGGAATTCTTCTATTTGCTCATGTTAACACATAAGATAACCTAGTAGATGGTCTTACTAAACCACTTCCTCGTCAACGGTTTCTAAAACTTTGAAGCAAGACTGGAGGTACTACAACCATTCCATCTTGAAAGTGTGTGTAAAGGATGAATATAAAAACTTAGTAAATACGCTATCAAGTCCATATCACCTTAGGAAGATGTTGTCGACATTCTCCCTAAAATTCATTGATTGTATGTATTAGAGTGATGAGAGATAGAGATTGGAAAAAAGTATTATTGACTCTCATAATCATAAAAGTTTGGATACATATGTTTATATACTAAAAGAGATTTCCTAAACTAGATAGATACAAATATATGCAAGTATTCTTATATCATAATCACATAATATTGATAATAATATTGTGGATCTTCTAGATCCTTCTATACGCCCTCTCAAGTTCAAGGCGGTAATGAAAACTAGACAAAATTAACGGCTTGAGATTGACATAAGTGTTGAGTGATGAAGACGGTGGTCTTGGCGGTGAAGAAACAACGGTGAAGGGATAAAACATCTCGATGACAATCGGATCGAGGCACCGTTGACTAGAGAGATCTGGACTTCTCGAGAAGTCACTCGGTGGATCTCCGGTGAGGGAGTATTGTGCTTCTTCAATTCACGAATATATTATGTCTCTGAATCTAAGCTTTCAAATCCTTTTTTCTTTAAAAAAAAATGCTTATGTGCTTCCTATTTCTTAATCTTCGTCTTTCTATCAACTTTGTTCATCAAAATATTCATATTTATTTTTTCTTTTGCTTGCTACATATTAAAAAAGAAATCGTTTTTCATCAATACTTATTTTTTATTTAAAAAAATTGTTTGTTATGAGGAAGTGGTTTTAAAAAATTGGTTATTATTACATTATATCAATAATGATATTGTGGATCTTCTAGATCCTTCTATAGTATTGTATAAAATCATCTCCATAAGTGGCGGATCCAGGAATTTTTTTAACTGGGGTCAAAACATAACAAATAACCTTTTAAATTTGGGTCACATAACAAATAAAGAAATTATTTTAATTTGTGGGTTCAATATTAAATGGGCTAGAAAATTTTGTTTTTCTGTGGGTTCAAAACCAATAAATTCATCTAAAATCAATAAAATTACACTATTAAAAAAAAATATTAATGGGGTGTCAGCTGACCTCACATCTTTGTGTATGGGTCTGCCCTTGTCCATAACCTCTCTTGAATAAGAAGAAATGTACATTCTTACAAAAACTAGTCATTGTCTGCTACTTTTCTAGTAAAGCCCGATGATAATTACAAATTTAGAGATAAATTAAGTCTCAAACATCATCTATTTACAAGTTTTGAACTCTTCCATCTCTTTGAAAATTGTAATCTAAAATTATTGAAAGAAAGTTAAACTTTACAAATGTTTTGTTATTGTGAGTGTAACTTTCTCGTGGCTATCCACTTACAAAGAAAAAGCACTCTTACACATTGAGCTTCATAAAGAATTATAAAAATATTTATAAATTACACTTTTATTCAAAATATGATCATCACAAGATTATAATTTTGTTTGGACCACCGCTATATAATATTCATAAAAGTGATTTTGAGTAAGGAGAATCAGATCCCGAGGCATATGAGTAAACAAATGAAGATATGTAGATCCTAAGCTATCATCATCACATAGCATGTGAGTCCTCTCGCAATGCAATATGTATGCAATCATAGGATAAGTAAAGCCTTTTAAAAGTAGTGGAAAATATTTGACCATGGCTACTTTTTGTCTCTACGCCGCGAAAATAACATTTCCGGCCATCCACCAGGCACCAGCATCGACAGTTTTGAGTAATTGTCATATTTATAAACTACAATCTGACATTCAAAACTAATGATCACATTATATTGTTTCGCAAATGTTTCTATCACATTATTGGTTACTAGTAGGTGAACATCTAGATTTAAGGTACATAGTAATTATTATTGTTTTTTTCTTAATTTGTGATTATCCGAAAGGTTCCAGATTTGTAGGTCAGTGTATCCCCTTGAGTAGTTCTGCAATTTTGTAAATTAACTAAGTAATTATGATTTTTAAACAATAAATCCATGAATTCATACTAGTAATGTTTTCTACTGTTCCATGATTTTGTAATACATTAATTTGGAAATGTGTTTGTTGTAGATATTATTTTTAATTTAAGTGAATCTAGTAGCATTACGTGTAATAAGTTTAGAGTCTTTAGATGAATCTCTTTCGTCATAATTTTTAAAAATACCCTATTATTATTATAAATTTTTAAAATATCTATTTTTTTGTTTAAGTTAATATCTTAATAACTAATGTTAAAAGTTGCAAATAAATTACTATGATTAATTCATTATTCTTTAGGATAAGTATAATTATCATTTAAGTATAAAACCTTCAAATGTCAAAACAAGACAGTAGTTTAGGTTTTCGCAATTTAGAACTGTTTAATGATGTTTTATTAGCAAAACAAGTTTGGAGACTCCTTAAATATCTGGATAGTCTTTTTGCCAAAATTTATAAAGCACGTTATTACAAAGATGATCATATTTTCGATGCTAAATCACATCGATATCAATCGTATGGATGGTCGTCTATACTTCATGGAATTCAACTATTGAAAAAAGGATATAGATTTCTAATAGGTGATGGGAAGACAACTAGGGTCAACAAAGCTATATGGATCCCGTCGGATCCCCCAAGAACAACGACAAAAATTACTGAAGATTTTGATATTCAAGTGAGTAATCTAATCAAGACGCATGAAGGATACAGGACATGGGATTCGGATATGCTCGACTTTGTATTAACGGAAGAAGATAAAGAGTTGGTGCAACACATTCACTTATCACATAAAGAAGAAGAAGATCAAATTGTTTGGAATTTAACATCTCATGGTAATTATTCGGTTAAAACATGCTATAATCTAGCCAAATCTATTCACTATGCAAATCATTTACCTGTAAACCCACCTCATGGTGATACAGTCATTAAAACTCAATTGTGAAAACTACCAATAATGCTGAAGATTAAGCATTTTATGTGGCGTATTCTTTCAAATGCTTTAGGTACAAACGTGGTATTAAAATGGATAAACAATGTCAACGATGTTGTGTTGATGCTGATCAATAAATCATCTCCTATTCACTTGTCCAGTTTCCCTACAAACGTGGAGACTATCACATTTGCCTTTCATGTACCAATTTTCTCCATCAAATGATTTGGAGGAAAATATAAAAACATTTATCACATCACAGTACAAGCTGAAACAAATTTTAACACAAGAGCAAAAAATTTACCTTTTGGATTATGTGGAGGATTTGGAAGTCAAAAAATGATCTTCTATTCAATCATAAAAGAATCAATCCAAAACTTTATATAGCTATAACAAAATCAGATGTACATGAATGGATTACAAACAACAAGCCTATTGAAAAATATAAATACACTAACATAAAGCAAAGATGGTCTACACCCCATGATGATTGGTTAAAATATAATTTTGATGCTTCCTTCAATATGTTAATTCATCAGGCTTATGGTAGATGAATTGTTCGAGATTATATGGGAGTACCCAAGTTTTGGGGATCCTCAAATTTAAAATATACAATCTCTTTTCTTGAGCCTGAAACAAAGGTTTTGCTCACTACTTTACAACATGTGTGGTGTAAAGGTTTTTAAAAAATTATTTTTGAAGACAATTGCCAAGTGTTTGTTAACATAATTAACAGAGGCCATGAAGATATTTCATTTTTGAACCTTTGTAAGGACATTAAGGAGTGGATGAAGAAGTTTGAAGATATTTGATTAATACATGTTTTACGATACAACAACGAAGCAGCTCATCTTTTATCAATATTTAGGCTAAAAATGATTTACTTTTTTATGGTTGTATTTACCCCCTGTTTGGTTAACAGAACGTTTGTATCATGACTTTGTTGGTTCACGTTAAAAAGTTATTATTTGCCGTAAAAAATATAATTATCATTTTTGAAATAAATCCAACGATAAATGATGGTCAAAGACTCAATTGATTGGATTAGCAAAACAGAATTTCACAATGATTTTAGGAGGAAATATCACATATGTATTTTTGAGGATTCTGTCATAAGTCTTAACCATAATAAATTGATTCAGTTTAACGGAAACAATGGTTTTAAGTGCAATTTCACTAGATTTTATTATATTCAAATCATGTGTTTGTTTTTAGCCACATTATCATTTTCATTGGTTCAATTATAAAAAATATGGAATCTTTCGAGTCAAAAGAATCTATAACAGTATTAAATATATTAAAAAAAATTATTTAAAATTATGATCGACATTAATTTTTTTATAAAATAAAACTTTATTGTATCACTGAAAATTAATTGAATATAAATATATATATATATATATATATATTTATATTGGTAAGATATTATTAAGTTTTAGTGAATGTATTTTAGAAATTAATACTTTAAAAAAATATTTTTTTTTAAAATGATATTTTCTCAAATTTCCTCTTAATATAATTCTTAACCTTTTATATCAATTAGTTTTGCTTCCGTGCGAGGCGCGGGTTTAATTGAAATTGGTGCAATACTAACTCTGTAATATATAGAGTGGTAAGATACTTTCTACTTATTAGATTGTCACGTCATCACACATAGTGAAGTGACCAAAACTGGAGATATAGAGTTATGTTTTGTTATCAGAACACGCACTTTTAGTTCCATTAGTACCCAAACATATAATTCCATTAGTACCCACATATATCGTTCCATTATTTCTTATTTTTTTCCTTTTTTAAGTTTATTTGTTCTTTGTTTTATTTGTTGTTTATTCATTTGTAAAATGATGTCATCTTTATAATTATGTTTTTTGTCACTTTATTAAATTCAGTTTGAAGTGTATTAAGTATTCATAGCTACATTTCTTTCTTTGGACATTACAAACTTGTTCTTTGTTTTGTGAGTAAGGAAAGGGTTGAACATTGAGTAGATTAAACTGATGTACCAAGGCACGTTATGAATATCTAAAATATTAAAAAAAAAAAAATTCATCAAAACTTGAAAAGTTGGATGGTATATTGAGTAAATCACCATGTATTGTAAATCGTAGATATTTAAATACTGGAGTTTTGTCTCCAATCTCAATATGTGAGCCTATGCAATGTACATATTTGTTAATATTAAATAATGATCGATAATAGAGAGTGATTATAATGAACGACCACACGGAATGCTCAATTTAACTATAGCAATTAAAGACAGCATTGAAATAAATCTTATGAAATGTTAGACAAAAAAGAGAACAAAAAATAGACAATACATAGAATAACGCCACACAGAATCGAGGCTTCTAAGTAGTTGTAGACTTGGCCGCATCCGAAAGTTTATCTTAGGCCTTTGCTTGGGGTTTTACTTGTTGGGTTATGAAACCGTGGACTCTCATCTTGTGTGGTACCCTGAATTCGCTATAGGAGGTCTCCGTTTCCGCGGGTATGTTTTGCACAACTCTCCTCGGTAATTTCCTGTTTGAAGGGCTGCTAGGAGCTTCAATTGTTATGTGGGGGATGTGTATTGGCTATCTCGGGTTTCTCATCCTTCCTTTGGATCGATTTAGGTGCTGATTCCCTTTAGTTTTTAGTTGTCTTGATGTCATTGGAATCTCAAGCGACTTTTCTAGTTGTTTTGAGAAATTCCTTTTGGCTGCGCATCCTTTGGGAATGAGTGATCCCGTCGTCATCGTCTTTGTTACTTTTTAGGGTGTTGTATCCCTTGGATTTTGGATTTGTAGGTATAAATGTGTTAGTATTGACTACATGTTCTTGTTCAACCTCTTAGCTTAAATCGTGGTCTTTGTAACTTTACCCTTTTACTTTCAATAAAATTCAGATAACAAAAAAAAAAAAAAAAAAAAACCAGCACTTGTGAAAGATTTCGAGCACATTATGTTAAGAAGTGAAAAAAACGCGAAGGAACATATGTCATGAATGAGACTCAGATTCTTTTTTTTTTTTTTGAGACTCAGATTCTATTCGTCAGTTACTAAGCATGTAAGACATTTCAGATTTTCTTGAATGAGATTAGCTTTTGTTTTAAAATGTAAAAGTGTTAGCAAACAACCAACTCGCAAAACAGAGTAAAAGGACATGTAAAGAAACGTAACAATTTGGAGGATTTCGAGGAAAAAAAAAACATAATTTCGAAATTCAGTTTCTTGTCTTCAAAAGAAACAAGTCCAAGCAAAATTAGAGGAAATGGTTACCTCAGTAGCAACCATCTCAGGGCACACTTACTTGAAACAGAGTAAGAATCTGGTTAGAAGCAACTCTAAGCTCTTTCTTAGGGATATCCTTAAGGTCTGTAACTTGAATAATGGAATTACCACCACCAGGTTTTAAATGAAGCATGTTAACACCTCTCTCCACCTCATAAACTTGTTGAGTTTCTCTTCATCATCAAACACTCTCTCTTACATCTCTCTCTCTTTAATCAAACCGTAAGCATTGTAACACATAGGTGACCTTCTTTTTCATAACCTCTCATATAAGAAACTTTACCTTCCAAATCTTTGAAACTCAGATCTTCTTCTGTCACTGTCTCTGCTTTAAACTCTTCTCTCCATTCCAAACACTCTCTAGCATCCTTAAAGTCACCCACTTTGAAATCTCTGGCTCTGAGGAACTTGAGGAGGATTAGCTCAGCTTTGTCGGCTCGACAGAGTAGTGGGACACAATTGTCTTACCTTCCTCAATTGTCCCATTGTCTCACAGAAAAATTCTTCTAAAAGCTGTGATAATTAAAAGAGAACATAAATCAATGTGTTTTTCAATGTTTTGTTAATAATCCAGGTACACTAAAGATGTGACAATTTTTGTCAATATTTAGTTGGAAAGATAAACACTTAGGATCAAATTACAACTATAATAACTTTAAGAATACGAGATTATATAAAGAGAAGTGGTCACATAAGCATTAAGCATATGAAAACAAAGAAGACAGCATTTTTTCTATCTTCTAAAGTAAAGAATAAACTCTTTCTTATCTGCAACAAACAAATAAAGAGTGTTAAGAAAAGGATTTCAGAGCTCTCGGTTAACGTCTTTCACCAATCCACGAACCACAAATTTATGGTACAATAGCTTTAGGAAGCTTCTCATACACTTGCCCAGCAGGTAAATCTTCGACCTGGTTCAAAGCAATATAAACCAAAATGGGTATTCTTTCAATGCGACAACCAATCTTTGATCAGATGCCCTTCTTTCATTAGTTAAACCCAAATCTTATTATTTACAACTAAAAACTATTATGACACGAATCTTCATCAAATTTTCTCTAGAGAACGGATGTTGGTGTTACAGAGAAACGAAGAAAGGCTGAACGTACCACGAAGAGTCTCGATTAGCTATTCCAACCTCTTTGGAGAGTCATCTAGTGGAACTTAAACCAAGCCCCTTATAGATCACATTGCATTAAGTTAAATAAAGCCTTGTTCACATAAAAAGTAAGAAAGCCTTGTTCACATAAAAAGTAAGAAACTTTGTGATTAGAAAAACAAATCTTTAGACGTGAATATCAAAGGATTCTTTTGAAACGTTTGGGAGCTGCTAATCGTTGATTTGATTTTCTTAATTATTACCTTTCCTCGTTGAAATGGCCACCGGCTTTTCTCCCGATCGCAATTTCATCACCAGTGTATCTCCGGTAACTGGTCATCTCTTCCACAACAATTTTATCATTCCTATGAAGAGTAACAACAAAAAGGTCAACATCTAAAACGGAGATAATGAAACGAAGAACGCTATCACAAATGACTCCTTACCAAATTCGCTTAAATTCATCTATACTTGTATGAGAACTGCTTTCTCCGTCGTACCCTCAGCTGGGCTTCTCTCTGTGCAGATTCGAAAGAACATAAAGATCAGGTTGGGCTCAATTTGATTTCTCAAAATGCGTGATTGTGGATTCGAATTCGGGGTTTTAATTCAGGGTAAGAAAAGTTTTCAGATTTAAAGCGTAGGAAGAGGGAGTGGAATCGGATGAAGGAGTTGGAAAGATGCTGAAGATTGAGAGGAATGGAGGAGGAGGAGAGGCGGGTGGAGGAAGATCGGAAGAGATAAGATTAACGGGAGTTCGTTTGGCTTCTCAGCAACGTTAAGAAAAAAAAAATTAAATAAGGGTTGAGAAGTGAACGAATTAAACGTGTTTTTTTTTTTTTGAAAAGGGAGAGGTGTCGAGCGTGAGAGTCCGACGTGTCAATCAGAGGAGAATCTCTTCTTCTTTTACATACTAGGGTAAATCCCACATGTTGCGTGGATATACTTTATATTTTTTAATTTATTACAATATTTAGATATGTATATATATATATATAATATTTATTTTTAATTATTTTTTTTATTGTTTCATTTTTCATATTTTTAATTATTTTTATATATTTTTAATTTATTATTCTATTTTTTCTTTTGTAATCCAACTCTTTTATTAATAATATTTCTCCGTAAATATATAAATAGTATAACACATTTGTCACTAACTTTGATATTTCAAATCACACAATATTTGATTTTTCATAATTGTTTATAAAAACTAGTATTATTTAAAATAAAATTAATATTATTATTACTCTAAAATTGATATTAATATGCTTTTACAATAAAGACAATTTATTATATAGTGTGACAAATCTAATATTGTTGATGTATTTGGGTTAGGATATTCTTATGTATGTGGTGTTCTTGAACTGACTAAAATACTGTTTATTGAAATATAATAAGAAACTGATTTATTAATGTTTGAGAAAAACTAACATTTCATTTAAAGCCCAAAGCCGATATTACAAGTGAATCAGTATTACAATCCTACGAAATTAAGCTTAGGCCCAAATAGACGGCTAACTCATTGAAGAAATTAACACGTGGAATACACGAGTCATCGATATGATTGCTGGAGAAGAAACCACCGCATCGCTGCTACTCCATCTCCGGTGCATTCACGAACTCACATAAACGCATGGACCACCGTCGTCGGCCGGTGTCTGGATAAAAAGAGATACAACCACGAGGATTTCTTTCCTATTGCAGATTCACTTGAAACTCTTCTCTCAACCGAGATTCCGTTTCCAATCTTCCTCTTCTCCACATCTTCTAACAGAAAGATATATCCATCCTTTAAACAAAAAGCTCTGCTATGCCGTAAAATACATAAACGAGGCGGACTTAATAAATTGAAGATATTAAAAGTGTTAATATGCTTAGATCATCTCTAATAGTTGACTCTATTTTTTTTCTTCTAAAAATATAAATCTTTAAAAATAGAGAAAGAGTTTGCTGCAATAGTTGTCTTTATTTTCATTTTTTAAATAATATTTAAGATATATATATTTATTCTTTTAACTAATTTATATAAACATTTTTTACTTTCCAATTTTACAAATTTGACCTATTTATTTTATTTTATAATAATAGTTCAATAAAATCTGATTTTACTAAAAGTAAATATTATATTGTATATAAAAAATACATTTCATTACACCACATAAAATTAAAAAAAAATAACTATTACATTTTCTAAACATCTTTATTACCTTTATCATCTCTCATGTAATTTTATAAAATTTGACACAATCACATTTTTTTAATTTATAATCTCTTATGTAATTTCTGTTTCTAGTTTAATATAAGTTTTTGTTGCATGTAGTAATAATGAGATAACAAAAATTTAAATATATTTATATATAAGTATACAAATAAACATATAGTTTTGTTTAGATATAAAATAAATACATATATAAAATTAAAAGATCATATTGTAAATAAAAAAGTATTTTTCTAAAAATAGATAAAGATATAAAACACCATATTGGAGAAGATTTTTTTTTAAAAATAGAGAAACCTCTAAAAATAAAGCACTATTGCATATGTTTTTAGAAAAAATTAAAGAAAATGAAGGGGATCTCTAGAAAACTTCAGAAGCCGCAGAAGAGTAGAACATGCTGTTATGAAGCAATATCAATTGAATCAAAGATCTGATTCAATCAATCAACATAAACCCAAAATGCATGGTTGAAAAGATAAAAGAAAATGTAAAATCAACATATAATCAAAAAGTGAATTCGGCATGAAACTAGAAGTAGGACCGACAGACAGTCAGAATAACAATAAACATCAAAAAGAATCAATTATCTTTTTTTCTTTTTGATGAATAACATGTAAAATTTATTCGAAAAAACTTTTGTTACATCAACTGCATCATATTTTTGATCGTTTTTTAAATACAAAAATTAAAATTACAGAGATAAGAGTTTTTTCTTGTTTATCTTGTTGCGAACTACTTTGTCATACTTGATATAACAAAATAACCATTCTATCTCCCGTTGTTAAACGATTCTTTATCGCGAGCCAAGCTAGAAGTGAGTATTTAGGTGTGGCATGTGAAAACCAGATTCTTTTATATCACTCAACCTTTGGCTTTACGTCTCGAGTTGCTTTTCCAAGTGTCTTTTGGGCTGAATTTTGTTGTGAATCTATCTCCCTTTCTCTTCCATAACACTATGTCCGCTGCCTCGGTCAACCCGGTAGGAAATATGTTTTCTAAAACAGTTTCCATGTGATTTAGAGTTTCGGTCCTATGTCGTCTTCTGTTATGAGCCATAGCTTCAGCCAGAGTGGCATGAAGAGCTATTTCCATATCAATGCAGTCCCTTTGTCCCGTGAGCTCAATCAACCGCCCATAGTGGCAAAAAGAAACAACTATAACCGCCAATGCAGTTCCTTTATCTCTGAACGATTTGATTAAAAGAAGAGAGAAGAAGGAGATATCTAGTTCACTGGAAATCGCTATTCGGAGGGGTGAGAGAAAGTAACCTATTAAAATGAGTTATAATAATCAACTCTACACAAAAATGAAAATATGAAAAAAACTCAAAAATAAGAATTTATATTTCAAACGAATATTTGGGGCTACTTTGCAAACTCAATAATTTCACATGGGCCATTTTTCTTCAATTTCATAAGTTATAGAACCATTATTTTTTTTTCGCTCCATACGAATTTGCTTCAATCATCACTTCATTTCTTACCTATATTTATCTTCTTATGAACCTTAAATTACATTGATCAAGATTGTTGTAGGTTTAGCGACGGATAATTACAGGTTTTGCTCACTAAACTTTCTTCATAAAACTTTTGTTCAATTTTATAAGTTATAGAACTATTTTCTATGTTCTTTGTCAAATCCATCATGTGAGTTTTGAAAATTTCGTGAGTACCTTTAACATCGATTTTATTCCTCTCCTTTTATGGAAAAATCTGATATCTTGGATAACTTCTTTTTTTTTCTTTTGTTGATTTCTTTAAAAGAGATTCGCATTTTTATTTGCCGTTTCAGTTTTTTTTTTTTCCTTTTTTTTATAATTCAGGGATACATTCTATGCATATGTAAGGGTTCACACTAATCCTCTGGGGAAGTACAAAGTATGAATAGACATTCTCTCCGCATATGTAAAATAGGCCATAATCAAATGTCTATCTCCATATAACCAAGCAAATTGACTAATAAATTTGTGTTTGGTGGAAATCAATTCCTATCCTCAACCAGCAGGCTGACTCCTCGCCAAGCAAAAATCACTAGACCAAGAAAACTTGTTTACTACCCGGCCACTAGAACCGTTTCATTTTGCAGGTGGTGTTCCGTTGCAAACCATCTTTTTCCGACCATATTCATATATGCTCAAATGGAGTTTTTTATGTGAGTTTATTGAATCTTTATCTCTTCGTCACTTGAATTAATCATCATTTCTATTAACTTAGATTCATCGATTGATTTATCGATTCCACTTTGTCCTATTAACACAAATGAATACTGCAACTAGCCCTGGGCATAAATATCCGGATAATAAATTTTTGGATCCGTCGGATCCAAATTCGGATACTAAGAAATTTTGGACCGAATATCCGGATCCGGCTAAAATAAAATTTTTTTTATCAAGATCCATTGAAAAAAAAAGTTTTTAGTTCCGGATATCTGGATGGCAAAAAGATCAAAATAATAATTATAATATAGTTAATTATTAAAAAAAAAATATCGAGCTATCGAAGGTTTATAGATCCAAGTTTGGATATCTTAAAAACATCCGGATATCTGAATCGGTTACACCTTAATTTCAACTGACAAAAAACCTTTTAATTTATGTATTTTCAATTTATTTCTAGGATTTAATTAAATGTTTGTCAAATTAGAATAAGATTAAGCGACCCGAGGATCCTGGGGAAGGACCCCACAAGGCACGTAAAAACCACTTAACTTCTTTCTCGTCTCTCATGCTTTTCAACATCCTGGGGAAGACCAAACGACTTCAAAAAGCTGTCGTTTCATCTTTCTCACTCAGATCCTAAAATTCTCTCTCAATCCAATCAAATTCCCCAAACACTACTGCATAAACTCTTCAGAGTCAACTCAAGAATTCACTTATCAAGTTTCAATTTCAATCAATCGGTACGTTCTTTGAGTGTTATATTCTGACGGAATCAACTCGGCTTTGAACGATTGAGATTGATCTATTTCTGTAATGAATACAAAAAAACATTCATGTGTTTGCGCGTTCTTGAGGCATTGTAAACATGAAGTTTACATTTTTTATATTGTGGTCTCAAGTTGAAGTTTTTTTCTTTAATTTGATCAAATTTACATAAAGTTTCTATCTTTAGTGGTTTTTGCAAAATTTAGAGATTTTTTATTTTATTTTGTGGTCTCATGTTCTTTACTTTTCTTTTTCATTGTATTTGTTCTACTGGTGATGCAAATTCTCAAGTTTTCTGAGAAGAAGCTTAAGCATGAGACCAGTTGAACATTCTGTAGAAGACGAACCTGTGATCAAGAAAGCTAAAATGATTGATATGGTTCCAATGTTGTCACAAAAAGAAACTGTGGTTGAAGAGAATGTAACAGTTCCTTTGTTAGATATGAAAGAGAAGAATGAGACTAGTGTTGCATCAGAGAGTGAGATATGTACTGAAGTTGAATCTAATGAGAAAAAGATAGAGGAAGTTTCTTCACTAATCTTGGCAGATGGAAAAAGTATTGACCCGAAAGAGAGTGATGACTTAGAGATTCAAGTGAAAGAAGTTGTCTCTGGTGATGCAAAGATAGAAAAGTTTCCATCTTTAGAGCTGGAAAAGAAAATTGAAGCTTCTGGTACAATGGCTGTTACAAGTAGAGATGAAGTTCCAGTGATAGCGAACAAATATTCTTTTGATCTTTCTGGTGGTATCAAAGAAGAGAGCGGATCAAACCCATCGGTTTTAAGGAAAAAACTTCTTGTTCTTGATCTTAATGGGTTGCTTGCAGATATTGTTACTCCTTATGCTGATTGTAAAGCTGACATTAACATTGGAAGAAGAGCAAGTGAGTTTTTTATATCTTTTGTTTATTGTTACTTGTGAGTCTATACCAATAACTATTTGAACTTATTAGTCTGCAATTTTTGTTTTTGTTTCTGTTAGTTTTTAAGAGACCTTATTATGAAGATTTTCTGAAGTTTTGCTTTGATAAATTTGAAGTTGGTATCTGGTCCTCAAGAATGAAGTAAGTCGTATTCTTTATTCACACTTTTCATATATATATTATAAGATCATATGAAGTTACAGAATGTGTATAAAGGATTTATTACCTTTATTTTACTTTTAGGAATAACGTTGAAAGAATCACTGATTTCTTGCTTGGTGATATGAAGAGTAAATTGCTGTTTTGCTGGGTAAGAGATGGTTTTTGTCATGCCCTTGTTTTCAAGAAACGAGTTGTCTAATTTTTCATTGCTTATGTTTTTTGTTATATAATTTTGTAGGACATGTCTTATTGTGTTAAAACTACTCAAGGTTCCCTTGAGAATCAATACAAGAAAGTAGTGTTCAAAGATCTAAACCGTCTTTGGGAGAAACACGACCCAAAACTTCCGTGGAACACAGGTGATTACAACGAAACCAATACGGTTTTGCTTGATGATTCTCCTTACAAGGCTTTGCTTAACCCAGTAAGCTATATTGCAATGTCCTCACATCTTCTTTGTGTCATTTATTCAACAGTTGTTTTGCCTCACTGTTGATTTTAACTTTTTGAATGAACTATCTTAATTCACAGCCATATACAGCAATATTCCCTCATTCGTACAATCATCAGAACAAGACAGACACATCCTTAGGTAAACATCTGATTCATTGATTAGTTTGTTCTATGTATTTAATGTTTGATCTTGAAAACATTTTCGTCTATTTTACTGTCTATGCTCTGCTTCAATGGACTTCAGGTAATGGTGGTGATCTTAGACTTCATCTTGAGAAGTTAGTAGACGCTGAAAACGTTCAAGATTTCATCAAGAACAACCCTTTTGGCCAAGAAGCTATAACGGAAGCAAGTGAAAATTGGGAGTTTTACAGAGAAGTCTTTCGTATCTTACATAGTACACCTCAGACATACAGATTAACAAAGTTCATTCGGTAGAAAACAGAGGATTGTTTCAAGATTTTTTGTAGAGTTTGGGGTTAACAGATGAAAGAAGAAAGATGAACTGAAACGGCCTGATGTTCTGATATTGTTGTTACATATGTTTTGGTGTTTCATTTCAGAATTTGGAAACTATTTGTTTTGGTGTATTTTAACAGACTTCTCATAGGATTTTGATTGGCCTTTTTATTTTCTTTCTTTTTAAAAGTTTAGAATTTTTGTTTCACAAATAAGTAAAGAGCATATTGGTTATTAACATAAAAAGTGATACAATTGATCAAAATCCAAACTCCGGCAAAAGTTTACGTCTCTATTTCATTTTTTTTTTCTGTATTTTCCAACTTATAGTTTTGCTCTCAGCCATCATCTTGTAAATACCAGTTCTTATTTTTAATAAATTTCACATTAAAAAAAAAGAGAGTATAAGATAGAAAAAAATTCAAAATTTATATGAAGTATATATTATGAGTTTCTCAAAATCCATATAGAGAAAGCGAGGACATAAATGTTCCACAGTACACTTCAAAACGTCAAATGGTTTTTGAGGATCCAAAAAGGAAGATAAAAGTCGGTAACACCCAAAGATGCAGAGCATGAGGCTCATGACAATAAACGAAAATGATAACATAAAGAAACAATAACTTGCTAAGAAACGATAGATTTTATCAATCTTCAAGGCTCCAAACTCCTCTTTTTATTCAGTAGAAATACTTTTAGTCTTTATTCTCCAAATTTTATGCTAGTCAAGCTATGAAGATTTTTATTCTAAAAAGACATCCATTTGAAAATCAAAACTTGACATCAATTCTTGATTTTTTTTCCTGTTATTATTTTAAGAGACAACTGCTTTTTAGCCTACATTTTCAAAACTCATAGCATTTTAACCTATTTTGTTTTTTTTTTTTTTCATTTTCCCATACATTTTTACACTATTAATATTTCATCAATACCATATTACCCTCAACTAATCCTTCAACCATTTATCTTCCTTCTTTTTAACCCTTAGATCAACTCATTTTAGTTACTTATGAATGGTTGAGATTAAATAACATATTCTATCTCATATTTTCTTACATAATCTCCTTTTCTCCTTTTTATATTCTCATTTCTTCATTTTCTACTTTTGTATATGTTTTATATCCTACAAATTAAATTAAATTTTTTTTCCGTATTTGATATCAAAATAATTAATAAAATCACAATTCAATCTGTTGATATCCATTATCGATTTTGACGTGAATTGTCCATTTTTCCTCAACCATTTGGTTATTTTTCTGTGCACACATCTATCCAAAGAACATATAGACAGATATCTCTTTAATTATTTGATTTCTCATTTAGGGTTTTATCAATTTGTTAATTAGTTGTGCATAGTTGTACATACATAATTGTTATTTATTTATTTTTTTGTTTTTTGGTTAATTACCTTTATAACCGGTATTATACTATAAACACACAGATAAAAATATTATAAATGGATGTGACCATGTGGATTTCAAATTGCCTATTAAAAAACATTTGGACATATTTTTACACAGTATTCATCCATATGGACAATGGGAAATGGTCAATAACTTATTCTTCAAGCAATATGTGAGAACTTAGTGATCCATATGAAAACATGACCGAGTTTCTCCTCTCTTCTTTCATGTGAGAACGGCCCTTTCTTACACCCTGATTGATGTCTTTTTTTTGGAACCTTTGTTTTGGCAAAAGCGAAAAACCCCCTTGCCCCATTCTCCAGCGGGATCAAAAAAGGTTGTATTAAACAAAAGTCTCAAATGCTTTCAGTCTAGGTCCAAAATCCAAAGGGTGCTTTCTTTTGTTGTGTTGCTAAATAAGTGGGGTGAATCACATTCACTGCCGCGAATGCTCTTGTGCGACTGGGTTTGCTTACTACAGACCCTTCATTACCAGCAACCTCACCTTTAGCAATGCAAAAGAGGAGATTCCCAAACTATGATGCCTGGAACCAGCAGGTCTTCAAGCCTTGGACATTAGGTGGGGTTCAACAGCGTTTCTGGCAAAAAGACCATCCAGATTGGGAAGCTGTAGGTACTATCGCGGGTTAATCTATTGGCGAACCGGGGAGCTGAAGTCACATTCTTAAGAACGACAAAAAACAAGCAATAACCACTCTAAATAACTAGTAATTTTTTATTAACAACAAATGGATACAATGTCATATTGGATTAGGAGCGGAACAGTTGGATAAACTTGATTTTCTCAATATTTAATGCACTTTCGTCCATGAGCAAATTACCACATGGTCACCTTCTTATGTCAGCAATACAGAGTCATGACTACTATCGGTACACTCTGTCACCAACACAGAGTCATTAATTATTTTGTATAATCAATGTGTATTAAAAAATGGACAATGTGTATTATAATAGAGAACAATGACTAAATTCATTATAGAATGAATGGAGTTTTGTCTATTTAGCGGTTGTCCAGATGGAATACACTGACTGGACAAGCCTTCGTGGATACCTCATAAACTCAACACCAGACTTTTTAATCTTTTCAATTTGTTTGCCTTGAAGGTGAAAATACTGCTTATGTAACATATTTCTATATCAAGTGGAATAAGTCTGACTACCATCACAATAATATAAATCAGAAAAAGCCATGAATCTCATCAACAAATTTTGATAACAAAATTAGAATCAAAATAGAGAAATATAATAAAAAGGATTAGACCCATGAGGAGCAAAGAAAGGTTGTGGTGTTGTGGAGGAAGAAGAGAGCAATACTGGTGGTGAGGAAGAAATTGAAAAATAGAAAATAAAATAACAAAGATGAAAAATGAGAAAAAGAAAGAAGAGGAAAAATGAGTAACAAAATTCATTCTAATTACTCATCAATGGAAAAAATAATAATTAAAAAAAAATGAAACAACAATAAAGTAATTAGATTAAATGAAAGTAACTAGAGTTGAGTAACTAAGCCCCATTTGCTTTTTGTGTGTTTTGAGGATAGTTTAGTCTTTTCATAACAAGTTTTTAGAATGTATGTCATAGTGTTATTTGTCTTTTAAATGCAGGTCATTAGATAACTCACTCTTATTTTTATTTACATTTTATCTATAAGAGAAGCTAGAAAAAAATAAGTTAAGGTTTATAGATAGATTAACTCCCAATATATATATATATATATATATATATATTGTCATCAAATAATTGATGCAAACGTAACAAGTAAAAAACAGAGTATCCCAAACAACTTAAACACAAAGAGAGCTGATAAACCATTGTGCGTGTATACAAGGAGGACATGTGAGAAGGAAGCCAAGCCACGTGCTGCTGAAGAATAGAAGAGGCTCGTGACTATTACGTGCTGAGACTTAGCATATTAATTGACTATGTTGTTTGTTGTGAGTGAAAGTGACATACGAGTCATTGAGTGAGGAGATAGAGATTCGTTTCTAATGATGTACTAGGATCTACTCGATACACTTGTTAATAAAGATTCATGTTTCTTTCTTAGCAAATGGTGCGCTTGTGATATGAGACCAAATCGAAGTTGAAGAAAGTTAGGATTTGTGTAAAATCGAATTAAAGAGTTTCAAAGATGGTTACAACGACAGAATTATCTCCGATTAGAGAGATTTAATCGGAAGAGGATGCAGCTCAATGGCCGATTTCTATGATCAATTGGGTGATATTAACTCACGATTTCGCCGATTGGAATCAGATAAGCGAGGTTCAGATGAAAAGATTGAGTCGTTATCGATCAAGATGGTGATGTAGGACCAGAAGCTTGATGATATTGGCCGTAATTTGGAGTTGGTGATCCAATCATTATTAAGAAGAAGAACAACATGTGAAATTGGTGGCACGGATCATTCCAAGCGATCAAATCCCAATATTGTCGCAATCAGACACCAAAATCTTATTCGGAACCTGGCCATAGGGAGATTAGGGAGAATTGGCTCAAGAATGTAGAGATTCCAGTGTTTGAAGGAATCAACATATATAGTTGGATTGCTTGCGTTGAACGATTTTTCAGAATTGGAGATTATAATGATGCTGAAAAGCTAGAGTTGGTTTCAATAAGCTTGGATGGTGAAGCTTTTAGTTGGTTTAATTGAGATATTGATATATCATTTTTAATAGTTTTTAGCCATGATATAAGTATGGTTTTTAGAGTCCTTTTGGTATTATTTGAGTCTTATTAGGTACCAGTATGAGCTGGACCTTGTTGATACATTTTAGAGCTTTTGGATGGTTGTAGCTGAGAAAATCAACTTGGAGACGAATCAGGGTGTTTACAGCGATCAACACACACCTATGTGTCGATCGACACGGGTCATGACTATCGAAGCCATCCAAGATTTTATCAAGTTTGAAGAATTACAAAATTGCCCCAAGAGTTTTAATATTTACAATATAAGTCCTTTTCGTATTTTAGATATATCTAGGTTTTTAGAATTCAAAAAGACTAAGTTTTGTTTTTATCAAGTTCTTTGAGAGATTTTAGAGTTAGAGAGCTTCGGAGAGAAGAATCAGAACTCACTTTGTAGAAAGAAGATTCTGAACTCCTTTTTCATACTCTTGATTTATTCTACGCAGTTTATTCAGATAATGATTTGTGTTTCATTGATTATGTATACGTAGATCTAGGGTTTTCCAGTTGATAGATCTAGGGTTTTCAAGGGTTTATGATGAATTGTTGAATTGGGAATAACATATTAGGATTATCATAATTGTTCTTCATCTAGATTTGAATCTATACTAGATCTGGATTGATCACGTGGAAACTAGCATCTTAGGATAATTAATATACATGAGAGTGTTATTGATATCTTGAACTAATCTTAGATGAGCAAAATAGCCTACTCGCAAAGAGATTTGGTTTAGGAATTTTGTGAACATATCATACCTGACATTAATGCATCTTTTATCATTAGAATTTACAAAGATTTTGGAATCCTGTGATTTAAGTATAGTTATCATTGCAGCGAGTGTTGAATGATCATACCATTGTGTTATGAGTTTAAGAACCGGTCATACATACATCCTGAAGCAAGAGTTCGCAATTCTGAATATTTCCTAATTGAATTCTCTAGGTCTACCTTCTTCTCTTATTGAATTTATACCCAATCTTATTAGCCATTTACTTTGCATTGTTTTTACTTTTTATTCCTTTGTTGTTTAGGTTTAATTCGAAATTGTTATATATATTGTGTGAAGTCTAGAGTACTTGTGGATTCGATCCCTAGGTAATACAGTGATCTCTTAATTTGAGAGAGTAGCTCAAGGGTAAATTTGAGCATATCAAATTTTGGCGCTGTTGCCGAGGACTCTAATTCACCATTAGATTTCAGTTAAAGAATTTAGTCTAAACTTTTCTTTTATTTTGTTACTCACGTCTCTTTCTTTTTCTCTCTCTTGTATTTCAGGTGCATGCATAAGTACAGCACTAGGAGCAAAAAAGACCAACCACTACTTGCTATTCAAGATATCAAGAAGTTAGAAAGAGCTAATCGTAAGGCATTAAAGACATCAGAGATGGTTAATCGTGTTGTGTTTGCGAGGGATGACGCTGGGGTCTATCATGATTTAGAGGGCAACTTACTCAATGAGTAGGATCAGAGCTTGATGCCGAAGGGAACCCCATTGTCGAGATCGTCGACCCTGTCGATCGACACGCCCAGGACAATGATGGTCTATGGGGCAATGATGAGAACGAAGCTGAGGACAGAACACTTGCTGAGTACAATAGGCCTAATCAGTTCTACACCAATAGGTCTACTACCCGTCCTCCTCTCTTTGAGAGGAATAACTTTGAGTTGAAACCCTAATACTTTACTCTTGTGGGGTAACATCCATTGCATGCTCTAACCCATGAACATCCAGTGGACCACATTGAGAAGTTTGAAGATTTGGCTTCTAGCATTAAAGCCAATGAAGTGTCAGAGGACTACTTGTTCTGTAAGCTCTTTCCATACTCTCTTGCTGGGGAAGCACCTCACTGGTTAATGCAATTGAAGTCAGGTTCTTTGACAACATGGAAGGATACCAAGACTGTTTTTTTGGATAACTTCTATGATGGTGCTAAGTAAAAGGACTTCAGGAACATGATTGTTCAGTTTACTCAAGGTCTGGGTGAGATCTTTAAGGTTGCATGGTTGAGCTTTAAGACTTCTCAGAGAGATTGTCCACACCATAGTTTCAATGAGGTTCAACTTTTGAGGACATTCCTTAGTGGGATTGATTGGAAGTATCAGATTGCTTTGGATGCTGCTAGCAATGGGAATTTAAATAGGAGGAAACCAAGAGCTGCTAGTGAGTTGATTTAGAACTTGGCATCTAG
This sequence comes from Cardamine occulta, assembly GCA_028015245.1. Taxonomy (NCBI): domain Eukaryota; kingdom Viridiplantae; phylum Streptophyta; class Magnoliopsida; order Brassicales; family Brassicaceae; genus Cardamine; species Cardamine occulta. The sequence continues at coordinate 8,389,657 of CM051379.1, read as the reverse complement.
TAATAGTACCAAGAATGCAGATTTTGAGAAGAAGATACAAGCTGTTGGTTTGGATAACAGTCAGATAGCTGAAGTGAAAGCCAAGCTAGATACGGTACACAACTTCCTAGTGAACAAGATAACAGTTCATTTTGCTCAAGAGGTTGAAACTTTCGAACCAGAAGATGACTGCATTGAAGAGAAAGTGAACTATGTGAATGGTTGTGGATTGAATGGTCAGCGGTTTGGTAACTCTCAAGGTAACTTCAGGAACTAAGGTCAGAATGTTCAGCGAAATTACTATGGAGGTAATCAGAATACTTATGGGTTTGCTCATAAGACTGATTTTCATAACACTTATTAGGGCAGAAGTTTCGCAAGGAACTATGAAAATTTTTCTTACCAAACCCTCTTTTAAGGACTCCAAAGAATTAGATAAGGGCTATGTTGGATCGAATATTGGAGGGCCAACAGAGGATTACAGTTGATCTCAATGGCAAGATTGATGCTTTGTACACAGATTTGAATGGCAAGCTCGAGGTTTTGATTAACCATGTTAGGAAGTTGGACATTCAGGTAAATCAAACAGCCAGTTCTTCATAAGGATATGAGACAAAGCCTAATCATCCATGGAAGATTACTGGAGCCTGTTGTGAGAAAGGGATTATCATCTGAGGAGATAATAGATCTAGAAGAGGTGGAAGATGATATATTTCTCGAGGATACCCCATCCCTGTCGACCGACACACTTCAACCATATCGATCGACACAACCAGAAGATTCTACTTTGCCGATCTAGAACGTAAGCCATAACGTACAGAAATTGACCATGCTCGACATCGATACCTCGACACGAACAGAAATCGATCGACACACACCTTGTGTTGGTCGACAAGAAGATAGCAGCAGGCTGATCCAACCTGCAACAACCCCTGAACCTGTTGAATAAGTTTACAAACCAAATATACCATTCTTGAAGGTCCCTAAGAAAACTAAATAAGAGCTTGCAGATGCCAGATGCAAGGCAATTATGTACAAAATCATGGTGGAAATCCCACTTATTGTAGCGGTAAAGACATCTTATATGATAAAAAGATATGTTAAGAGGATTACCAAGAATGTGAGTACTAAAGTAGAAGTGATGATGATCTCATCATAAGTTAGTGCTATAATTCAGAAAAAGATTCCAGAGAAACTGCCAAATCCAGGAAGCTTTGTTCTAGGTTGCACCATATTCTCCAAAAGGTTTGGTAGATGCCTTTGCGACCTTGGTTCTAGTGTGAGTCTAATGTCCAGATCAGTTGCACAAAGGTTGGAAATGACTGATTATCAACCAACTCGAATCACCCTCATCCTTGCTGATAGATCAGTCCGAATTTCCGATGGTGTTCTAGAAGATTTTTCTGTGAAGATAGGGAATTTTTGGATTTCTACGGATTTTGTGGTACTGAACTATGAAGAAGAACTCAAGGACCCATTGATATTTGGACGATCTTTCTTAATCACAGCTGGAGCTATGATCGATGTGAGAGTCTGCAAGATTGGATTGAATATTGTGATTTGGTAATGAACTTTGACATTAAAATGCTGGTACAAAGACCAACCATCGATGGACAGACTTATTATGTAGACACACTCTTAAACCTTGCTGAGGAGACTTTCAAAGAGATACATCTTGATGATCCATTGAAAAGAGCTCTGGTTGCATCTAGCGAAGAAGTTCAACACTTAGATGAGGAAGCTGCTAGTTATACAAAATTCTTGGATGCCAATGCACAGGTGATGAAGCTGGTAACACACGAAAGGATAGACAAGTCATTGACTCACGGGGATAGGTCCAGTGACTGGAGCACAGGGAAAGCTCCCAAGCTTGAACTTAAAACACTCCCTAAGAGGCTAAGGTATACGTTTCTTGGTGAAAACTCTTCTTATCCAGTAATTGTTTATGCTTCATTGAAGAACGCAGAGCTTACCCTTTTGCTGAGCAAGGTGCGCAAGTATCGCGAGGCTCTTGGCTATTCTATTGATGACATTGCAGGTATATCTCTAGATTTGTGCATGCATAGGATAGACCTTGAAGATGAGGCTAAGTCATCAATTGAGCATCATAGGCGGTTGAATCCAAATATGAAGGAGGTTGTTAAGAAGGAGATCATGAAGTTACTGGACGCTGGTATCATATTTCCAATTTTAGATAGCAATTGGGTCAGTCTCGTTCATGTGGTTCCCAAGAAAGGAGGATGAGCTAATTCCTACGAGAACAGTAACTGGTCATAGGATGTGTATTGACTACATAAAGCTTAACACTACAATATGGAAGGATCACTTCCCCTTGCCCTTCATAGATAAGATGTTTGAAAGTTTGGCTAATATCCCTTGTTACTATTTCTTAGATGGATACTCTGGATTTTTCCAGATTCTGATCCACCCAAAAGACCAAGTGAAGACTACTTTTGTGTTGCTTCTGCATCAATCCACCCAATCTCTTAAACTCTTGATTTTCACCCCATATTGAACTTACACCCCATTATCATAGCTATTTTACTTTTGCATTGTTTTTACTTATAATTCTTTTGTTGTTTAGCTTAATTCGAAATTGTTATATCTACTATGTGAAACCCAGAGTTCTTGTGGATTCGATCTCTAAGTACTGCAGTGATCTTTTAATATGAAAGAGTAGCTCTAAGGGTAAATTTGAGCATATCGAATTTTGGCGCCGTTAATGGAGACTCTAATTCACCGTTAGATTTCAGTTAAAGAATTTAGTCTAAGCTTTTCTTTTATTTTGTTACTCACATCTCTATCTTTTCTTTCTCTTGTGTATTTCAGGTGAATGCATAAGTACAACACTAGGAGTGAAAAGGATCAACCACTAATTGCTACTCAAGAGATTGGAAAGTTAGAGAGAGCTAATCGCAAGGAATTAGGGATATCAGAGATGGTTAATCCTATTAAGATTGTGAGGAATGACGCTGGAGTCTATCATGATTTAGAGGGCAACTTACAAAACGAGCAGGGTCGGAGGCTTGATGTTGAACGAAACCCCATTGTCGAAATCGTCGACCAAGTCGATCGACGTGCTGCTGTTGGTGTCGATCGACACACACAGGGAAATGCTGAGAACGAAGCTGAGGAAAGAACACTTGCTGAGTACAACAAGCCTAATAAGTTCTACACCAATAAGTCTGCAGTATATTGTCCTCCCTTCTGGAGGAATGACTTTGAGTTGAAACCCCAATACGTTACTCTTGTGGGACAACATCCATTCCATCGTCTAACCCTTGACCATCCAATGGAACACATTGAGAAATTTGAAGATTTGCTTCTAGCATTAAAGCCAATGGAGTGTCAAAGAATTACCTGTTCTGTAAGCTCTTCCCATACTCACTTGTTAGGGAAGCAGCTCATTGGTTGAAACAATTGAAGTCAGGGTCTTTGACGACATGGAAGGATACCAAGACTGCTTTTGTAGATAACGTTTTTGATGATGATAAGTCAGAGGACTTAAGGAACATGATTGCTCAGTTTCCTCAAGGTCCAACTAAGACTTTTTAGGCTGCATGGTTGAGGTTTAAGGCTTATCAGATAGATTGTCCACACCATGGTTTCAATGAAGTTAAGCTTTTGAGACCATTATTTAGTGGGATTGATTGGAGGTATGAGATTGCTTTGGATGCTGCTAGCAATGGGAATTTCAATACCAGGAAATCAAGAGCTGCTAGTGAGTTGATTGAGAACTTGGCGTCTAGTAATAGTACCAAGAATGCGGATTTTAAGAGGAAGAAACAGGCTGCTGCTGGTTTGAATAATGCTTAGATTGATGAAGTGAAAGCCAAACTGGATATGGTACACAACCTCCTAGTGAACAAGAAAACAGTTCATTTTGCTCAAGAGGTTGAGACTTTTGAACAAAAAGATGAATGCATTGAAGAGGAAGTGAACTATGTGAATGGTTCCGGATTTAATTGTCAGTGGTTTGGTAACTCTCAAGCCAACTTCTGGAACTACGGTCAGAATGCTTAGCAGAACAACTGTGGAGGTAATCAGAACACTTATGGGTTTCCTCCTAAGACTGATACTCAGAATGCTCAGCGGAGGAAATACCCTTACGAGGAACTATGGGAGTTCTTACTATCAAACTCCTCCTCCTAATAGAATTTCCTAGGTCGAGCTCTCTCTCTTATTGAACTTACACCCCCATTATCATAGCTATTTACTTTTGCATTGTTTTTACTTTTAATTCTTTTGTTGTTTAGCTTAATTCAAAATTGTTATATCTACTATGTGAAATCCAGAGTCTTTTTGGATTCGATCCCCAAGTACTATAGTGATTTTTTAATTTGAAAGAGTAGCTCTAAGGGTAAATTTGAGCATATCAAATTTTAGCGCCTTTGCCGGGGACTCTAATTCACCATTAGATTTCCGTTAAAGAATTTAGTCTAAAATTTTCTTGTATTTTGTTACTCACGTCTCTATCTTTTTCATTCTCTTGTGTGTTTCAGGTGCATGCATAAGTACGGAACTAAGAGCAAAAAGGATCAACCACTACTTGCTACTCAAGAGATCAGAAAGTTAGACAGAGCTAATCGCAAGGAATTAAGGACATCATAGATGGTTAATCCTATTAAGATTGTGAGGATTGACGATGGGTCTACCATGATTTAGAGGGTAACTTACGCAACGAGCAGGATCAGAGGTTTGATGCTGAAGGATACCCCATTGTCGAGATCGACGACCACGTCGATCGACGTGCTGCTGTTGGTGTCGATCGACAAGCTGCTGTTGGTATCGATCGACACGCTCAGGACAATGCTGGTCCGCAGGAAAATGATGAGTACGAAGTTGAGGAGAGAACACTTGCTGAGTACAACAAGCCATGTCAGTTCTACACCAATAAGACTGCTATTCGTCCTCCTCCCTTTTAGAGGAATGACTTTCATTTGAAACTGTTACTCTTGTGGGGCAACATCCATTCAATGCTCTAACCGATGAACATCCAATGGAACACATTGAGAAGTTTGAAGATTTGGCTTCTAGCATTAAAGCCAATAGTGTGTCAGAGGACTACCTGTTCTGTAAGCTCTCCCCATACTTACTTGCTGGAGAAGCAGCTCAATGGTTGAAACAATTGAAGACGGGGTCTTTGACGACATGGAAGGATACCAAGAATGCTTTTCTGAATAACTTCTATGATGATACTAAGTCAGGGGACTTAAAGAACATGATTGCTCAGTTTACTCAAGGTCCAACTGAGACTTTTAAGGCTGCATGGTTGAGGTTTAAGGCTTATTAGAGAGATTGTCCACACCATGGCTTCAATGAAGTTCAGCTTTTGATAATACAGTAGAACCTCTATAAATTAATACTCAATAAATTAATAACCTCTCTAAATTAATAAATTATCCTGGTCCCAAGTTGGACAGGTGTAAGAATTGACACATTTCGATAAGATAATATGATAATAATTTTTTTGAAATCTCTATGTAAATATATGGTCCCATTAATAACATAAATTAATAATCATATAAATTTATTATATATATATAAGATATTTTAGTGAAATATGATTCTAATATTGTTTATTTATTCGTAAATTTGTAATTTTGTTGGAGTTTATCTCAATTTTTCTTAAAATATCAAAAATATATGCTATTATCTTCTCAAATTGCATCAAAAATTATTAAAAAAAATTTACATATGCAATAATTATTTCCTAATGTGTAAATGCATTAAAAAAATCGAAGTATTGTCTTCATTTTTCTATTTTTATATAATATTTTTTTAATTTGGAAAAACTCTCTATAAATTAATAATTATTAATTTATCGATTAATTAATAACCTCTATAAATTAATAAAATTCTCCGGTCCCAACATTATTAATTTATAGAGGTTTTACTGTATTATTTAGTGGGATTGATTGGAGGTATGAGATTGCATTGGATGCTGCTAGCAATGGGAGCTTCAATACCAGGAAATCAAGAGCTGCTAATGAGTTGACTGAGAACTTGGCGTCTAGTAATAGTACCAAGAATGCGGATTTGGAGAGGAAGAAACAGGCTGCTGTTACTTTGAATAATGGTCAGATTGATGAAGTGAAAGCCAAGCTGGATATGATACACAACCCCCTAGTAAACAAGAAAACAGTTCATTTTCCTCAACAGGTTGAGACTTTCGAACAAGAAGAGGAATGCATTGAAGAGGAAGTGAACTATGTGAATAGTTCCGAATTTAATGGTCAGCGGTTAGGTAACTCTCAAGGCAACTATAGGAACTATTGTCAGAATGCTCGGTAGAAAAACTATGGAGGTAATCAGAACACTTATGGGTTTGCTCGTAAGATTGATACTCAGAATTCTCCGCGGAGCAACAACAGCTTTATGAGGAACTATAAGAGTTCTTACTATCTGACTCCTCCTTCTAAGAGTTCAGAGAGTAAGAAGAAAGCTATGCTCGATAAGATACTGGAAGGACAGCAGAAGATTACTCTTGATTTCAATGGTAAAATTGATGCTCTATACACAGACTTGAATGAAAAACTTGAAGCTTTGAATACCCATGTCAAGAAAATGGATACTCAGTTTGATCAGACCGCTGGAGCCGTGAAACGACCTGATGGAGTTTTGCCTGGTAGAACTGACGTTATACATAAGTATCAGTGCAATGCCATTATGTATTGGAGTGACATGCTGAAGAGGGACACCACTGAGGATGATCCGTTGCACATCAGAGCAACAAAAAAAGTCAAAGCTCTCATTGCTGAACTCGCGTTGATCGACACGAGCCATGTGTGTCAATCAACATCAACAGACATTCTCCAAAATTTACCGAGGAACGTAGACGATAACGGACCAAAATTGATCAAGTTTGACACAAAGGAGTCGACACAGCCAAGATGGATTGATCGACATGCCCTTGGTGTTGGTCCACATGTCCAGAAGACAAAACCCGTCTATCATTAGAAGATAACTAAGCTGGAGGATCCAGGGAAATTTCTGTGCCGTGTTATACAGAAATTTAGAGATTCTCTTTGTGATTCTGGATCAAGTGTTAACCTCATGTCAAAGGATGTTGCAATAAGATTGAGAATATGTGACATCAAGACTTCTTTGGTAAGAATAACATTTGCTGATGATTCAGTGAAAACTTCGACGGCTATATCGAAGATTTGCAAGTCCAGATTGGAGTCTGTCTACTTCCATGTGATATTCATGTTGTGGAGATGGCTAATGGATCACACATAAAATTGATTTTAGGAAGACTATTCCTTGCTACTGCAGGAGCAGTCATTGATTTGCCTAACAAAAGGTATGCTCTTAATCAATTCGGCTGTAATGTCTTCTACGATGCCGTTCTGGAAGGATCTGGTATGATCAGTCTGAAAGTTGTTGCCAAAGAAGATAAAGCTGGTGGCAAGCCGGAGTCAGAGCACACTCACATTCGTGAAGTGAACAAGTCTCACACCGAGAAACTCCCTCTCCCTGCAAAGGACCCTAAGGCAATTGGTAGAAGGAAGAAACCACAAAAAAAAGTGGCTACAGATCCTCAAGTGACCTTGATTCCACTCAGATAAGCTGGTGATACTATTGAGTACAAGTTGTAATCTGGAAGCACATCAAGGCCTTTGGCTAAGATTCATGCTATTATCACTCCTTAATTAAAGGCAAAAGGACAAGCAGCCATAGATGAGATGAATGAACAAGGTCCTCAAACCAAAAATGCTTGACCACAGTGAGGATGAATTCTGTTCTAAGACCCATTCGTCACATTCAAGCACTTTCGAAGGTTCGCAACAAGGCTAGAGCATGACCAAGTCTATCCATTAAGTTCTTCAAAAACATGGGAAACTGATTTTCACATCGGTGTCGATCGACAAAATCTCCTTGTGTCGGTCGACACCGACCCCAGATGTCTTCAAGGAGTTCTTCCAGGAACAAGCACACTCACAGAAAGGAGGTGGACACCTCGTATTCAGAGCCAGCACCCGATGTCATTGCCGCCGCCATACCTAGGGCCGAGTTTTTGGCCAATGTGCATATCTGTTTTCTGTGGCCCAAGCTTAAGAGTGCGAAGATCAGGATGAGACACCAGTGGAGCACTGACCCTATGTATGAGGCAAGCCGTCCCGAGTGCTTACTAAGGCTGATCTCTAAAAATTGGGATGAGTACAACACGCTGTTGTACAATGCGTGGTAGAGCGTTGATATGAGACCTACGAGGTTGGAGGATAGGCAGACTATGATCGCTCTTGGGATCGAGGATGACATTAACCACATCAACGGAAGGATGAGTCTTTGTACTATGGAATACACTCACAACTGCTTAACCGGACATGGCGAGACAGTTCTTGGCTACTTGTCGTGTTTACTATGCCATTGAGAACCCCAAGGTAGCTGAAGAAGGAGTTCCTACTTTCATGTGCAAGGATCACTATTCCGGATTTGTGTGACTTATATCGTTTCAAGAGAGATGCTACTCAAGTGATATTGGAGATTGAGTGGGGTGACATAGAGACTCTATGGTATCACATTGGGAATGGAGAGTATAATATCGGCTCTTCGAAGCAAACCGATATCCGTTATCCCGCCATTAGGTACATCCTCCGCCTCATTGTTAGCACAATCTTGTGCAAGTTTGATCCTACCAAAGCGAGGAAGTCAGATCTCATGCTCCTATTGCACGGTATTGGTGACATGTTTCCTGCAGAAACTTGGAAGTATGTCGTGCCTAACACCGACCTGAACTTAGGAGCCATCTTCGCGTATCACCTTACTTCAATTAAGACCAAGGCATTCTGCAAGAAGCTGTTTGAGTATGTTGGGAGTTTCTTGACTCCAATATTTGGGCACTTCGACATCATCCTCTCCAATGCATCTCGCAAGACCTATCACTTAGCCATGGATCATGAGTATCTCAAATATGTCATATGGATGAAACCCAACAACATATTGGTTTTTACTGATGAGGATGGACATGTATGGAATGTGAAGCTTTCCACCACTTCTCTCACTATCCGACGTGATCATACATGCCTTTACTTCATGCCTGAGGGGTCGCTTCTTAGTCCGGGCTCGAGCCGCAAGCTTCATTATGGAGCTTCTTTCTAGTGCTGCACCTTTAGCAGTGGAGGATGAGTTTGTGCAGCCACCACGTGAGACTTTGATTTCAGGTTCTTAGTTTCCTGAGCCTCGTGCGGGTTATGCGGATGATGATCCAGCGTTCAGGAGATACATGGTGAGCACCATGAGAAGTATGTGGCAGCTCATAGCGGCTGGTGTTACATGCGCAGGACCTACTCCGGCTCAAAGACGCTCCCACAGTCCTCCTCTTGATCACAACACACCTCGACCTCTGATGATGATTATGTTTAGAGACCCTTTCAAGAGAGAGCTGTACAACCAACTAGTGGACTCACCATAACTCCATCATTGTGAAAACTATATTATTGTTCCTACATCAGATTCTCTTTTGTGTAAAAGGGTAGAAAAATTTTCTGTGATACCATTATTTGCTTACCCCTTTGAATTATAAAAAAAAATTAGAAAAGAAAGTTCATAAAAAAAGAGAATAAAGAAAAGAATAAGCCGGGGGGAGAGAAAAAGTACCAAGTGTTGTATGGTTGTCTTGTTTTGGTATTGAATGACAATGAGTCTAGAAGGTTTTGGGCATTGAAATTTGAGATGACCTGCAGCGATGAAGGACTTACAGCAGATTATGTTGTGAAGTTGTGGGTATTATGAAGAAAAATGCGAGTGCTAGCGATGGACTACATGGTGGTCTGAATCTTGTCAGGTAAGAAGTTTCTAGTGGATTACTAAGGATAATGTGAGTGTGGTGCTCTGATGACGTTGTGAGTTTCATGTTTTCAAACTTCTTCCTTGTGTTTGGTTTTCTGTTTGCTTGAGCGCAAGCAAAGGCTAAGTCTGAGGGAGTTGATATAGCATGGTTTTTATGGTTTTTAGCCATGATATAAGTATTTTTTTTTAGAATCTTTTTGGTATTCTTTGAGTCTTATTAGGTACAAGTACGAGCTGGACCTTATTGATGCACTTTGGAGCTTTTGGAGGCTTATAGCTGAGCAAATCAACTTGGAGACGAATCAGGGTGTTCATGTCGATTGATACACCCCATTGGTGTCGATCGACATGGGTCACGACTATCGAAGCCATCCGAGATTTATCAAGTTTGAAAAATTACAAAGTTGCCCCCAAGAGTTTTAATTATTTGTAATAAAAGTCATTTTCGTATTTTAGATATATTTAGATTTTTAGAAGTCAGAAAGACTAAATTTTATTTTTATCAAGTTCTTTGAGAGATTTGGGAGTAAGAGAGCTTTGGAGAGAAGAATCAGAACTCACCTTGTAGAGAAAAGATTCTGAACTCCTTTCATACTCTTGATTTATTCTTTGCAGTTTATTCAGATCATGATTTGTGTTTCAGTGATTATGTCTGAGTAATCCACTTGTTAGATCTAGCGTTGAAAGGGTTTATGATGAATTGTTTAATGGGTCGACTGCAGGAAACCCCCTCTATAGTGCTGCTTCTGCGTCAATCCACCCAATCTCTTAAACTCTTTATTTTCACGTACATATTATTACATTGGTTCACATAAATCCTCATTTTTTTTATCTCTGCCCAATTTCACATGTGAATCTAAAAATCTTAAATTGCCATCAAATTCAATAAATCGCGTTTACAAAAAAGTGATTGCCCGGTTATCCTTTTAACACAACTCATTTACCCATTTTGATTCAACTCAATTCAAACAAATAAAATATATCAATCACTTGTTAAATTGATCAGAGGTAACAAACAAGTGATTCAACCGGATCAAATTAACAAAAAACCACAAAACCATGGGCAACTTTCAGATCATCCCTTTGAACTCGAAGATACTATAATTAACCATTCATGGGATTCATAAGTAGAACTCAAAGATACTATAATTAACCATTTTGTGGGATTCCAATTTTATTTCCTTACAAATTGTTTAGATTGTTTCTTCGATTTTGGGTTCGATTATTTTATGGATTTGAATGTGATGCTTTCTGGGTTTAGTCCAAGAATGTTAAGCTTAGAAATGTCGCAAGTGTTGTTCAAAAAAAACAAAATGCCGCAGAATCAACAAAATCCCCAAAATCCCCAAAATTCAGTTCAATTCCAGCATCCTCATCCTTACCCCGTTTTTGGCCATCAAAAGACTCAAACACTGATGAAATCCTTATACCCATACGCCTCAGATGCCTCAAAACTAAAACAATTATCTCTAATAAGTGGTGGTGGTGGTGGCGGAGACGACAAATACCGCGGTTCAGGTTCTGGATCTGGTTGTCACCCAGTTGATAGTGCAGAAATAGAAGGGAAGAGGAAATTGTCAGAGTGGCATAGGATGAAAGGGACTGATACAATGGTTCCACTTCTGATTATGCCAGTTTTCTACATCGGCGACGAATCTGGTTTAGCTGACCCAATCGACGCCAAGAAAAAAAAGTGGAAGCCGCGGAGGATGAGCGATGTTGCAGAAGAAAGGGAAGTGGAAATCTGTGTCGAGACCTATGGTGGAGAAAGGCTTCTCTGTGTCGCCGCAAAAGTTGTGAAGACAAGTTCAATGATTTGAACAAGAGGTATAAGAGAGTCAATGATATTCTCGGCAAAGGAATTGCTTGTCGTGTCATGGAGAATCAAAGATTGTCTGAGACTCTGAATCATGTGGCTTCGAAGTTGAAAAACGATGTCAAGAAGTTGCATGATATTAAGCATTTGTTCTTTACGGAGATGTATGCTTATCATAATTTTTTTGAATCAAGTTCAATGATTTGTTTTTTTTTTTGTTAAATTGATCTGATTTTAGCCCAAGTTATTGATGTATTTTATTTGTTTGAATTGGGTTTAATCGAATTGGGTAATTGAGTTTAAATTGGATTTTGGGTCGGGTTAAAAGGATAACCGAGCAATCATTGTTTCATAAACGCGATTTATTAAATTTGCTTGCAATTTAAGATTTTTATATTCGCAGCTGCAATTGGACAGAGACAAAAAGTACGGGGGTTCAAGTGAAGCAATATAATATTGTGGGGCGGGGGGGGGGGGTTTGAAAATTAAGAGTTTAAAAGATTGGGTGGATTGACGCATAAGCAAAACTATAGAGGGGGTTTCACGCAGTCGTCCCTTGTTGAATTGGGCATAAACATATTAGGATTATCATAATTGTTTTTCATCTAGATTTGAATCTATATTAGATCTGGATTGATCACCTGGAATCTAGCATCTTAGGATAATTAATATATATGAGAATGTTATTGATATCTTGAACTAATTTTAGATGAGAAAAATGGCCTACTCGCAGAGAGATTTGGAATTCTGTGATTTAAGTATAGTTATCATTGTAGCGAGAGTTGAATGATCATATCATTGTGTTATGAGTTTAAGAACCAGTCATATATGCATCTTGCATTGAATCCGCCCAGTTTGCAATCATGAATATTCCCTAATTGATTTCCCTAGGTATAGCTCTTTCTCTTATCGAACTTACACCCCATTATCATAGCTATTTACTTTTGCATTATTTTTACTTTTAATTATGTTGTTGTTTAGCTTAATTCGAAATTGTTATATCTATTGTGTGAAGCCCAGAGTTCTTGTGGATTCGATCCCTAAGTACTACAGTATCTCTTAATTTGATAGAGTAGCTCTAAGGGAAAATTTGAGCATCTCAAGTTACCGGAGGTATTAAATACAGCTGAGGAATTGGTAATAGAACCTGAAACAGTTCTAGATACTCAATACAATGGTGAGGGTATTTTGGAGGCATTGGTACATTGGAAGAATTTGCCCAGTCATGAAGATTCTTGGGAAATAGTCAGAGAATTGCATAGACAGAAAATTTCCTACCTTTATCGCTTGATGACAAGCTTCAGGAGGGGGGAGGTATTGATAAGCCATTGTTCGTGCGTGTATACAAGAAGGAGGATACATGAGAAGGAAGCCGAGCCATGTGCTGCTGAAGAATAGAAGAGGCTTGTGACTGTCATGTTTAGAGAAGATCAATGTATATAAGCGGAGACTTAGCATATTAATTGGCTATGTTGTTTGTTGTGACCTGCAAGTCATTGAGTTTCTAGTGATGTACTAGGGATCTACTCGATACACATTTTAATTCTACTCTTGTTAATAAAGATTTAGGTTTTCTTTCTTAACAAGAGCCTAAAAAGGAAATGTAGAAACAAATGATTAATGACGTCTTGCATCTTCTATTCGGTGATGGAGCCACATAGGACCTCCTCGCGCTAAATAAGAGGTGAATCGCCCTTCCTGTGTTACACTCTTCGCTATGTCTCGAGCAATAGAATTAGCTTGATACAAAGAGACCTGAAATGAAATAGTCCTAAAGTTTGGAATCAAACATGCAATTTGGTCCAAAAAGACATATACCGAGGCCATTTTTGTGGCCTAGTTACCGCCTCAATTGCAGCGTTACATACATACCAAATCTCCACATCCCTAATACGTAAATCTTTGAGACTTCGAACTAGCTATATCAAAACTTTTAATCCAGCTGATGTTTTTATTATTGATTGGGAGGAAAGCATCTCTGTTGTGATAGATAGTGTTGCCTTCACAATCCCGAGTAATCCATGCTCCACCAAAATAATAAGCATCATTAATCCAAGAAGCAGATATATTAGTTTGTCTTAGTAGCAAAAAATATTTGTGAGTTAAATCCAAATATATAAGAATTAAAAAGTTAATCTAGACAATGAAAAACCTATAACAAATACATGACGTCGTTTAACATGTTTTAATCTTTGCATTGCATACATGAACTTTTCTAACAAAAAAAGGTGTTTTAAACGATATTGTATAATACAGTTTATACGACGTCTTTTGACATGTTTCGATCTTTACATCGCCTAAGTTAAATTCTTTTGCAAAGATTAAGACATGTCAAACAATGTCGTATAAAATATTTGATATGATGTTGGTTCATACGTTTCAATCTTCGCATCAGCTAGGTTAAATTTAATGTTTTATAAAAGGGTCTAACTCACCATCTTTTCTATGTATTTACTTCCGCCTCAAAGTTTAGAGCAATTTTTGCAAAAAACTTTTCTGAAGAAAATTTGTGAGAGATTCCGATTGCTTCTACGAAGAGACCATGAATTAAATTAAAATATTAGCAAAAGGTATGTGCTAATCAACCATGGTGTAAAACTTTTACACTTCATTCAGTTTTGTGTTAAAATATTTCAAATTTTTGCATAACTTTGTTGTTTTTATCATTGAATTTTCTTTGATGATATCTTACTACTCTCTGTATGAGTGTTTTTGTTTATGTTTATATTTTAATTCTTGAACTTTTAAATTAAGAAAAGTAAAATGATTCAATTTTGTTATAATAAGCATATAAAACTCATTTAAAACTTCTTGTAAGAAATATCGTTTTATAAGTATATCATCATTATGGATCTTTTTATCTAAGATCTGATGTTATCTGATCAGTAAGATTATATATATATGAAGTTATAGGATTAAGATATAAATATATTAAAATGTGTGGTGTATTCTATAATAACCCTAACAAATATTCCCTCTGTTTCATATAAACTGTCGTTCTAGATCTTAAAATCTGTTTCATTATACGTGTCGTTTTATGTTTCCAATGCAGTTTTTTTTTGTAAAAGTTATAGTTTTACCCTATTATTTTAATGTAATGACCAATGAAAAACTCATCTACTGCATTAATGAAGGATAAAAGAATTAGTTTTATTGTTTTTTTTTAATTTGTATGTAAATATCTTACACGACACTTTATCTAGTTTCTACTGATCCAGATTTGGATACCCAAGGATCCGATTCTGATTTTTTTCGATCGTAGTTTTGTTTTGTATGGTTAATTTGTTTATAAGTATTTGAATATATTACCAAAATGGAACAGTTTTAATTACAAATGTTTTGGGGCAAGAAGCTTCTAAGGCCAAACAAAATAATTAAAATTCTGGATGAAACTAGAATTACAACTATGAGTTGAGAGCTGTCAATAATGAGTTTGTGAGAGAAGTCTTCCACATACTTTGCGGTATGTGCGAGCAAGAACCGTATCATTGGTGATTTTATCAATAACCCGGAAAACAGAGAGGAGGTGGTGGAGTTGTGGAGACGAAGAATATCTTTTGCCATAAGTGATAGATGGTAGCCTGGATCGCGATCTTTTTAAGAGTAGAAGAGATTGTACCAGTTTTGGTGAGAAGATAGGAGAGCTTGCTAATTATGGAAGGACAATGTTGGTTGACCAAAACGTGAAAGAACCAGGGCTCATACCTGTTTCGAGAATGGACAGTGGGGAAAGAGATGCTCACGAGTTTCAATGCACAAACCACAGAGACAGCATAGAGGAAAGAAGGCGAGACTCCAACTTAGAAGTCTAGCCTAGGTAGGTAACCTGTCCAGATTTGCTGTCCAGAAAGGGAAAGAGTGTTTGGGGACTCCGTTCTTATACCAAACCGTTCGAGCTCATTCATTCTTAGTCGAAGAGGGACTGAGGTGGATCCATGTAGCTTTGTTGGAGAAGAAGCTTTTACTATGCCCATCAGCACCCCAAGAGAAAGAGTCTGAACCTCTAGAACCCTCATCAGGTGGTGAAACTGTCATAAGGTAAGATCTTATATTGATGAGTTAGGGATTACTTGATAGATAAAAAGGGAGAATCCAACCAGCATCCGTGTAACCTTCAGCAACAGAAGCATCCAATGGAATACCAAAAATCTAGGACCAGATTAACCAAGTCAGTCAAATAACACTCCAAAAGAAGACCAATTATCCCACCAAAAGCTAGCAGTTTTACCATCTCGAATGCTGCAGCATATTAGTGTCTTAGCCAGATGACAAAAAGAAAGGATCAATTGCCATATCCTGCTAGAAGAGGGTTGATGTTCAGTGAGCCAGGAGCAAGAGCGTCCAATATGATGGTATCTAGTCCTCACGACCTTAAGAGAACCACTAGAAGAGAATAAGAGCCAATTTCAAATTGTGCACCTTATTCCAAGAAATATGATCCCTTGGGCCTAATCCTCCTTCAGATTTGGGCAAACAGATGATCCCATGAGACCTTAGATGCAACAGATTGTTCCAGATAACCCGACCAAAGGAAGCGATTGCAAAGTCTTTCTACATCTTCGAGACAAGCTTTGTACAATGCAAAATCACAGAACAAAAATTTCAGCAAACTTTAATAACATACAATATAAGTTGCAGTCTTCCAGAGAAGGACACACATTCTAGTGTCGTTTTATTTAACCGGTTTGCAAGTGTTTAATTAAACCAAATGATTTTTTTAATGAATTCTCGGTTTAGTTTAAACTTCCGGTTTAATGTCAATGGACGAAATTAAACTCTAAACTTTCTTCTAGAGGGTTTTGCAAAGTGTCACTGGAGAATAGTCTACATGAATTGCGGGGCTGGGATTTGTGCAGGAATCTCTAGAAATATTTATGGGAGATATGGAACTGAGATTCTATGGATTTTCAACAGGAATTGTTGCATTATGTATCCGGCAAAAATCCAAAGGAAATTTATTATTGATAAAATAATTATTTTTGGTAAATTCTGATTGGGTTTTATTTGAGGAAGTTGTGTGAAAAAAAAAAAACAAAACGTTATGGTGTGTTTAAAGAAAAATCAGAAGTTGTGGCATTGATTTGAAAAGATCTGAAATTTAATGGACTCAAGAGAAACCCCCTAACCTAATCTCCTATTGGTTATTAAAACCAAGTGCTGCAGCGTTATCTCCTTAAACCTCTCGTCACGTCTTATGGAAAAGAGAGAGAGAGAGCTTGTCGTTTCACCTAAGAGAAAAGAGAAGAGAGAGAGACTTGAGGTGTGGTGGGTTATGGCGTGAGATGTGAGGCGTATCGGAGTGGTGGTGGTGACGTGATGGAGAGCGGCAGTGTTGTTGTTTGGTCGGAGGTTGTGGCCAAGTCTCGATGGTGGTTGTGTGATGATCAAGCTTGTTTTGTCCAGTTGTGTTGGTGACTCGATAGGGTGTGGCGATCATCGAACGGTGTTATGTGGTGGTATCGGGAGAGTGATCGACACGTGTGGCGAGATCAGTGAGAGATTGTGTTTCCGGTGGTGCCGTGACGGTGTGGGGTGATGACGTTGCCGTGACAGTGTGGGTTTGATAACGAGATCATGATCGGTGGACGTCAAGGTTGGTGTTCCAGTTGGTCGGTGTGGGTTTTGAGTCACCGGTGGCGTGTTTCTGGGGGTGGTCGTTGTAAGCTCTGGTGGTGGTGGTTAACGCCGTTGTCGTCTTGTGATTGCATAGTACAGTGAAGAAGATGACTTATTCGTATAAGTCATGTTGTAGTTAGTTAAGATTCTATTATTATTATTATTATTTTATTTATTATTAAATTATTTTTAGTAATAATTTATTAATATTTAGATTGTGTGTTTGGGAATCTAGGGTGTAGATGTCTTGGAAAGTTTTCGAAAGTTGCGGAAAAGTTGTCCCGGCAGGTTCTACTTTTGGCTAAGGTGAGTGGAGGATCATAAGCTTTTCAAAGCGGTTTAATTATTTGTTGTGTTTTGCATGAATATAGGTTGTATATACCTTCGGGGGATCTAGATCGAGTGTTTCGTGTGATGGTTAATTTAATTCGGTATTTTTGTGTTGAAATACGTTAAATATTTTAATTCATTTGTGTGTATAGCTTGTAAATGGAAGGATTGTCTCACTAAGTATTTATCAAAATACTTATGCATCTCCTTTATTTCATGCAAAAAAAGAAAAAGAGTGATCGTGGAATCATGGCAAGGAAGAGTGGATGATCTAGACTCGTCGGTTTGTTTGAGTGTTTTCTATTTATTAATGTCAGAAGTTATTATTTATGATTTTTGGATTAAAAACTGATAGAATAAATTGGTGAAATTATTTTTTTAATTCCAGAATAATTTTAGAATGTGGATTATTTTATTTGAATTAAATTCTGGATTTAATTGGGAGTTGAATAAATTACGTGGATCTAATTTAAAGTGTCTCAGGGAATTTATTTATTTTCTGAGTTGGTTAATTATTATTCATGAGTTAGTTAAATTTAATTTGGTTTGGGAGTAATTAATATTTATGGGAATATTAATTATTTGGTTTAAAAATAAAAATAAAAATTGGGTGCAATCTTTTCAGTTTGGTACCAAAGCAATTACAGTTCTTCGATTGTTTAAGAAAATTAAATTGTGAGTTATTTAATTTTGGTGCTCTGTGATGTATAAGTTAAACCGTTGTTTGAAATTGATTATGTGAGTTAGTCAATTGTTTGGGGATGGAGTTTTAGATCATCCTCGAGCCTTCAATGAGATTCCACGGTAAGTCGTCATTTATTCTCTGTTAATTATTTGGTGTTTTTAACTTTCTGTTTGTGGAAGTGTAAGATGGTTTAAGCAGAGGTAGAGTCGATGTATTAGTTTTAGTCGCGTGCTAAAGAACACGGGAGCTCCAGTAGTTGAGGAGTGTGTGACACAGAGTGCTACGGTTGAGCAGGTCGGGGACTCGCATGCGGATCAGGAGAGGTTTGAGGGTTTGGCCGGTCTTAGTGCCAGTGTGGCTAGTGTGGGTGCCGGTGTTGCTAGAGGACCAGCGGGTGCTGCGGGAGTGGCATCAGGTTTTGATCAGGCCTGAAGATGATCAAATTGTGGATTGTTTGACCATCCTATTGGAGCAGTTACAGTAGAGGGTATCGCCGCAGGCTCCGTGAGTGCCACCAGGAGCTGAGAGGCCAAGTGAGGCCGAGAGAGTTCTGGAGATTTCTGGGAGAGTCCGGAGGAGTCCCGAGAGAGTTTAGGAGGGGGTTCTGGAAGATTCCAGAGGAGTTCAGAGAGAGTTTGGGAGAGTTTTGGGAGAGTCTGGAGGAGTCCTGAGAGAGTTCGGGAGAACTCGGGAGGAGTCTGGAAGAGTCCGTAGGAGTCTCGAGAGAGTTTGGGGAGAACCCAAAGGAGTCCAGAGAGAGTTCAGGAGAGTCCAGAGGAGTCCCGAGAGAGTTTGGAGGAGTTCCAGGAGAGTTCCAGAGAAGTTAAGGAAGAGTGAACCATGAGTCGTAAGGTTCGGGCTGAAGTTTCCAAAAATAGAAAGTTGCCGAGAATGAAAGTTTTCAAAAATATAAAATTACCTAGAATGGAAGGTTTCCAAAAATGGAAAGTTGCCTAGAATGGAAAGTTTTCTAAATGGAAATGTGGCAAAAAAGGCAGTTGTTTTAAAAAGGGAAGTTTCCTAGAAAGGGAAAATCAAGGGAGATTTGTTTTTACTCGAGAATTGGGATTCAAGGAAATAAGTTGGGAGTAGTACGGCTCACCAAAGCTTATTGTGGAGTTAACCGTACTAGTGAGCAATGTTGTTAGTGAATTTAGTAACCAAGTGAAGTTTCCAAAGGATATAAGTATTCTAAGGGCAGAAGGCGCTTTGGATTCTTATGCGAATGGAATCAAAAATGATGTGAGAGGTTACGTTCGAGATACCAGTTGGTTTCAAGAAGTTTAAGTTGAGCAAGTGCAGTTTTTGGCAGTGAGAGATTGGGTTTTTGGCTCATAATGTCTTTGAGGAGGGAGTTTCTGTTGATCCAGAGAATATCAAGGCTATTAGAGAATGGCCAAGCCGAGGCCGAGAAATGCTACCAAGATAAGGAGTTTTATTACCTTATCAGGTTATTATCGAAGATTTGTCAAGGGTTTTGCAAGTATGGCTCCGTTTCTGACGAAGCTGACGGAAAAATATGTTTCGTGTGTGTGGTCTCCAGAGCATGAAGAGAGTTTTGTGAACTTGAAGACGATGTCAACGAGTACACCAGTATTGGCATTGCCAGAGCCGAGCGAGCATTTTGTGGTGTACACAGGCGCTTCGAGTTTGGGTCTCGGTAGCATGTTGATGTAGCAGGGGAAGGTTATTGCTTATGATTTACGTTAGTTGAGGGAGCACGAGAGAAACTAGCCTACCTATGACCTTGAGATGGATGTTGTGGGTTTGGCTTTTAAAATTTAAAGATCTTATCTTTATGGCAGGACGATTCAGGTGTTTACAGATCATAAAAGCCTGAAGTACATTTTTACTCAGCCATCGTAGAATTTGAGGTAGAGATAGTTGATGAAGATAGTGGCAGATTATGATCTAGAGATAGCCTACTATCTCGGTAGGCAAACTTTGTTGTGGGTGCATTAAGCAGCAAGTCGGTAGCTTTGACTAGTGAGCAGGGCATGGAGTCCTTGGTGAGCGAGGTTAGCATGTTGAGATTGTGTGCTACATCTCAGGAGCAAGGTTCGGTTGGCTTAGGAAAAAGATGAGGGTCCGAATAAGGCTTCCGAGGAAGTGGGGTCAGAATATTAGGTCTCTACAAATGGGACTATTCTGGTGCATGGGCGGATATGTGTACCCAAAGATAAGGATCTGAGGTGATAGATCCTGAATGAGGCCAATACAAGTAAGTTTTTGATTCATCTGGGGGCGATCAAGATGTACTAGGATCTAAAAGGTAGTATTATTGGGTCGGGGTGTAGAAAGATGTGGCTAAACAGGTCGCAGCTTGCAATTTGTACAAGTTAGTGAAGGATTAGCATCAGGTTTCGAGTGGGTTGCTGTGGATTTTACCCATTCCAGAGGGAAGTGGGATATGATTATGATGGATTTCATGGCTGGCTTGCCAGTTTCTCAGACCAAGGATGTTATTTGGGTCATTGTTGACCGTTTGACCAAGTCAACACATTTTCTGGCCATTAAGAACACCGATGGAGCTGCAGTTTTGGCTAAGAAGTACGGCAATGAGATTGTTAGGCTTCATGGGGTACCTGTTAGAATAGTGTTAGACCGTGTTTCCATGTTTACTTCGGTGTTTTGGAAGGCTTTTCAGGCTGAGATGGGCACTATTGTACACATAAGTACGACCTATCACCCTCAGATGAATGAACAATCCGAGAGGACCATCCATACTCTGGAGGATTTGCTGAGGATGTGTGTGCTTGACTGGGGTGGTCAGGGGATAGATTACTTGAACTTGGTAGAGTATATGTATAACAATAACTACCAAGCGAGTATTGGGATGACTCCATATGAGGTGCTATATGGGGGACCATGTCGTACACCATTATGCTGGACCCAAGTGGGATAGAAGAGCACGTTTAGTGCGGATTTTGTTTAAGAAATTTTGGAGAAGATCCAAGTTTTGAAGCTGAACATGAAAGAAGCGCAAGTTCGGAAAATAGTTATGCTGATAAGAGGGAAAAAACCTCGAGTTTGAGGTGGGAGATAGAGTGTATCTCAAGATGGCTATATTACGTGATCCTAACAGGTCGATTTCATACACTAAGTTGAGTCCGAGGTATATGGATTCGTTCAGGATTGTTGAGCGAGTTGAACAGGTTGCATATCGGTTGGAGTTACCCGGAATTATGCGGGCATTTCACAAGGCTTTTCTGGTGTTGATGCTGAAGGAGTGCTTTCATATAAGGATGATGAGGTTATGGCTAAGATTCTTTCAGATCTTCAGCCTAACATGACCATAGAGGCAAGACCGGTGAGGATTCTCGAGAAGAGAGTCAAGCAGGATCGTAGGAAGAAAGTTTCGATGATCAGGGTCTTGGGGGATTGTGACGGGGTTGAGAAGGAAATATTGGGATAAGAGCAGATGATAGAATTGGAATTCTCTAAGTTGGTTGAGAAAAAGTTGGGATCAAGGTTTGAGCTTTGAAAGAGGACCACTTCTAATGGAGGAGAATTTATCATCTACGTTTCCCAGTTCCTGATGTATGTTGTATTTTTGTTTCAGAGTCATAAACAATTGTTATATGTTGGGATTAATAAAATGCGGCTTAGTATTTTATTAATGATGGCTGGTGAGTGCCATGTTGGTAATCGTAAGGGAACGAGAGCGTTCTCGAATTGATTAAGGAAAGCTCTAATGAGATTGTAGAGTTTGGGCTGATATCCGAGAGTTAGGATATGTTCTGTTTGACATTCTATAATAAATTACCTTTTGTTCATATCTAGAGGCATTGGATATAAAGTGTAAATATCATGTGGTATTGGATATGTGGTGGTGATGTCAAGGGTTATTAGACATGTTGTGTTAATATCCTGAAGTATATGATATGAGGTAGGTGATAGTCGGATTTATAGACTATGATGTGGTGACATTCCAGAAACGGAATATAGTGAGTTGTTATCTTGACGAATATGATATGTGATGCGAACATCGACCCAATAACTGAACCACCTAGTGAAGACACAAGTGAGGAGCGTACGGAAGAAGCAAAGACCCAGGCAAAGACTCACGAAGGCCCCATGACACTAGCAAAAGCCAAGGAGTTAAGTTTAGGACCGAGCAACGAGCATGAAGCGGATCAAGACCATATCAAGATTCCAGAGATAGATAGACCCATAACAAGAGCCAAGACTAAGAAGCTAAGGGAGGAATTCAACATCTCCATACAAGTCCTACTCGACGCAACCGAAGATGTCCCAAACAACAGACCGGCCACAGACCAAACTACAATGACTTCTTGGACAAGGCAGGTACGATTTGTGTTTAATTATTTTTGTCTCCTTGTAAGTGATATGGCCACGGCCTAGTTGCTCTATTCAGCCCACATTGAGTCTAGTTCAAGTCCTAGTAGAGTCCTTTTAATTATTTCTTTTTATTTTTGTCTTTTAAGTACACTTTCCTTATAAGAGGACTGTTTGTTGTTCTCATTGAAAGTATGTGTCATTCGAGTCTTTTATTCTTACAAGTCCTCTTGTTTTTTTTTTGAGTCGCAACCCTAGGGTTGTAGCCGACTGGACTATTATAAAGTCCCATGGCCGTGTATCTTTCTTTTTACCCTATCATCAATAAAGAACCGAATTTTCTTAGAAGTTATCAAACTTTGTCGCAGATCTGGTCTTTGTGTGTGATTCACAAAGCCACGAGATCTCAAGCTGTATCAAGGAGTCTTTCATCCTTCTTGTGGTGCTTATCACTCCATCATCACGTCCCCTCATCAGGTTTCACAAGAGGAGCTTCGAGCTGCTTGTCTAACCTTTCCATCCAGCGAGTTGCGAGTTTTTTGCGGAGGAGGAGCTTCGAGCTAACTTCGTTCACTTCAGATCCGGACCAAAGACTCCCCCAACTGAGTCTTATATCAATACGTTCTGAGGAATTGAGTCTGATGTTGATGTATTTTTAATGAGTTAAATAAGATAAGTATTTCTTACGATTGATGAATGAGGATGTCATGGGTATGTAGTTTGTTTGGTGTCCTAAACGATAATGCATGATGAGTTTAATAAAATGAATAGTTCATATTGCTGATGACTATTATTGTCATGAGAGTAAGGGAACATGAAGTTCTCGAAAGAGTTTTGATGGAGAATTAAACACTTATTATAGTCGAAAAAAGATTATGAGGGTACCCTGAGTGACTAGGTATGCGGTGAGATAACCTGAGTATTGGTTATGAAAGGTTGATATTCTGGATTTGGAATATGATTGATACCGGTATTACCTTGCGAGGTTATACGCGGATCATGGGAGGTAGTTTCGGTTGAGAGTGCTTATAGATGTATTGAGGGTCATAATTGCTCAAAGGACGGATTGGTCCTGTACAACTCTAGGGAGGATGGATAGTTCCTTTGATACCCAGAACTCGTGAGGCATATAGCCCAGGGTGGAGTGGTATATGATATCGAGAACCTATAAGGTTATACTGCCTAGAGTGGAGTGGTATTAGTATGATACCCAAATCCTGGAAGGCCTATAGCCCAAGGTTGGCTGGTATGTGATCTTGAGAACCTGTAAGGTTATACTGTCCAGAGTGGAGTGGTATGAGTACGATACCCAGAGCTCATAAGGTATATAGCATTGGTGGAGTGGTATTTGATACCGAGAACTCGTAAGGTTATAATGCCCAAAGTGGAGTGGTATGAGTGAGATGCTGATATGATCCTGGAAAGCTCTAAGGACCTGGAGCATGGAGCATGGATGGAAATGAAGTAATGGAAGAGCACAGAGCTAAAGGAGCATGGAAAGCACTTATCGGACCCAAGACTTGATCTCGAACAATGAAATATCACCAAGATTTTAGTCTTGCTCTGCCAAGCAATGAGTCAAGAGGATCACTTGAGCTATGAAGATGATACCGAGATTTCTCTGGTCAAGTTTCATGCACAAGGAGCTTGGCAAGTGACCATGAAACACACTAACACTCTTTTTCCCTTACTCTTCTGTTTTTTTCCCAAGTGGTTTTCCGAGAAAAGGTTTTTAATGAGGTTTGTGGGGTTCATGTCTCACTTTTGTCACTTGCTGAGACTGATCCATCTAGGCCCATTTAGAAGACATTATGGGCGTCACCTATCTCTTATCTTTCTATCGTATTTTGAATTCAAACTGTCTTTTATTGTTGCATGGTCCGAGTGTTGTTTACCGAGGCATGTCTCGTAAACACGCACTCTTTATTTCGTCTTCTCTCTCTAATCTCGCCTCCTTCTCTTTATATTGAGGCTGAGACTCCATTGTACTGCTATCAAACTTTTATCTAAATCTCTCTTTAAACTAGTTTGATCATTTCCTTGCTTATTATGTTGGATCTTCACCCTCACTCCAAGCAAGCTTGATAGTCTAAGGATTCTCCATAGTCCTTAAGAAGTATCATTCACTTCCACCCCTTGTTCATAGTATTGGGTCTTTAACCCTTCAAGAACAAGTCTTGATAGTCCAAGGGTCGTTCATAACCTTTGGAAGTATCACTTCATTCCATACATCATTCCGATCCACGTCGCCACCCGCGTAGCCAATCCTCGTCGCTATGTCCCGATCCACGTCGCCACCCGCATAGCCGATCCTCGTCGCTACGTCCCGATCCACGTCGCCAACCCACGTAGTCAACCCTCGTCACTAAATTCTGATCCACATCACCAATCCACGTCCCGTCTTGAGCCCCCTTCGCGCGGAACCCCTTGCATTCTCGATAAACCGACGTTTCCACAACCGAAACTCCATTTCGAATCCTTGCAACCGGTTGGAGATCATCCTAGGACTTGATCCTACCCAGGATCACATCAGATGCCGAGAGTTCGTAAGGTGTATAACCCAAAGTGGAGTAGTATGTGATTATCGAGAACTCGTAAGGTTATATTGCCAAGAGTGGAGTGCAACAGAACCCCCTTGATTTTGTGCATGTCTTGAGCTTGTGGAATATGTATTGGATCGGCAACAAGCTCTGAAATATGCACTAAGGGTGTTGCCTCGTTAAAACCTTTCTCGGCAAACCCAATGGGATGAAACCGAGATAAGGAAAAAGAGTACAATTCATTAGCACGTCTTTGTGTGTCTTCAGCCCAAGGAAGTGGTGAAGACACTTCTCCTGGTCAACAAACCTGATTCTTCATTGATAGCCGAGTTGACAAACAAAGAAGCTTTGCATCCTTGTAAAACCTGCAAGAAAAAGATATCTTATTTCTTGGGCTGTAAGCAAATGTTGTTGTGGTCTTTGTTGAGCCTATGGTATTTCCTAAGCTCAGCATGGTCTTAGTCTTGCTCTTGTAATATGTCATTGGTGCTTCCTTGACATTGGGTACATGGTCTGAATTTAAACTTGATTTTATGTCCTCATCATACCCTTCCCCTTGACAAAGTTTCAACCTCGAAACTTGATAATCTGCACCAAGAGAAAACAAGTTAGATTTCATTCTTCCTTGGGAGTCTAGAGCCTTACCTTGGGATGGTGGGGGTTTAGTCATGCATGGTGCATCTGGTAGCTCTTCTTTGAGATGGTTTGATTTATATATTCCATGATTTTGATCAAGTCCAAGCATTAATTGTGTCGCTTGCGTAGCCCTCTCTCGGGTCTGTGCTTGAACTTCCAAGTCTGGTAGCTCCTCTTTTATACCTGCCATATTGTCAACTCATTTGGAAAGAAACAAGTGTGTTATCACAGCCATGGAATTATTGTAAACATGTAAATAAGGTAGATCCAATATAGAATGTTGCTCAGGTTTTACTTGTGTAGTAAACCAATTATTTTGAACTAAATATTTCCGTGAAACACCAACGCTTTTATCAAGCTTTTCTAAACTTAACAGGTCTATTATAACACTTTTAGAATTATTAGAAATAAATCTAATTAGTACCTGAGTATGGTCTCTTGCGTGTTCTGTATGCAGCACGGTACATGGGAGTGTTGTTGGATATGGAGGTTTGTCTTTGATCATTTTGAAGCAACTGAAACCTTGGGGCTTTTGATCTGGTGGCTCTTCTTGGATCAGAATGATGTTGGTGACAACTTCATCTTCTGTAGTGACTGGTTGGCACAGCAAGAGCTCGGCATATTGATTTTGATCCATGAGCACATACTTCTTAATGGGTGCTTCCTTCCAGTCTGAGAGCTTCTCCTTGTTACATACATTTGTTTCAACATGTGGCTTGAATCCTTCATCTCCTATTCCAGTTTTTAGTCTTGTTGTATGCTTCAAGGATTTTCTCAAATCTGGACTTGACACTTTTGACAAAGACGAGCACATTATATCCGTGTAATTGAAAAGATGAGCTTTAGGAACAGTTACACTTATCTTGGTGTGTACAAGCTCATTATCTCTAGCTCTTACTAGCATTGATGGGATCTATTCACGGTTCACAGTCTTATGTAGCTCTCTAGATGTTCCTCTGAGCTGATGGTGCTCTCGCAGGGAACTGTAGTTTGATCGAAGCATCAACAAGGCACTTCCAATTTGATCTTCAAAACAAAATTGACTACTCTGCTATGCTCCTGATTTGATGCTGAGATTTCCAGTGTTGGTGTGTCTTTATTTTGGTCAGTGTGCTCTCCTTGGGTTCCTAGACCTTTCTCAAGCTCATTTGAATACAACAAGTATATTATCACATCCTTCGGATCATCAGAAGAAAGACTGAATCAAATATTCACTAACCTTGGTTTGATTTGCATTATTAGGCTTAGTGATCTCGGTGTTTAGAGCTTGCTTGGGAACCTTGATTAAGGTTAGCTCTTCTTCTTGGTCTGCCAGCGTCTTTGGCGTTCCTAGATATCTATCCATGTGCTCCTCTTTAGAACATGTATCAATTTCTTTTGGAAAAAACAAGTATTAAAATAGTAATGGATAACTTAGGAACCAATTTGTCTAAAGTAAAACTTATCTTATCCTTTGTTTGAACACTTGTTTATTCTGGTTTTGCTTTCGGTTTGCTCAATGTGTCATGGCTGAGAATGTTCTGTTTCTCCAGGGCTTTTGAGATGTCAATCTTCTGGTCTAGACAAGATGTTAAACTGGTCTGCCAGCGTCTTTGGCGTTCCTAGATCTCTATCCATGTGCTCCTCTTTAGAACCTGTATCAATTTCTTTTGGAAAAGACAAGCGTATTAAAATAGTAATGGATAACTTAGGAACCAGTTTGTCTAAAGTAAAACTTATCTTATCCTTTGTTTCAACACTTGTTTGTTCTGGTTTTGCTTTCGGTTTGCTCAATGTGTCATGGCTGAGAATGTTCTGTTTCTCCAGGGCTTTTGAGATGTCAATCTTCTGGTCTAGACAAGATGTTAAACTGGTCTGCCAGCGTCTTTGGCGTTCCTAGATCTCTATCCATGTGCTCCTCTTTAGAACCTGTATCAATTTCTTTTGGAAAAGACAAGCGTATTAAAATAGTAATGGATAACTTAGGAACCAGTTTGTCTAAAGTAAAACTTATCTTATCCTTTGTTTCAACACTTGTTTGTTCTGGTTTTGCTTTCGGTTTGCTCAATGTGTCATGGCTGAGAATGTTCTGTTTCTCCAGGGCTTTTGAGATGTCAATCTTCTGGTCTAGACAAGAGGCAGGTGCATGCTTCTGCTTTGGCTGAAAGCTTGCTTGTTGGAGAACGTCCCTTTTACTTTTTGATGGCACCATTTTTCTTGTCTCCTTGGTGTTACGGCCTGAGAATCTTCTTAGATATTTTGCTCTTGTTTCTTTTAAGTTCAAAGTAGAAACATACTTCCTGATCATGACCCATTTCAGATTTTCCCAAGTGATGATGGTTCCTTCTTGATATTTTTACCTTTCATATTTTTCTTGCTTCCACCAAGAATATGCGTTTCTGGTGAGTTGTTTGATGGCACATGCTAGTCTTTCTTCCTTTGGATAGTTGTGGTATGAAAACCAAACATCCATGTCTCTCTCCTACTCTAGATAGTCCTCTGGATTACTACTTCCTGCAAAGGTATAAGTCTGTGGCATAAAATATTCATTGTAACCTGATGGTTGTGGTTGCAGGCATAGTTTATGCTTCATGGCTCTCAATGAACGATCAGGTGGTCTAGGCTTGACATATTCAGCTCCTGGTGCATCTCCAAATCCATATTCTTCTCTTTGTTGTTGAATCCATGTCAGTCTTTCTCCTAATGTTTGGATTTCGACAAGAATCTGTGCCGTGTTAACTTGTTCAGCTTGCTCTCCCATGTTGATGCTCCTATAGTACGATAACAAACAGATCAAGTGCAAAAGGAAATTGAAGAAAAACTAGCACAAAAAAAAATGGAAAAACACAAAGGTTTGCCTATTTACTTTATGAATGAATGCAGAAGGAAAATATAACAATCTCAATATATTTTTATGGATTTTCTTTTTCTGATTAAGATGAACGAATGAAATAGCAACAGAATAACAACTATAAATCAGAATCCTAATTTTTTTTTGAAATTTCTTTTTTGGAATGAACTAAACAAAGTGCAGGTGATGCAAGACGAACTAAACTAATAGCAAAGCAAGCAGAAACAATTGAACATGAAACAAAGAAGAAACACACGAACTAAACAGATTCAAATCACAACAGTAACAACAACAAGTAATCGATGAAGCAGATGAGATAAACCCTAATTTTTTTTATTTTTTTTAAGATGAATGAAACAACGAAATAATATGATGAACTGACAATTTTTATGGTTTTTTCTGATATATTAAAACAAAATCAAAGCAGAAACAAAAACAGAAGCAGATAACAAGAAATCGAGAAAAACAATGAATCTAACTAGTGCGGCACAAGCTAGGGTTTTTGTCTACAACCTGATTTAGGAGCCTTTCGGCTCTGATAATATATGTTGTAGGCACGGAAACCGTAGATCGAATAGGATAGAGATGGGGTCAAGCAAATGGCCATACAGACACTCTTTACTTGACTAGAGATGGAATGAAGTGGATCGAGATGGAGCTAATTCAATAGGTGGTAACACTCTCTTTGAATGAGCGACGAAATGGAATGATTTGAGAACTAAGGGTGGAGTGAATGACGTCACAAGACTGGTGGAAGAGCCTTGATAAGTCGAACCTTTTCTTCAAAGGAATCTCACGCAATGAAGAGAGTAGCGGCTGGGGTTTTCTTTGCTAAGAAAATTCGATTATTATTCATAAAAGTTGGTCGTCTTACACTACAAGCTTGATGGGGTTTTATAAAAAACCCTAAGCAAAAACTACACAAATAAAACAAACAGCAAGTAGTCTAAAATTCGAAACAACAAGGCGTGTAAAAAAAATAGTATATAGCTAAAAACGGAAAGTCTGGTGCAACAGAACTCTCTTGATTTCGTGCATGTCTTGAGCTTGTGGATATGTATTGGATCAGCGACAAGCTCTGAAATGCGCACTAAGGGTGTTGCCTTGTTAGTGTTGGCTGGTAAATAGTGTTGATCTCATGACCGGTTGTGTGGGCTGGAGTGGTCAGGTGTGACACATCAAGCTTGTGTTGTCAAGTTGTGTTGGTGACTCGATGGTGTGTGGCGATCATCGAACGGTGTTATGTGGTGGTATCGGGAGAGTGATCGACACCTGTGGCGAGATTGGTGTGAGATTGTGTTTCCGGTGGTGCCGTGAAAGTGTGGGGTGATGATGTTGCCATGATGGTGTTGGTTTGATAACAAGATCGTGATCGGTGGACGTCAAGTTTAGTATTCTGGTGTGGTAGATGTTCGAGCGGTTGGTCGGTGTGGGTTTTGAGTCACTGGTGGCGTGTTTCTAGGGGTGGTCGTTGTGAGCTCTGGTGGTGGTGATGAACACCGTTGTCATCTTGTGGTTGCAGAGTGCAGCAAAGAAGATGACTTATTCGTATAAGGCCTTGATTGGTAGAGCATATTAGTGGGCTTAATGTTTTTTAAGAGCCAATCATGTTTTATTAGTTGAGCATAAAAGAGAGCATAATATCTTTTAAATGCTCTATAGTCCACTTTTAATCAATGGAGCTTTTCCTAAGCGTAGAGGTTTAAAAATTGTAAAAATACATTTTTACCCTTAATAATTTGATTAATTTTCTGTAGATGTCATTGAAAATTTACTATAAATTTATGATTATAAAATTTAACCTAATCACAAAAAAAAACCTAAAAACCTACGGAGCACGAGAGTACGAGACAACAAAAACATCCTTTGGAAAGATTCAAAGTGAGTTGTTTTCAAATCTATACTTTCTTTGACTAGTCTTTTAAAGTTCTTATACTTGTATATAATACATAATTAAGTAATACATATGGTATGCAAAAAAGAAGTCTACGAACATGCATGTTTAACATGTCGAATGAAGAAGAACCTGTGCAACCAACGATCAAGGTATGGATATGTATATATATATATATGTTGATATCTCTTGCTTGATTATTTTGTTCTTTTAACATTTATGTATTATTTATTCTTTTGGGATTTGGTTTAGTCCAAATTTATGTGGATTCTTGAGATGAGTCATATGATGCTAGACTTAGCCAATCGTGAGAAAGATAAAGGGTACTGGAAAGGTACATGTTTTAGTGAACGGGGACGCAAAACATACGAGCTGGATTTTTGACTCGATTCTGTTTGGATTTTCCCTGGAAAAAGTTCAAAAGTCGGTTAGAGCATCTTAGAAACCAGTATGATGCCTATAAACGTGTTACAAGAAATACTACGGGGTTGGGATTAAATGAGTTTGGAGAGCTGGACATGAGTATTGACTGGTGGGATCAACTCATTAAGGAAATTTCTAATAAGATGGTGACAATAAACAATTTATTAGTTTCTTGCAAACGTATTTTCAGTCTAAATTGATCCTTGTATTGTTGCAGGCTTGTCCAGAAGCGAGAAAAGTTAATCAGCATCCTTTACGTGATATTCCACGCCTTGATAGTTTATACACCAAAATTACAATCTCGGTAAGTGATGGTTGGAAGCACCATAATGGACCGAGTCAGTTGCCTCAAGATATTGACCTTGAATAAGTAGAATTTGAAGAAATACCAACACCCATTCGTAGGCCTGAAGACAGTCAAAAGCCACCACAAACACATGTTCCTTACAAGTCTCCAGAGAGATTAATAAAATCATGATCTTCAAAGAAAATACCTAACTCAGATCAGTGGGACCGTATCACAAGTACTTTAGAAAACCAAGAGAGGTTTTGGTCTGCAGGGCGGAACCCGTTTAGTAGTGCCATATGCACTGAAGAGTTGCTGAATTTGTCTTCATTAGATCATGATGGCGAGTTGTATTGGATGGCTCATGATTGCATATATATCTGGTATCCAAAACACGATTACAGAAGCTATTTGGAATGCTCGGCGTTAGTTAATTCTTTCAAATCATTGTGATACTATTTTTCATATTTTTATGCTTATAAAATACGAAAAACATAGTTACATATTTTAAAAAAACAATTTGAAAAAATATATTCATTTATCTCTCTATATATTAATTATTACTATGTTAGCAAATTTTGATATATGTTTTTTTAACATAATGATGTCTATAAATGTAATTTTATGTGTAACTGCTCACTGCTATACCAATCACATATCACTAATTTAATATAAATGAGCTTGCTGCTTTTGCTCCTTAAGACTTATGCTCCTTACAGCTTATGCTCTATTGTAAGCCTTACCAATCAGGGCCTAAGTCATGTTGTAGTTAGTTAATATTCTATTATTATTATTATTTTATTTATTATTAAATTATTTTTAGTAATAATTTATGAATATTTAGGTTGTCTGTTCGGGAATCTAGGGTGTAGATGTCCTAGAAACTCTCCTAAAGTTGCGGAAAAGTTGTCCCAGCAGGTTCTACTTTTGGCTAAAGTGAATGCCGGACCATATGTTTATCTAAGAGGTTTAATTATTTGATGCGTTTTGCATGAATATAGGTTGTGTATGATCTCGGGTGGATTTAGATCGAGTGTTTCGTGTGATGGTTGATTTAATTTGGTATTTTCGTGTTTAAATATGTTAAATATTTTAAATCGTTTGTGTGTATGACTTGTAGATGGAAGGATTGCCTCACTAAGTAATTATCGAAATACTTATGCATCTCTTTTATTTGATGCAGGAAAAGAAAAAGAGTGATTGTGGAATCATGGCGAGGAAGAAGGGATGATTTAGACTCATCAGTTTGTTTGAGTGTTTTCTATTTATTAATGTCGGAAGTTATTAGTTATGATTTTTAGATTAAAATCTGATAGAATAAATTGGTGAATTTATTTGTTTAATTCCAGAATAAGTTTAGAATGTGGATTATTTTATTTGAATTAAATTCTGGATTTAATTGGGAGTTGAATAAATTATGTGGAGTTATTTATGCTGTCTCAGTGAATTTATTTATTTTTCTGAGTTGGTTAATTATTATTCATGAGTTAGTTGAATTTAATTTGGTTTTGAAGTAATTAATATTTATGGGAAAATTAATTATTTGGTTTAAAACAATAAAAAAAAGTGGGTGCGGTCTTTTCATTACTTAACCATGAAAGTTCATGAAACATGTCATGAGCTTAAATAATACCATGTAGATAAGTGGCAGAACCATTAAAGAACAAAATAATATCATCTGTAAAATACAAGATGGGAGATAGAGTGCTTTCTCACTAGAGGGTGGTACCTAACAGTGGCGGACCCAGAAAATTATTTTAGAGGGGTCATAATATAATTTTTTTACACCAAATAGATTTATAGTATAAATTTAAAAATTTTAGGAGTCAAAAAGTAATTTTTAAGGGGTCAATGAGTGATTTTGGTTAACTAAGTGACTAAAATCTAATAAAAATATACTAATAATAATTAAAAAAATTTTTAATAGGGGTGTCAATTGACACCCTTTCTTAACACATAGGTCCGCCACTGGTACCTAATATCCCTTGCTTTTTATTAGGATGATAATAAATTCGAGAATGCGTCGATTGTCATAACAAAGAGTAGGGGAGTGAGAGGGTGACCTTTCCTTAGGCTTCTATTCTATCTGAAGTAACCAAATAGCTCTCCATTGATATTTATGGAGAAAGACGTAGTTGTCAGGCACACCCTAATTAATATGATGAAGATAGTTGGAAACTCAGCAGGTGCTAGAATCTGGAGGATAAACTCCCAACTCACACTATCAAAAGCCTTATGAATATCAACCTTCAGGTGACCTCTAGGGCATATGGTGCAGTAAAGCCTTGGATTATTTCAGGAAGTACTATAGAACTCACCCGTCAAACCACCAGGACCTGGACAACAATTTCTAAGTAAAGCTTGAATTTCTCTCTTATTTTCAGCATTGGAAACTGGAGCGTCAAACCTTAGTAGGATCATCCAATTTGTAAGGAGTCAAGGATTTTATCACTTCTCTCTCAAGATCAGTGATATGGGGAATCAGTCCCTAACAAGGAAGTGAAATAGCTAGTCAACACAATGATCCTAGATCTCCTTGATTTCATGTATCCTTTGATCAAAAGAATCAATCAAGTAATATATCTGATTTACTGTTCTTCTTGTCGCAACCATCCAATAAAAATAAACAGAGTTACTGTCACCACACTCACCCCATTTAACCCGAGATCTTTGATGAAGAAATTTCTCTTCAGCAACAAATAAGGAGTGCCAAATCCTTATTAGCCTTTTTCTCCAGCAAAGAAAAATGAGAGCTAGGGTTAGCTAGGAACTGCCACTGACAAGAAACAAGAGCCTCGTGAGTGCTTAGAACCCTCTTCTCCAGATCTGAATAGTGCTCTTTGTTCAGGTCTTGAATTATGACCTTGAGTAAATTAGGTTTGTTCAAAAGACTTAACGTAGCATAACCAACATTGAAAGTACCTTTGCTAGATAAGTCCTCTATAAATTTTTTAGATTTTCTTGAAAGGCTTCTTAGATCTCCTACTTGTTCCCAAAATAATGCTCCATATCAGTCAAATTCATTGTTGGTTTAGGCTACTTGAGTCTTCAAAATGTTCCATCAGGTAAAAAAACACATTTTTATTCAGAAGAAAATTGATCGTAATGTGACTATTAAAGAAAAAGTATTTTGTTTTACCTGAAGAAACATTTTGAGCACCATTAGCTTGAAACAACTTGGTGTGGTGCTTCTTCTGAACCACAAGGATAGTGAACTTTGGACTCCTGATTGTACCTAAGCCAATCTGTAGCAATGAATTTGGTGATATGAAGCATTATTTTGAAAACAAGTAGGATTTTAAGAAGCCTAATTTCAAGATCTCACATTTCTTGTTTCAGCATAAGGAATTCTTATAGAGGATTTCTATACTTTACTTTCAATGTTGGTTCTGCTACATGAAGTCTTTCGAAGAAACTTAAGTTACTCAATGTCATTAACAAATCTCTGAAAGAAAATCAATCATGATTGCAACAAATACGATTGTTGCAGAAAAAAAACACGACTACAGAGGTGAGAAGAATGATCTCACCCTATGATTTTACCTCTGCCAGCAATCCCAGTGCCATAAGATTGCATCCATTGTTGAAAGGATGAAACTATGAAGAATGGGCATGTGGAATGATATGAAAGAGACTTGTGGTCTCAATTGAAGAAGCGTTTCTCGGTGACTAACAGGCCTTGAATTCAAAAAATCAAAGCCTAGTTGGCTTGTTGCAAACAGAGAGGTATTATGATTGAAGCCTATTACGGCAAACTGAATCATATATGGGATAGTATGGCGAGTTACATCCCATTGCGGGTTTGTAAGTGTGGAAAATGCGAGTGTCATTGAACTACTCTTCAAGAACAAGATAGTGAAGAAGAAAGAGTACATGAGTTTCTGTTTAGGCTTGATGAAAGTTATTGTAACATGAGATCAAGCTTGGTGTCTCGCATAACGCTTCAGCCATTGGAGGAAGCAGTGTATAACATACTGGGACAAGAAGAAGATCTCAAGGGAAGTGTGTGAAACGTTAAGGAGTCACCAGAAATAACTGCGTATGCTATTCAAACTAGAGGGCGTAGGGATCATGATATGATCTTCCCAAGGATTCGCTCAAAGAAGCTGGTCGAGAGACGTATAGAGACAGAAGTGTGCGGAATAAACTTATTTTTTGAAGAGATAAATCGATCCAAGAGATGTTGTCCAGCAACAAATCGATCATAAGAGGTAGAGGAGAGATGATGAAGATGTCGCACAAGGCAACAGGTCACTCTCAAGAGACAAAGACTTCAGATTTTTGAGAGAAACAGAATGGTGAAGATGTTGCCGAAGCGACGAACCGATTATAAGATCACAAGAGAGATAGATGAGTTTCTCAAACAGATTTTTAATAAGAAAGAGTTTGATTGATTTCTTTGATGATCCAAATCCAGGATGAACATGACAAAGACAAGCAAAGAGTTTAAATATAAAACTACAACTCATGCATGAAGAGCATTAAACTCTCCTCGAAAATAAGCAAAGAAACAAACTAGAGTTTTGAATTTGAAACTGAGACTTCTTGATCATCTTGTCATGCACGAAATGGGCTTGCTGCTGGGCTTGAAGAAGATCACAAAAATGGGTCAATGATGTTGTGAATCATTTGGCCTCATTAAAAACCTTAGTTTGGAAAACCCATTGGGACAAAACCAAACCAAGGGAAAAAGAGCACACAAATGATTCACAAACCCATCTAGTGATTTCTTTGGGCCTGAATCATAACCATTGTAGTTAGATGTGTCCTTGAATGGTGCTTGTCTTTGCTATGTTTGAGTGTTACACCAATGCCTTCTTTGAGTTTAGTAGCCTTAGCTCCTTTTCTTGCAAACAAGTCTTCCTCGGCTATGAGCTGCTTCTTGCCTCCTTGCTCTGGTTCAAGCTCGTCTTTCTTGGTGTTGCTTATGATCACATTAGATGAAGTGAAGAATGACGATCATTCAGAGACAGTGTTGTGCAAAAACTGTAATCGAAGTGGAAATTCTTCTGAGAGTTGGTTTGCCGTCATCGGATATCCAGAGTGGTGGGGTGAACGCCCAAAGAGTATATCTGATGCAATTTTAGTTAGGAATCATGCCTTAATCTCGACAGAGTGAACTCGATCTAGACTTGACACAAAAGTAAAGAACAAGGGTAAATGGATTGATAGACACCAAGAAGGGTTGTAGAAGACCCTTTGATAAGCCTTAATAGAACACAACTCGACAAACAAAATTTGTAGTTCAATGATCTGTTCTTTCGAAAGAGTTTTAGATTGATAAAAAGATATTTGAGATATAATGAGAGTCTCAGCCTCAATATAAAGAGAAGGAGGTGAGATACAGAGGAGAGAAAGGGCATGTTTACGAGACATACTTCGGTAAACAACATAATTGAAAACATAACAACACTTTAGAAAAAAATTGAATTAGAAAATGCTTCCAAATAAAACATAAACCACACTCAAGAGATGATTATGGGCCAGTGATGGATCGGGCTTAGCAAATGGCAAAGATATGCATGAGATCCACAAACCTTGTTAAAAACCTTTTTTGGGAAAACCACATGGAAAAAACCGAGACAATGAAAAAACCGAGTATATCCCATGGCCATTTGCTAGGCATCTTGTGACGTGTATCTCGACCAGAGAAGTCTCGATACAACCTTGTGAGATCAAGGGATCCCCATGAATTAGTGCTTGGTTTAGCAAAACAACGTTTGATGATACTTCCTTGTCCGAGAACAAGTCTTGGGTCCGAGAAGTGATTCCCATGCTTCTTTTGCTCCTTGCTCAATCACCTCTTCCTATTTAGTGCCAACTCCATGTTCTAGGTCCTTGGAGCCATCTAGAATCTAGAATCACATCTATATCAGGCGAGGACGTGGTGGTTCCGTAACAGCTAGACATGGTAAAAACGTGAGATTTAAGAATGTGGTTCATGTTCCTAACATCACAAATTAGGAACATCTTAACTATGTGATTGCGGACAAGGATCATGATGGGATTCAACATCTGAGAATTTTTCAATGGCACAATCTTGTTAAGCTTTTTTAATAGTGGCACAAATGTGGGACCAAGCACCAGCACCAAAAACCTCTCGAGTAATTTCTCTTCTCCTTGTTGGATTTTGATACAGGTGCTTCACATCATTTAACGGGGAATTACGATATACTCACAAATGTGAGAAACATGGATCCAGTATTGATAATTCTAGCTGATGGTTGAGCGAGGCTATCAATAACAGAGTGTACAGTTAATTTGGGATTGAATATGAGTTTAAAATATATGTTTTACATTGAAGAATTGCAGTCTGATCTTATACTTGTGGGTTAATTTAAGGACGAAAATATTTGTGTAGTATAGTTGGCTGAGAAATTCCTTGTTATATAAAAGACCGCATTTTGAGGATGGATGATGATTGAAGTGGGTAAACGAGATTATGGAACTTTCCGCTTTTATATAACGGAATTGGCGGCAACAGTCACAACTCCAGACACGGAAGCATATGATTATGGCACAGAAGAATGTGTCATCAGTCTTTTAGAGTAGTTATTTGTCTCTAAAATGTTTATGATTTTGTTGATTATGATGTTTCCAATAAGGCGTGCGATGTTTGTCTCCGCGCTAAGGAAACAAGATCTTGTTTTCCTGCAAGAATTCATAGATTTGAGTTAATCCATTGCGATATTAGGGGTCCATATAGAACTCCATCCACCTTAGGTGCTCGATATTTTCTAACGGTCATTGATGATTTCTTACGGACTGTAAGGGTATTTTTTTAAACGATAAAAAAAGACAATGAAAAATCTTAAAAACTTTATTACGCTTGCTGAACGCCAATTTTAGAAGAAGGTATGATATGATGCATTCAAAGTGATAATGGCATGGAATTCATAAGCATGGCTGCTTTCTTTCGTTTTTAAGGAATAATTCACGAAACTTCATGCGTAGGCACTCCACAACAAAATGGAAGAGTTGAGAGAAAAGATCGTCATATCTTGAATGTGGCACAGGAATTACCGTTTCAATCTAACTTACCGATCAATTCTGGAAGGAATGCATTTTGACAGCTGGGTTCTTAATTATTCTCACACCAAACTCTGTGATTAATGGGTTGACACAGGGGCACACGTATGAAGAAAGGTAGATATTTTAAGTTTGTTTTTTTTAAGTTTTTTTTAAAAAACCTAACTGTTTGTTTTTCTTTAATGTGCCTAAGCCCAAACTGTTAGTTTTAATTACAACAGGCTTCAATACTTGGAAAAGTCCTAAGAAAATCGGTGACCATGTGGGAGAGGTGAATAACTTTCACAATAATGCATTGAAAAGAGCTGGTTGTCTGAAAAGACCAAGTCAATCAATCATTCATGCTTTTTATAAGCAAGAAGATGCGGCCAAAAATGAATACAAGATCAGATTAAATAATTCAATTGATTCTTAGATATTTACTACGACAAGGATTGCCTTTTCAAGGTCATGATGAATCGGTGGGATCAACTAATAGAGGAAATTTTTTGCAGCTTTTGAAATATACTGCAGAGCAATATAAGCTTGTAAGTAAGGATGTGTTGGAGAATGCTCCAAAACACAATCAAACGGTGTCTCCAAAATTTCATAAAGATTTAGTGCATTGCTTTGGAGAGGAAGTTATTGAATCTATTATTCAAGAAGTGATCATGATGTGTTTTGCTTGTTGGTGGATGAATCTGCAGATGTTTCTGACAAAGAGAAAATGGCAGTTGTTTTTCTCTTTGTTGAGAGAGATGAGATTGTCAAAGAAAGATTCATTGGTCTTATTCATGTTCAAGAAACATCTTCTTTGTATCTAAAATGTGCTGTTGATTCTTTGTTTGCCAAACGTGGATTGATTATGAAAAAATTAAGAGGACAAGGTTATGATAGAACAAGTAATATGAAGGGCCAATTCATTGGTTGAGATCTCTAATTTTGAAAGAAAATAGTTATGCATATTATGTCCACTGTTTTGCTCATCAGCTTTAATTAGTAGGTGTGGCAGTTGCTAAACAGCACTTTGAAGTGGGGAATTTTTTTGATATTATTTCTGTCTTACTCAATGTGGTTGGATTCTTGTAAGAGAAAAGATAAAATTCGTGAAGACCATCTTAAGAGAATTGAGGAAGGGATCACTCAAGGTGAGATCAAGACAGGAAAATGATTAAATCAGGAGCTTGCACTTCAAAGACCCGGTAATACTCGTTGGAGTTCTCATTATACAACATTATTACGCTTGGTTGATTTATATGCTTCCATAATCAAAATGCTTAAATATATTGAAAGTGAAGGGACTGTTAATGGCCTTCTCCAATACTTTGACACCTTTGACTTCATGTTCTACTTACAGTTGATGTTAC
The DNA here is from genome assembly GCA_028015245.1 of Cardamine occulta. Lineage (NCBI taxonomy): Eukaryota > Viridiplantae > Streptophyta > Magnoliopsida > Brassicales > Brassicaceae > Cardamine > Cardamine occulta. The sequence goes on along the minus strand of CM051379.1, from coordinate 8,350,153 downwards.
TTCTTCTTGGGCTCACGATTAACTTATCACATGCTCTACAAAGGAAAGACCAAGACATTTTGAATGCTATGTCTCTTGTGAAGTCACCAAACAAAAATTGTGAAAGCTAAGAGATAACAGATGGAATTCTTTTATTGGTAAAGTTTTTTCCTTTTCTGCAAAACATAACACAGAGTTGGCCACTATGGAAGAAGAATTCGTCAATTCAAGGAAGCCAAGAAAAAAAAAAGCAATGTTACCAGCTTGCATCATTATCGAGTGGATTGCTTTTACACTGTTTTGGCTATGCAAATTCAAGAGTTCAATGATCATTTTGATGAGGTAAATACTGAATTACTTGGTTTCATTGCATCTTTGAGCCCTACTGATTCATTTCGTGAGTTTGATCAATTGAAAGTTGTGAGATTAGGTGAGTTTTATCCACAAGATTTTAGTCATGTCGAGCGGATATCTCTTGAGCATCAACTTTGTATTTACATCGATAATATTCAAGAAGAAAGATTTTCAAATTTGAAGAGTCTTGGCGATCTTGCACGTGTAATGATAGAGACAAGAAAACACCTTTTGTATCCTCAGGTTTATCGTTTATCGACTTTTGAAGCTAGTTTTGACGTTACCTGTGACTAACGCTACACTTGAAAGATGCTTCTTTTCGATGTATATTGTAAAGTCTACAGTATGCAAACAAATAGGTGATCAAAAATGATTGTCTAGTTTGTTTTGTTGAAAAAGAATTGTTTGATAAAGTGACGAATGAAGTAGTGATGAAAAGGTTCCATAACATAGCGGAACGTATGATGCATTTATTGGATTTTTTTCTTATAAACTTTGTTTTCATGTACATACTATTTTTTTTTATAAATATTATTGTGTCCCAGGTTAAAAATCATTCTGGATCCGCCCCTTGGTTGACACCGTATGAGAAGCTGTAAGGAAAGACTCTTGATTATGAGCATTTGAGGTGGGCTTTCCGTATTGGAAGAAAGCATGGAGATAATACGATCTTGACAAACAAGAAATCTTCTCTTCAATAGATGTTATTTTCTATGAAAAAAAGTTCCCATATGGTACAGCTCCTGGAACTGATCATGAGGAAAAAGAAGATATGTTATGGGCTAAAACTTTAAAAAAGCCCATTTGTATAGGAATACAAGGTTCCAGTACTCAGCCCAATAAATTCAATCGGCCAACAAGACAGCACTCCAGGTGCTGAAACATCGCAAATGACATTGGTTCTACCTCCACCCCACTACCAGCTCCGACGGTTCCACCAGCAGCTACGATAGTGATATACTTCAAATTAACCCTAAAGTTACTCTCTCAAATTAAAAGATCGTATGTAGTACTTAGGGATCGAAATTGATAAGGATTCAAGTTCGCACAACAGATTATCAGTAACTGACTTAAGCTAAACTAAATAGATTGTAATTAAAAAAACAAAGGAATGCAAGTAAAACAGTTGTAAATTGAATTGATGGAAGAACTAGCCTAGGGAATTCCATAAAGGTAAATCAAAATCGTGAATCGGGCTGATTCAATAAATGATCTAATTAAGTTCCACTCTTAAACTCAAAGCACTAATATCTAATCAATCAACTCTCATTGCAATGACTATCTATGTCTAGATTTCTAGATTCCAAATCTCTTTGTAAACCTAAAGAACAAGAACATGCATTAATCTCTAGTTTGATAAGTTCACAAAACTCCTAAACTAAACCTCTTTGTAAATAGTAGTTTTGCTCATCTAAGACTATGTTGGGATATTGACAACATTCTCATGTCTATCAAATATCCTAATATCTAAATTCCAGGTGATCAATCTAGAACTAGTATTGATATCAAATCCAGATGAAGAACTAATATGATTATCCTAATAAAGCTATGCCCAATTCAACAATTCATCTTTAACCTTTGGAAAACCCTAAATCTAACAAGGAGATTACTCAGACATAATTAATAAAATACAAATCATGGTATGAATAAACAAATCATGGTACAAGTCGACATGAGGAAAGGCAATCCTTCTGTTTGGTAAATCCACAAATGCTCCTGCGGTCACAAGGAAAGGCCTTCCCAAAATTAAAGGCATGGATGATCCATTGCTCATATATATAATTTGAGAATCACTAAGGAGCAGACAATCTCCAACTCAGACATGCAGATCCTGAATGTATCCTTGCAAAGTTTTCGTTGAGGTGTCAGCAAATGTGATGTTCATCTCAGGAGTAAGTAAATTCTGGATCCCCAAACTTTTTGCAACATCTCTTGACACTATGTTCACACTAGATCCAGTGTCACAAAGGCAATCACTAAAGTTCACTCCAAAGATAGAGCTTGGTACAACAAATCTTCCTTGATCTTCCTGTTTGGGCAGTTTCTTTAAGATTTGAGTATCGGTAGTTTCTGTTGACGAGTGTCAAGCGACGCCCAGATTGGTGTTGGTCAAAACTGATAGCTTGTGTCGACTCTTTTGTGTCGAGCTCGGTCGATATATGTCCATCATCGCTTACATAACGAATCAAATCCTTTGTAAGCTCTACCTGTGTCGAGCGACACCGATGACTGGAGTTGGTCGACACTAGTATGTCGGGTTCAAGGTCATCATCTTAAACCCTTCCACACTCTCTGAACTTATCTATAACGGATTTTTCTTTCTGCACATGACTGAAGTCTTTACTGTTTCTCACCATGACGGCTTTACAAAAATGTTTAGGATTTGATTCAGTCCTCCCAGGAAGAATCCCTCTTGTCTCTTTGCAGACCCAGCAGTTTGAGCAACTTAAGTGTCCAACTTCTTGACATGGGTGTTCAAAGCTTCAATTTTCCCATTCAAGTCTGTGTAAAAGGCGTCAATCTTTCCGTTAAAATCAACAGTGATCTTCTGCTGACCTTTCAAAATCTGTTCTAGCATTGCCTTCATCTCGCTTTCTGCAGTCTTTGAAGGTGGTGTCTGATAATAAGAGTTTTCATAGTTCCTGGTGAAACTATTTGATGATGTCATGGAGCTAGAGTCAACCAATGACGACCTAGAACTGGCACAACAACTCTCGGTACCCATCTTGCCATCGGGAAAGATCAATGCAAGGAAATGGAGAAGGCACTTCAACCAATATGTGCCAAGAACCCTTAGCATGGAAGGAACACAACGTGAAGGCACCAAGACCGAAGACGAAGACCGAGGTTACTCCGTACATTTCCCCGAGGAGGATCAGACACCAAGCTTTAGGGAGAAAAGCTTAAGTGTCCTTACTCTTACCCAAGAGTAAGGACCCCCAAGTCGCCAAGGAGGAATACTCTTTTCCCTTTTGGATGTTTCCCATAGGGTTTTGGTCCAAGAGGGCTTTTAATGAGGTTCTAAACCTTGGCGCATCCCATATTCTTCTAAACACTAAGTATTCTTGGAAACATCCATGACAAGTATTACTTAGTGTAAGGTGGGATATCTATCTACGAGGCCTATAGTTAAATAAAAGGTCTTGTTTCTTTTAATATTCGTTAGGCCCAACCCAAGTCTTGTAACGGTTGGTCCCCTTCATTTAACATTCTAGAAGGCGCCTTAACTCTATAAAAGGTGTGCTTCCCCCTTGTAAAAACCACGCGTATAATCATTTTCATAATAGACTCATTCTATTTTTGTTTATTCGCTTCCCCTTTCTCTCTCTATCACCTGACTTGAATAACTCGGTGAAGAAGAGCCTCGCCGTATCCTTGGCCTTGCCTATAGCCTTGGTGTCGCATATCGAACTATTTCCCTTTCTTTGAAGTATTTCGACGAACCAAAACTCTCGGACTACTTCTCCACCTTCACTCCATCTTCCATCTCTTCTAGGATCTAGATGTCCCTTAAAGGACTCTATTTCTAACCACACATCGCTTCCAAACACTTACCCGGAAACCGTAGTTTAGATCCTCGAGGATTAACCTCCGAATAGAACAAGTTTCTATCCGAGTTCTTCCATCGAGTACTAGATCTCTAGTTAGACTTGGGATAGAACTTCCAGTGGGTGAGATTCATCTCATGGATCCCTGAGTTCATTTCCAGCTCCCCAAGTCTAGCCGCTTCATACTTTTGTTTACCAGGACTCGGAACCTCTTCCAACCCATTCCTCGTCGAAATCCTTGTATCGGTTACCGAGAACCACGAGGATCGCTCACAATAGAATAGAGTGACCCAAGCACGTATCATCTTTTTGGTATCAGAGTGACGCAACCTGGCTCTGATACCAAAAACATGATACATGCTTGGGTCAGAAAGACATTCATTGATCACAACCATGGAGGCCAAAGTGCTTGGATTTGAAGGAATCAAGGAAGTGTATACCACCGACCCGGACATTGCAGAGATCTACAACAACCATGGAAAGAGGAGCCACCAAAATTTTTACTTACATGAGGGCTTCATATTCAAAGAAAAACGATTATATGTGCCCCAAGGTTCCATACGGGAGCTTATGGTGAACGAAGCACATGGAGGAGGCCTTATGGGACACTTAGGCATCACGAAGACATTGGCCATGGTTAAAGATCACTTTTACTGGCCCAAGATGCGGAAAATTGTTGAGGGATTTTGCGCCTCATGCATCACGTGCAAACGAGCCACCCGCAAATGGACGGTCAAACCGAGGGTCACCCTCGGTGAAAACAAGAAGAATTGGGTAGAGTGCCTCCCGTTTGTTGAGTTTGCCTACAACCGCTCCGCCCATTCCACTACCAAGCTATCCCCATTTGAGGCGGCTTACAGTTTCAACCCTTTGACGCGTTTGGATCTTAAACCTCTACCTAAGCTACAATGGGAAAACCAAGATGGAGTGACCCGAGTGGAGTTTGTTAAGAAATTGCATGAACGTGTCCAAACCAACATCGAAACACAAACCGAAGGATACGCCTAAAGAGCAAACCAAGGAAAGAAGCCGGTTATATTCTATGAAGGAGATTGGGTGTGACTTCATTTCACGACCGAGAGGTTTCCAAGGCCAAGAACAAGCTAGCACCACGAGGAGACAGCCCGTTCAAAACCGTGGAGAAAATCAACGACTACACCTACCGCCTAGACTTACCCGGTGAGTTTAATGTTTCACCGACGTTCAATATTGCTGATTTGGCTCCATTTGATGTAGGGGAAGAACCAGTTTTGAGGACAAAACCTCAACAAGAGGGAGGAGATGATGAGATCATGGAGCCGGAGTCAACCAATGAAGACCTAGAACCGGCACAACAACTCTCGATACCCATTTTGCCATTGGGAAAGATCAATGCAAGGAAATGCAGAAAGCGCTTTAACCAATATGTGCCAAGAATCCTTAGCATGGAACGAACACAATGTGGAGGCACTAAGACCGGAAACGAAGACCAAGGTTACTCCGTACATTTTCCCGAGGAGGATCGGACACCAAGCTTGGGATTGCCCAAGAGTAAGGACCCCCTAGTCGACAAGGAGGAATACTCTTTTCCCTTTTGGATGTTTCCCACAGTGTTCTGGTCCAAGAGGGTTTTTATTGAGGTTCTAAACCTTGGCGCATCCCATCTTCTTCCAAACACTATGTATTCTTGGAAATGTCCATGACAAGTAATACTTAGTGTAAGGTGGGATATCTATCTACGAGGCCTATAGTTAAATAAAAAGTCTTGTTTCTTTTAATATATATCATCTTTTTGGTGCGCATCCCAAGCTCCGATTACCCACCTTGGTTTGACCGTCCGTTTGCGAGTGGTAAGTCGTGGAAAAGAGAAGCTTGGTTCCCAAGAGCTTCCAAAGAGTCCACCAAAAATGACTCAAAAACGTAGTGTCCCGGTCAAACACGATGGTTCTCGGGAGCCCATGTAGTTTGACAACTTTCGGAAGAATAGCCCTCGTAGATAAAGAGTATTCCTCCTTGGCGCTTGGGGGTCCTTACTCTTGGGTAAGAGTAAAGACACTTGAGCTTTTCTACCTAAAGCTTGGTGTCCGATCCTCCTCGGGGAAATGTACGGAGTAACCTCGGTCTTTGTCTTCGGTCGTAGTGTCTCCACGTTGTGTTCCTTCCATGCTTAGGACTGTTAGCACATATTGGTTGAAGCGCCTTCTCCATTTCCTTGCATTGATCTTTCCCGATAGCAAGATAGGTACCGAGAGTTGTTGTGCCAGTTCTAGGTCGTAGTTGGTTGACTCTGGCTCCATGACCTCATCATCCCCTCCCTCTTGTTGAGGTTTTGTCCTCAAAACTGGTTCTTCCCCTACATCAAATGGAGACAAATCAGAAACATTGAACATAGGTGAAACGTTAAACTCACTGGATAAGTCTAGGTGGTAGGCATTGTCGTTGATTTTCTCCACTATTTTGAACGGGGCGTCTCCTCGTGGTGCTAGCCTGTTCTTGCGTTGCCTTGGAAACCTCTCAGTCCTGAAGTGAAGCCACACCCAATCTCCTTCATGGAATATAACCGGCTTCTTTACTTGGTTCACTCTCTGGGCATATCCTTCGGTTTGCTTCTCGATGTTGGTTCGGACACGTTCATGCAACTTCTTAACAAACTCCACTCGGGTCACTCCATCTTAGTTTTCCCATTGTAGCTTAGGTAGAGGTTTAAGATCCAAAGGTGTCAATGGGTTGAAACCGTAAGCCGCCTCGAATGGGGATAGCTTGGTAGTGGAATTGGCAGAGCGATTGTAGGCACTCTACCCAATTCTTCGTTTTTCCACCGAGGGTGACCCTTAGCAAAGTTCCCAAGCTTTGATTGACCACCTCAGTTTGACCGTCCATTTACGGATGGTAAGTCGTGGAAAAGAGAAGCTTGGTTCCTAAGCGCTTCCAAATAGTCTGCAAAAAATGACTCAAAAACATAGTGTCCTGGTCGGACACGATGGTTCTCGGGAGCCCATGTAGTTTGAAAACTTCCCGGAAGAAAAGGTCGGCAGTTTTTGTGGCGTCGTTGGTTTTGGCACAAGGTATGAAGTGGGCCATCTTAGAGAATCTTTCCACCACGACGAAGATGGAGTCACAATACTGAACCTTGGGGAGCTGGAGCACGAAATCCATCGATAGGTCGATCCATGGTCCGGCGGGGATGGGTAGCGGTAGGTAGAGGTCATGAGGGTGGACCCGGGACTTGGCTCGTTTGCATGTGATGTATGAGGTACAAAATCCTTCAACAGTTTTCGGCATCTTGGGTCAGAAGAAGTGATCTTTAACCATGGCCAATGTCTTCGTGATGCCAAAGTGTCTCATAAGGCCTCCTCCGTGTGCTTCATTCACGATAAGCTCCTGAATGGAACCTTGGGGCACACACAAGCGTTTTTCTTTGAATAGGAAGCCCTCATGTAAGTAAAACTTGTGGTGGTTCCCCTTTCTATGTTTGTTGTAGATCTCTGCCATGTCCGGGTCGGTGGTATACGCTTCCTTGATTCCTTCGAATCCAAGCACTTTGGCCTCCATGGTTGTGATCAACGCATGTCTTCATGATAACGCGTTGGCTACAACGTTGTCTTTCCCCTTCTTGTATTTTATATTGTAAGGGAACATCTCAACAAATTCTAGCCACTTGGTGTGCCATTTCTTTAATTTGGTCTGTCCCCGGAGGTGCTTTAACGTCTCATGGTCGGTGTGGATTACACATTCCTTAGCGAGGAGGTAATGTTGCCACGTTTCCAAGGCTCGGATGAGGGCATACAGTTCTTTATCATACGGGCCATCCTCCTTGAGTCAAAACCGCTCCTATGCCGATTCCGGAGGCATCACACTCCACTTCGAAAGTTTTGGTGAAGTCTAGTAAGGCGAGAAGAGGGGCATGAGTTAACTCGTACTTGAGGGCTTGGAAAGCTTTCTCCTAAGGATCACCCCATTGGAAACCAACGCTTTTCTTGATCAATGCCGTTAGTGGGGCGGCCAAGGTACTAAAGTTCTTCACAAAGCGCCGGTAGAAGCTTGCTAGGCCGTGGAAGCTTCGGACTTGGTTGACGTTGGTCGGGGTGGGCCGTTCCTCAATGGCTTGGCTCTTCTCGTTATCCACCTTGAGCGCTTGGGAGCGAACAACAAAGCCAAGAAAAACAAGTTCGGAGGCTCCATAGACAAATTTAGCCAAGTTGGCGTATAAGCATTCGGCTCGGAGCGTGTTAAGGACTTGTTCTAGGTGAACCACGTTATCATCCAAGCCCTTGCTGTATACTAGGATGTCATCAAAGTATACTACCATAAACTTGTTGATGTAGGCCCTCAACACATGGTTCATGAGGCGCATGAAAGTTGTCGGAGCATTGGATAATCCAAACGGCATGATAAGCCACTCGTAGAGTCCTTGTTTTGTCTTAAATGTAGTCTTCCATTCGTCCCCTTCCTTCATCCGAGCTTCGTGGTATCCGCTCTTTAAATCCACCTTTGAGAAGATGGTGGCGCCGCTGAGTTCATCGAGCATGTCGTCTAACCTCGGGATCGGGTGCCGGTATTTCACGGTAATGTTATTGATGGCCTGGCAACCTACGCACATCCGCCAAGTGCCATCTTTCTTCGGGACTAGGAGCACAGGCACGGCACATGGGCTGAGGCTTTCTCTCATGTAGCCCTTGTCTAGGAGTTCCCAGACTTGTTTCTCCAACTCTTTGGCTTCTTCCGGGTGACTCGATATGCTGGACGGTTTGGTAGTGGCGCCCGGGGGATAAGGTTGATCTGGTGCTCGATACCTCGGACGGGTGGTAATCCCTTGGGTATTTCTTCCGGGAACACGTCTTCAAATCGACCAAGGAGTTTGGTAATGGCTTCTGGTAGCTCCGAGTACACAGCACCTGTACTTAAAACATCTTTGAACACGATTAGCAATACTTCACAAGCCTTATCATTTAGGGTTTTTCTCACATCTCCGAAAGAAATCAAGAAGTTGGGCTTATCATGACTACTCTTAGAAAAGTTGGCTTGTAAGTCATGGACTTGGGTTAGGAGAGATGCTAGACTAATCCGTTTATGTTCATGTAGGAAAGAGTAATGGTTGGTTTGGTCGGAATGGATGGCATCGTTATCAAACTGCCAAGGTCACCCGAAAAGGAGGTGGCAAGGTTACATCGGAACCACGTCGCAAAGGACTCGGTCCTGGTATTTTCCAATGCTAAATGGAACCACTACTTGGTCACCTACAGTAAGAACCGTTTTATCGTTAAGCCATTTAAATTTATACATGTGTGGGTGATTAGTGGTTTTAACCCACAAACCTTTCCAGTTACTGTACACCGGGTGTGAAAGATGTTGGTCCGTTGATCGTTAGCTTCTGGGGCGTGAGCCGCGCTAAGGATCCACCGAATCACCAATAGTTCTCCCTCGTCCGGGTACTCGATGTCTTCCTTGGGCTCACCGGTTTCTTGTGAGGGAGTTTCCTCGTCTTGGGACTCGTATTCCCCTGATTCCATGATGATCATGGCACGTTGGTTTGGGCATAATCAGGCGTAGTGGCCATGTCCTTGACACTTGACGCAAATGATGTCCCAGCTCCGGGTCGCATTGGGATCTCTTCTAGGATCATTCCTCGTGTCCCGAGAAGGCTTGGTCACCTTGGACTTGAACCAGGAATCGACCACGGTGGATTTGGATCAATCGCCGAGGCGAGTCGCATTGGTGCCAATGAGAGGTCTCAAGGGCCAGTTGGGGTTAGTCGTGACATGGCTCCAGGTAATGATTCCTTTCTTCCCCTTAACTTGTTGTTCCACTTGTATGGCTAGATGAAGTAGTTCATCGAACCGGTTGTAGGTTTGCCTCTCTACCTTTCTAGCGATCCTGTCATGTAGGCCATCCAAGAAGTGGGCCATGAGGGTTTCCTCGGAGTCATCAATTTGGAGCCAGTTCCAAACGTGTTCAAACTCCTCATAGTAATCTTCGACCGAGTGGCTGCCTTTGACAAGCTTGCGGAACCTCTTTTGGAGTTTCCGGTGGAACATTGGAGGTACATAGCATCTTCTCATGCATTCCTTCATGCCTTCCCATGAGCGCACGGCCGGCTCTAGGTTCCTTCGTCGTTGGGTTTGGTCACGATCCCACCAGGTGAGGGCGTGGTCCGTGAGCTGAGCAGCCGCTTAGGATACCTTTCGGATTTCATCATATTCGTAGCATTCGAATATGTGTTCCATCCGGCATTCCCAATCTAGTAGGCTTCCGAATCGGTCTTCCTGGCGAAAGTGGGCGGGGTAAGCTTTAGTTCGGGTAGATGGGTCGTGGATGTTGATCGGCTGGTCCGTCTTTGTTCTTACCAAACCGTCTACGGCAGCGAGCTCGCCAAGGAGGCCAGTCTCCTTCATTTGGTTTCCCTTGTCCGGCTGGCTCGGGTGGGGCTGGTGCGGTCTCGAGGCGGTTGAGGTGCTCCAAGATTTGCTGCAGAATGTGAGCCCATGGATCGGCCGGGTTTGTAATCTCGGGATCGGGATCAATTCTTGGTTACCTTGCACAATTGAGGTTAATTTGAATATGAAATGAATGTTCAATGTGGGTACCTTAGAAAGCTAGTACTGTGAAGATTACATTTTGTCCCACATTCGAAATAGAGAAATATTTCTTCTAGTATATATAGAGGAGTGTCTCAACATGGTTTAAAAACTATGAAAACATAAGGGAGTTATGCAAAACCACATACACGTGCGCGCCCGCGCGCCGTACTGCGCTGAGCCAAGCTCAGGCTTTTGTGGGCCTTTTGCGCAAGTCAAAGATGTTTTTTTTTGGGCTAAATTTTGGTTCAGATTTGCTCAACACTTTTGCTAAAAAAGAAATGAATTTAATTTCAAGTTCAAATCAGGTCATTAACTTGACAGAGATTTCCATCCTTTGAGTCAATACAAATCTCAAAGTACATATCACCAAAATCTCACCCCTTTAAATGAATGCAGATCTTGCAGATCAAGCAAAATCGCTCCTCCTCTTCCTCTAAATACTAGCTTCTCATTTCTTCTTTAGTATCGATTTTCTCCACAGAAAAAACTCCAGCAATCTTTCTTCTCTTTCTCTCCCAGAAAATCCTAACTCTCGAGAGTATAGTGTAGAATTTTAATTTGCAGATGCCGCCATTCAAGTGTAGTGATTACGGTCTCCCCGTGGTTGTACCATGGGATTATGAATCGTGAAAAACCGTAACACTATGGACGATTTTTAAAAAACATTAGAAAAATATTATTTTCCTCAAATCCATGTTTCTTTACGTAATTCTATTTCTTTGTATTTTTCATATCCGGATTTTCGCTATCTTACATTGCCTAATATTTAAGATTCAACAAATGTTTAATACTAGTATTTAAGAACCAAAAATTATAAGGAGAACAAAAAAAAGGAAGAGAAAACAATATTGGAGACAAGAACAGTCGATCTAGATTTTGTAAAAACAGCTTGTCATAGTGGTAAATTCATTTTTTACGTTCTTTAGTGATCGGGGCCATGAATGTTTGTAGGTTTTTAAATGGTTTTTGGATTTTGAACTTTGGATTTTGGATTTTGCCAAAACAAATTAAAAAAAAAATTATAAATGACAAAAAATAAATCTGGTTGAAAAAGTAAGAAACCAGAAAAAATAGTTTTTAGATTTTCAGTGAAAATTAGTGAAATAATCCAAAAACTAGTTTTCCTATTTTGTAGGGAATCTACTTTTTTTTTAACTTGAATGGATAAAAATGAGATTTTAAGAAACAAAAACAAAAAACTATTGTAAAATCTAGTTGCCATTCATGACCTTAAGAAAATAAAGATTAAGATTCCTTTATCAAACAAAAAAAAAAATTTTAAACTAAGCTTAGCTACTTTGTGGATGATTTGGTCTAAGATATTTAAATTGGGACCACATCCATATATTATGTTTATATTTTAGATAATGTATAAAATCTCTTTCTCAAATTTGTATTTTTTGGCAGTTCAAAAACGGAAGGGAAAGTTACTAGAATAACCCAAATTTAGGGTTGAATTGCTAGAATGTTTTATAAAATTTAAGGATTATTTGTGTTCTTTTTTTGTCTGAATTACCCTTATTTGATGTAAAAGGAAATAAGATATTACAAATAATTATTTCCAGCATGGCACATAATTTTCGGATCTCAATGTAATAGATTTATTTTCCTAGGACAGATTTTCATCGATGTTGTTAGTATATGGTTACGAAAGATTTATAATTTCTAATAGTTTTATTTTCATTAGACAAACTCTTTTTTGAAGACACCACAGATAGGGTCTGAATTACTTATAGTTTTCAATAAAAATCTGTCAATTGATAACAGATTTGTTCGCGAAAAATTAATTATTAGAATGATGTCTAATGGTAACAGATTTTAGTTATGTTATAATAGATTTGTTTATTGTTGCCAAAAATCTGGCATTAAATAACAGATTTTTTTCCCTCAAATAATTGTTTATGTTATGACAGATTTGCTTTACATGATGACAGATTTATTTTAAGTTAACATAAATCTGGTGTTTGATAGCAGATTTTTTAAATAAATGTAATTGCTATAATGACATATGGTCATTTTTGTTTCATGTTATGACAGATTTGTTTTATGTAATGACAGATTTTGTTTAATTTAACAAAAATCTGGTGTTTGATAGCATACTTGTTTAAGGCTAAAAGTAATTGCTAGAATGACCCATAAAATAACAACATGTCACAACAGATTTGTTCATGTTATGACAGATTTGAATCCATTTGATGACAGATCTTTTACTAGCGTACATTAGATTTTTATGTTCAGCTTATTACGACAGATTTAATAGAGGTGTGACAGACTTTTGTATAGTAAAAGACATCAAATGTAAATTCTAGGGTTTTTATGTTCAGCTTATAACGGTTGCCTTTTTTTTTTCTTCCTCTCCCACTCCGACTTCTGTGTGTCAGTTTTCAAATTTGTTTTTCCTTTTGGGTTCATCTTGGACATCACAATTGTTTTTTCTTTTTGGGTATTCTTTGTTACATCTGATGTTGGATCACACAGATTTATTTTGTTCTTTGATTTTTTTTCACTCACGCTTCTGGGTTCTCAAACCGATGTCACAAAATGAAGTGAAAGGTTTTGATATGGATCAGATTACTCTCGTGTGTGGCAATTGGATCATTGAGAAAAAACAGATAGTTGTTTGTGATTGATAATAATAGGGGTTGTCGAATTATAGAAGGTAACCGTCAAACCAGTTATGATGATTGCATTCAAATGGTATATGAGGATTATGGGCTGGATAATAGAGTATGTTATGTTGTGTTGAGTTATAAGATTTCAAATATGTTGTCTCAGAAACTACCGGGTGATACACCACTGGTTTTTATTTCTAATTCTCGACAATTTCATGCTTTGATAGGCCAAATACACCACTGGTATTTTTATTGAAGAACTAAATGATGATGATAACAATGCAAAGTTAGACTTGTGTTCTATGGATTTGGCTGTTGGTCAATGTTATAACACAAAAGATCATTTGGAGACACGGTTGAAGATACTTACCGTGGTACAGAAGTTTGATTTTTATTTTCATAAGTCGACCCCATTTTTTACTCATTGTCAAGTGCTAGGTAAAAGGATGTACGTGGAGGGGAAGAGCTAAGAATTAGGAGACTACCCAAAGTTTCATGTGCGTGTATTTGTTTCACAACATACATGTTCAGTTACAGAGCGTTCTCGACAAGCAACGCGTCATATTCTTGGAGGTTTTGTGCAAGGATTTTGTTGGTGGAGTTGGGCCCAAGGTATTGCCAATGCATGTTGCTGAAGCGTTGAATAAACGCTTTCAGATCAAGGTACAATATTATGTGTACATGTATATAGTTTATCGCAGTTATAATTAGTTTCACGTAAATATTAATATTACATTTTTGATAGATGGATTATTGGAAAGCATATCGGGCGCTAAGATATACTCGTGAATTGGTCCGGGGTAGTTCAGAGAGTGGTTATCAGCAGCTACATACTTACTTGTACATGATTAGGAGGGAAAATCCAGGAACATTTAAGTACTTGTTTCTAGCCTTTCGTGCAATTATAAATGGATTTCCATTCATGAGAAAAGTGGTAGTTGTTGATGGTACATTTTTAAAGGGAAAATATAAAGGGACACTTCTGACGGCAACAACCCAAGATGGCAATTTTCAGATTTTTCCAATAGCTTTTGCCGTGGTTGATGCAGAAAATGATGAATCATGGGAATGATTTTTCAAGAAACTCAGCTACATGATACCAGATGACGAAAGCCTAGCCATTATTTCTGATAGGCACAAATCAACTGGAAAAGCAATTAAAGAGGTGTATCCGAAGTCTAGCCGGGGAACATGTACATACCATTTGTACAAAAATATATTGGTTCGTTTTAAAGATCGGAAAACATTTGGTTTGGTTAAGAAGGCGGCAAATGCGTTCAAAGTAGTTGATTTTCAATCGAAATTTGATTAGATTGAAGCATTGAATCCTGCACTTAATAATTACCTTGAAAGAGCTGATGTGTGATTGTGGACATGTACATATTTCCCTGGTGATAGGTACAAGTTGCTTACAACCAACATTGCAGAATCAATGAATAATGTGATGTCACACGCTAGGAGTTTTCCTATTGTGGAACTGTTAGAAATAATTAGGTCCATGATGATTAGGTGGTTTTTAGATCGAAGGAATGATGCATTCAAAATGAAAACATCTTTAACACGTGCTGTCGAGAAATTCTCCAGGTTTACTTTCTAATCCTATTGAACATTTGATGTTATTTGTATATATGTTTCATTAGTAACAATGTTATTGTTTTACAAACCCATGTAGCGTACTCTAAGCTATTTACTGTACAAGATATAGATGCATATCATGTGAAAGTTACAAGTGGATCCTCTCTCCATGTTGTAAATTTGAAAGACAGAAAATGTATGTTTCGCAGGTTTGACTTGGAGAAATTGCCTTGTGCTCATGCAATTGCGGCTGCTGATAACAGGAAAGTCTCTCCAATGTCAATGTGTTATCCTTACTTTCATACGACCTACTTGTCCAATTCCTATGCAAGCGCCATCATGCCAAGGGATTTTGCGATACCCGTTCAAGAACATGTGGTCAGCAAGGTTTGTTTACCACTAGTACCTAAACAACAACCTGGAAGATCAAAGAACTCGAGAATTAAATCTGAATTGGAGATTGCAATGGAAAAGAAAAAGCCAAGGAAACAATACACTTGTGGTAATTGCAATCAAGTAGGACAAAATTGTAAGACATGTAATTTACAGACATCTAGTATTTTTTCGTGTCTTGTCATTTTTGTTCAATCATTCATGAGTATTTGTAAATTTTTTCTGTCTTCACATTATAATAAGGTTTATGTGAGAGAAGCCTTATTGTTGGATTCTAATACCTATTGTCAGCATTCTGCTTTTTTGGTGGCCTCATGCTCCTGTGTCTTAGTTGATGAGAGCATGGCCAGCAAGGAGGATGAACCGGAGCAGCTTGAACCGGAGCAGCAAGGACATGAAGATTTGCACATTGACCATGGCCCTATTACTCGGTCCAAGAAAGCCAAGCTCAAGAAAACTTTGCAACATCTTCTCAACATCATCCAGGACAGTTTAGGTAGTGCTAATCCAACTACACTAGTTGTGATCCAAGCCGCCTAAATGTTTATCAAGAGAGGTGATGAGACTTGCATTTTTCCCTTCGTTTGGTTTTGTCCCAATGGGTTTTCCAAACAAGGTTTTTAATGAGGCAAGGCCTCATCACTTTTTCACAAGCTCCTTGATAAACCCAAGCCTATTTCTTTCTTCTCCAGCCGCGGCAAATGCATTCAAGGGTTCAGTCAAAGTAATTCAAAATATGGTTTAATGATTGTAGAATTCCAAGAGTTGTATTTTGTTAGTTTCATGCATCTTGAACCCTATATGTATCCGCCTCCTCTCTTCTTTCAATCTATCAAACTTTTTATCTAAATCTATCTTATAAACTTGTTTGATCACTCGCTTGCTTATTGTGTTCGGATCTTCATCCTTCACCCCTACCAAGTTCTTGATAGTCTAAGGATTCTCCACCATCCTTACGAAGTATCATTCGCTCCATCTCTTGTTCATCACATTGGGTCTTTACCCTTCCAAGAACAAGCCTTAATAGTCCAAGGGTCGATCATAATCTTCATCGTGAACCGTCCAACCCACGTCGCCAATCCTCGTCGCATTTTTCCAAACCACGTCGCTGATCCTCGTCGCGTCATTTCCACTCCACATCGCCGATCCTCGTTCTGATCGTCGTTCCAACACTCGTCCCGATCGTCGTTCCAACCCTCGTCCTGATCGTCGTTCCATCCCTCGTTCCAATCATCATTCCGTTCCTCATCACAGCCATTGTTGCACTACGTGCCACCCCACGTCGTCAATCCACGTTCTGCCTCGAGCCTCCCTCGTGCCGAACCCCTCGCATTCCCGATACCCATTCATTTTCGCAGCCTAATCCACCATTTCGATTCCTTGCAAGCTGCTGGAGATCATCCTCGGACTTGATCCTACCAAGGATCATATCAAGTGGTATCAGAGCTCAACTCCACCCCAGGTTGTGTCTAACCCAAACTATTACACCCCTTTACATTCCACAGATCACTGAATGATTTTGTCTGTCAATTGTCAGAATTTTCATAATTATTTAGTGATTGATAAAATCATGAAATCAGTTTCTAAAAAACCTATTATGAGTCTAGTTTCTGTTAAAATTGATTTCGAAATATTTGGACACGATTTGATATTTTAATCTGACCGATCAACTTCAAGAGTTTTCGCGAAAAGGGATTTCTGCGATTTTCAGTGTTTTGATTTTCATAAATTCGTTTTTATTGCTAAAATCGTGAGATCGATTGGGTCTGTTTTGGAAAAGAGTCTAGTATTTGAGAAAATGTTTTTTTAAATGTTTGAACATATTTTGATAATTTATTCAGCTCGATCAAACCAAACTGTCGCTTGGTATTCAAGCAAGCTTAACGAGTATTGTGGTTGTGATCTCTTGAGCAGTTTTACTTGTTACTTGTTTGAATTTGGACAGGTACCACGGTGGAAACCAGCCATGTTGAAGAAGAATCTGCAAACTCCAACAAGCAACTTCTTGATTCTTTTAGAGCCATGATGGATGAAAGCATGGCGACCATGAGAGCTGAATTAGAAAGATCCATCAATGACCGACTTAGGAGGCAACCACCGCCTTCTGATGCTGAGAAATACTATAGTCACTCCTCTATATCACACTGTTCCAGGAGAAGACGACCAAGGGAGGATCAACCCCTTAGAATTACCAAGCCAATCCTCGAGACCCCTTAGCCGGTCTTAAAATCGAGATCCCATCTTTCCATGGAACCAATGATCCGGAAGAATACCTAGAATGGGAGAAAAAGGTCGAGATAATCTTTGACTGCAGAGAATTCAACCAAGACCATAAGGTTTGGATAGCCCCAACCGCATTCAAGGACTATGCTCTAAGTTGGTGGGATCAGTTGATGACTTCTAGGAGAAGGGCAGGAGATCTTCCTATTGAAACCTGGAACCAAATGAAGATTATTATGAGGAAGAGGTTTATACCTATTCATTACCATAGGGAGCTGCATCTAAGGCTGAGGAATCTATCTCAAGGAAGTAAGTTCGTAGAAGAATACAATAAGGAGATGGAAACCTTGTTGCTTAGAGCTGATGTGCGAGAGGATAATGAAGCTACTATGGCCAGATTTATGGGCGGCCTTAACAGGGAAATTATAGAACGGCTTGAGGTCCACCATTATGTAGAAATGGAAGAGCTTCTCCATAAGGCTATCATGTTTGAGAAACAACTTAAGCGGAAGAACCCTAAGTCCGGATACACTTCCACAAGGTTTAACCAAACCCGAGATGATAAGCCGAACAAGGAATACAAACCATTCCCCAAACCCAAGCTAGAAGAGCCGCGACTTAAGGGTATTGACAAGGGATCAAGTACCAAAACCAGAGAAATCCAATGCTTCAAGTGTAAGGGTTTTGGTCACTACTCAAACGCTTGCTCCAATAGGAGAACCATGGTGATTCGAGCCAATGGTGAACTAGAATCTGAAGAACACCATTCGGACGCTGAGTCCATAGAGGAACATGTTGCGATGCCAACAGTAGGGCAACTCTTGGTCACTAGGAGAGCTTTGAATCTGCACACTAAGTTTGAGAAAAATGATCAGAGAGAGAATCTATTCCACACCCGTTGTCTAGTAAAGGAAACGGTTTGCAGCTTAGTGATCGACGGGGGTAGTTGCACCAATGTTGCGAGTGATTCCATGGTTGAAAAACTTGGACTAGAGGTCACTAAGAGATCTAAACCTTACAAGTTGCAATCGCTTAATGATGAGGGAGAGTTGTAAGTCAAGAACCAAGTCCTAGTTCCTTTGTCCCTAGGGAAATACGAAGATGAGATCTTATGTGATATCTTACTCATGGATGTCGGACATATACTCCTTGGAAGACCTTGGCAATCAGATCGGAAAGTAATGCATGATGGGTTTACCAATTGGTATTCATTTGAGTTTAAGGGCAAGAGGAACATCCTAGTACCGTTAACCCCACAAGAGGTTCATCTAGACCCAATCGCCTTGAAGAAAAACAAAACCACTTCCGAATCCAAGCTCAAACAGCCGGCCAAGCTCATGATCAAGCCTCGACAAGGGAGTTACTCACCATCCCTACTCTTTTTGTTTAAAGAATGCCTTAATACTAACCAAACCATGCAGGAGCTTCCTAGCAAAATTCAGTTACTTTTGCAGGAGTTTCAAGATGTGTTCCCGGAAGAGAATCCATGAGGATTGCCACCCATCTGAGGAATAGAGCACCAAATCGATTTCATGCCTGGAACTTCTCTTCCCAACAAACCCGCCTATAGAACTAACCCTCTAGAAACTAAGGAGCTTAAACAGCAAGTCAGTGAATTCATGGAGAAAGGTCATATCCGAGAGAGTATGAGTCCATGCGCCGTACCCGTTCTACTCGTCCCAAAGAAAGATGGGAGCTGGAGGATGTGTGTTGATTGCCGAGCCATCAACAATATCATTGTAAAGTATCGTACCCTATACCTAGATTAGATAATCTGCTTGATGAATTGCATGGTTCTAGCATCTTTTCCAAGATATATCTTAAAAGCAGATATCATCAAATTAGGATGAAAGAAGGGGATGAATGGAAAACCGCATTTAAAACTAATCATGGATTGTATGAATGGTTAGTCATGCCTTTTGGGTTAACAAACGCATCTAGCACTTTCATGAGCTTAATGAACCATGTCCTTAGGGCATTCATAGGTCATTTTGTGGTTGTGTATTTCGATGACATTTTAGTTTACAGCCGCAGCTTAGAAGACCATGTGGATCACCTTAGAAAGGTTTTGGAAGTACTTAGAAAGGAAACCTTGTATGCCAACCTTAAAAAATGTACTTTTGGAACAGATAACCTTGTGTTTTGAGGTTCTGTGGTAAGTGCAGATGGCATTAAGGTTGATGAGGAAAAGATTCAAGCAATCAAAGGATGGCCAAGTCCAAAGAATGTAAGCAAAGTAAGGAGCTTCCATGGTCTTGCCGGGTTTTATAGGAGGTTTGTAAAGGACTCCAGTACGATAGCAGCTCCGCTCATTGAGGTTATCAAGAAGAACGTAGGATTCAAGTGGGAGCAAGCTCAAGAAAACGCATTTTAAACCTTGAAAGACAAACTTACACACACCCCGGTTTTATCTCTTCCTAATTTCGATAAAAATTTTGAGATTGAATGTGATGCCTCAGGGATTGGTATTGATGCTGTTCTCATGCCGGAACAAAGGCCAACAGCATACTTTAGTTAGAAGCTCAACAAAAGACATGCCAAGTGGGTTGAGTTTATTGAAACCTTTCCCTATGTGATCAAATACAAGAAAGGTAAGGAGAATGTAGTAGCCGATGCTCTTTCTCGGAGGTATGTTCTTTTGAATTCTTTAGAAGTTAAGCTACTAGGATTTGAGCAAATAAAGGAACTATATGCTACTGATGCTGACTTCAAAGATATCTATGCTTCTTGTGAGAAATTTGGTGCCGGAAAATATTACAAGGCTGATGGATTCTTGTTTTATGAAAACCGATTATGTGTGCCTAATTCTTCTTTGCGAGACTTGTTTGTCAAGGAAGCTCATGCAGGTGGTCTTATAGGTCACTTTGGCGTGGCAAAAACATTAAGTGTACTACAGGAGCATTTCTTTTGGCCACATATGAGGAGTGATGTCGAGAAAACTTGTCAACGATGTGTCACTTGTAAACAAGTCAAATCCATTGCATCCTTGGCATGAAATTTCCATGGATTTTGTAATCGGATTACCCAAGACTAAAACTGGTAAGGATTTGATATTTGTGGTAATTGATAGGTTCTCTAAAATGGCTCACTTCATTCCTTGTCATAAAACTGATGATGTCATTCATGTAGCTGGATTATTCTTTAAGGAGATAGTTAGACTTCATGGCATTCCTAGAACTATTGTATCGGATAGAGACACTAAGTTCCTTAGCTATTTTTGGAAAACGCTTTGGTCTAAGCTAGGAACTAAGCTTTGTTTCTCTACAACTTGTCATCCACAATCCGATGGACAAACTGAAGTAGTTAATAGAACCCTATCTACATTGTTGCGTGCCATAGTTAAAAAGAATCTTAGAACTTGGGAAGATTGTTTGCTTCATTTTGAATTTGCTTATAACAATGCTAGGCATTTCGCATCTAAGTATTCACCATTTGAAATTGTTTATGGGTTCAATCTCATCTCACCTTTGGATCTAATGCCTTTGCCTATGAATGAAAGGATAAGTCTTGATGGCAAGAAAAAGGCTGAATTAGTTAAGCAGATCCATGAGAAAGCTCGAATCAATATTGAGAATAAAACCAAGTTATACGTTAAGTATGCAAACAAGGGCTGCAAGAAGTTGGTCTTTGAAGAAGGAGACTTGGTGTGGATTCATCTAAGGAACGACAGGTTTCCTAACGAGAGAAAATCTAAGCTTATGCCTAGAATTCATGGACCATTCAAAATCACCAAGAAGCTCAACGACAATGCCTACCAGTTGGACCTCCAAGGTAAGTACCAAGTAAGCTCAAGTTTTAATATTACTGATTTGGTTCCTTATTTTCTAGATGAAGCAGATTTGAGGTCAAGTGGGGGAGGATGATGAGAGCATGGCCAGCAAGGAGGATGAACCGGAGCAGCTTGAACCGGAGCAGCAAGGACATGAAGATTTGCACATTCCCCATGGCCCTATTACTCGGGCCAAGCAAGCCAAGCTCAAGACAACTTTCAATATCTTCTCAACATCATCCAGGGCAGTTTAGGTAGTGCTAATCCAACTACACTAGTTGTGATCCAAGCCCCTAAACGTTTATCAAGAGAGGTGATGAGACTTGCACTCTTTTTTCCTTCGTTTTGTTTTGTCCCAATGGGTTTTCCAAACAAGGTTTTTTAATGAGGCAAGGCCTCATCACTTTTTCACAAGCTCTTGATAAACCCAAGCCCATTTCTTTCTTCTCCAGCCGCGGCAAATGCATTCAAGGGTTCAGTCAAAGTAATTCAAAATATGGTTTAATGATTGTAGAATTTCAAGAGTTGTATTTTGTTAGTTTCATGCACCTTGAACCCCATATGTATCCGCCTCCTCTCTTCTTTCAATCTATCAAACTTTTTATCTAAATATATCTTATAAACTTGTTTGATCACTCGCTTGCTTACTGTGTTCGGATCTTCATCCTTCACCCCTACCAAGTTCTTGATAGTCTAAGGATTCTCCATCATCCTTACGAAGTATCATTCGCTCCATCTCTTGTTCATCACGTTGGGTCTTTACCCTTCCAAGAACAAGCCTTGATAGTCCAAGGGTCGATCATAACCTTTGGAAGTATCGCTTTGATCCACCCTCGTTACCAATCTTCATCTCGAACCGTCCAACCCACGTCGCCAATCCTCGTCGCATCGTTCCAAACAACGTCGCTGATCCTCGTCGCGTCATTTCCACTCCACGTCGCTGATCCTCGTTCCAATAGTCGTTCCAACCCTCATCCCGATCGTCGTTCCATCCCTCGTTCCGATCATCATTGCGTTCCTCGTCACAGCCATTGTCGCACTACGTGCCACCCCACGTCGTCAATCCACGTTCTGCCTCGAGCCTCCCTCGTGCCGAACCCCTCGCATTCCCGATAACTCTTCATTTCCGCAGCCTAATCCACCATTTTGATTCCTTGCAACCTGCTGGAGATCATCCTCGGACTTGATCCTACCAAGGATCATATCATTAGTCAAAGAAGAAAACTGGATTATCGACTTAATAATAACCAAGAGTGTGAGATTTAACTACACTTTGTGTACAAATACAAATACTAAATGAGACGGCTAATAACATCAAAGCAAAATATGCAGCAGTTTAGATAGCAAAAAGAGAAAACATAAAGTCTACAATTCTAAACACACAAAATAAGGAGAATCAGTGAGGTGAGGGATCACAAAGTATTTAGCGCGTCTTCTATTCTGAGGAATGTGATGTCTGTATTCTTCTCCAACTTCGTCAAATAACTCAGTTGCAAGTTTTACCCGAAGAGCCGATAAGTTCCAATGGCATAGCGCGTCGAATGGTTTCCCAAGAGCTAAACATTCAATGTAATTTAGTGCAAAACACCACAATCTCCTGGATTCTCATTCAAAAGGACGTTTATTTTCACTCTTCTGACATCTAACATCGCATAGCTCTTCTTACGAACCTCATCAGGATTCTCCTGACTTAACAAGCAGGGATCATTCGTCTTAAAAACAGGTAGTGTAAGACCAATTCAGCATCCCTCACCAGGGCTGGGATGCTATCATAGACATAAATCTTCCTAGCCACCAAGTTAATATCCAGAAGCACCCATTAATTGCCATTGACAAAAAGACAAGCGTATAAATTATCAACATCAATATACCACTTCTTGTTTGTCACTTGGTCAATGGGAGATACACTGTTGAATTGATCCACATAGCAGTCCCTGAACAAAAAGTTCTTATGCGAAGGTTCAAACTGTGCAAAATCTTTATGCAATGTCGTGATGAAATCTTGATCCAAGAATGCTATGCATTGATTAGTATACTTAGAAGGAGCACGCATAAACCTTTGGCGGAACATAGTCATTGCAACACCCATGTGCTACATTAGAAAAAAAACCCACATTAGATTACAATCAAAAACTCAATAGAATCATTCATTAACTTCTCAAATATGTATACATTAAGTCATAAAAGTCAATCAAGAAGTTTACTTACATGGTCTTTCCACCATCCATAATCACCAGTAGGCCAGTCCGTTCTTGGAGTCATTATCTGCCAATAAAAATATAACATCTGGATTGTTGGTTCGAAGAGGTTGTTCCCAGTAAATGAAAAGAACTAATGAGTACAAATAAAGGCAAAAAATGACTATTAGTAGATAAAAACCATAAAGTTTTCAATCCATACTTATCAAGCTGCAGGCTGAAAAAGATCGTATACGACATTAGAAGGGATTGCATCTGTAATTATTCGCTTCACAGTAGAGTTACCAACATATGGGTACTTTTGAGATTCCGCCAAATGTGGCACTCGTCTTCCTTGTGTTGCCCCTCCAGCCACACCTCCATCTAATAACTTCATTGCCTCTCCAAGTGATGCCAATGAAGCACCAAGACTCTTACTAGCCAACTGTTGTCGGGGGTCATCCCATGTGTCTTCAGAACTGGAAGCCATTTTAGTATTTGCTGCAAAAACTTCCTCTGTTATCTCTTCAACATCACCACCAACAGGATCTGTCGTCTTTTTCTTCTTCTTCTTCTTCTCATCCTTGGGACTATCTCCCACAACTTTAGCTTTCTTCTTCTTATCCTTGGGACTATCTCCCACAACTTTAGCTTTCTTTTTCTCATCCTTGGGACCACATTTCTTCGGTATCTTACCCACAGTATCCTTCTCATGAGCCTTAGGATCATCTTTCTTTTCACATAAAGAAAGATCCTCAGATATATCAAGTTCTTTCTTCTTCTTCTTATTGCTCACAGTATACACCTTCTTCACCACTCATTGAACTGGAAATTCATCCTGTGAAGTCTGCTTTAGCTCAACCATCCAAGACTGCAAAAATAATTCACATTAATATCCTAAACAAAAACCAAATCAATACTAAACAACAAAACATAACTTACAGGTGCTTTATTATTCGCCTCATCATCTTCGTTTTGTTTTGAAGTGGCATCATTTGGTACAACCGTGGGTTTTGATTCTTTCATTTCTTTCAAAGCTGTATCAACTGCTTCAATCTTCTCTTCTAAGGCACTCATTTTACCCTCTAGACCATCCATTCTGCTGCTCAGATTCTTGCCTAAGTCTGAAATTGTCCCATTCATTTTAGCAATCATATTACAAATATCCAACAAGCTTTTCTTCTCATCTTCAACATCCTACAAACATTTATAAAATACTTGACATCACTATCAATAAAAAAAAGAAAACTATGTTAAATATTCAAAGGAATAAAATAAACTAACCTCCATAAATTCTTTGCCTATCTTCTCCTTCTTCTTTGCAACTTTTGCTTCTTCCTCATCCTTAGAGTGTCTCTTCTATTTTTTTATTCTTATGACTAGCTAAACTCTCACCATCCTCATCACCTTTTACTTTTCTTTTCTTCTTTCTCTGACAAACGGTTTTCTCACCTATCCAACTAATCAGGTTTTTTAGGTCTGGATCCTTGTTATCATCCGAGTCACACCATTTAGGATACATATTTTCCTCTGAAACTGGAAACATGTGCCTTACACGAACCTGCAAATAAAATATAAATAAAAAGAAGCTGTTACAATAAAGAAAGAATTGTCACAATATCAAACAGCCAAAATAAGAAAACATCAACTACTGCAATATTAAAAACTAACATGTCCATGCAACTCCTTCTCCTTATCGATGAATTCAGCAAACTTGATACGTTAACAAGATGATTCTCAATCAAGTAGTGGCACACCACTACGTACTGACCTTCTCATCCCAAAAACTTCTCCTAGGCCAGGAACACTCTCATACACCCAAATCAACATAGCATGAATGAATCCGCATACAGTGTACGAATCTTTTTCGTAGTCAACAACCTTCACAGAATCAACTAAACAACTAAAAGCAACTCGTCCCCACGGATATTTCTCAAAAGTCAGTGGATCAAGAACTCTTTTAGCGCTTGACGATGGGATTCTAGATCCGTGATGTAACCCATGCACACACACAGATAATAAACATAACCTACCAACCATCAGCCTCTTCTCTTAACTCCATGTATTGCTAAACTTCATCACCTTTAGCAACTCAGTAAACAGGGGACCATCCGAGGTTTCTCCTATATTCATTTGTTTCCAAAACTCTTTGTGATCAACATCAAAGTTGTCTGACGGGTGAACAGGATCACAATTTAAACATGTTATGCGAGCAAATTCATGTAAAGAGAATTTGAGCTGTCTACCATCTATCAACGACCAAATCTCATGAATATTGTTGACTCCCAGCTGATGTGTGAGGAAGAAATGAACTTTCTGGGCAGACCATTTGTATTGTAATTCTGCAAACTTTATAAAAACTCCAAGAGATGATTTCTTCAACTCATCCCACACATCCAAGCCTAATCCTTCTTTCAGTAGCCCAATTTTAGACTGGAAGCAATTGTGGTTCATGCTCCTATGTTGCAAAGGAGATTTCCCTTCTTCATAAAGTCGAAGAGGATACTTGATGACATTACTCGAAGACGCCATTTCTATCTATAGAAAAATAATAGTTTAAAAGTTAATTAGATTATGTAGAATTATCATAATTATGATAATGAATCCAATAATTAGTTACATATAAGAAGCAAAAAAAATATGTCACTTTGATGAAAATTGTAAGAAATCTGTCGCTACATCAACACACATTTGTGATCAAGAGCGGGAATTTATTTACAAAAAAATTTCTAATTCTAATTGGAAATATCCTTACCATAAATTAACAGAATTAAGCTCAAGTTGATGATGATGAACAATATCTGCAAAAAAAAAACAAGGGGTTCATTGAAACAATTAGCAAAATTGTCGAAATTTAGAGATGGTAAGTGTGAAGACTTACTCGACACACAGATCTGATGGCGGCAAGGATTAACAGACACGACGGCGGCGATGAGGCTATGGAGAGGATATTAGGTTTGAAAATTCACAACCGCCAAGGAAAAGAATCGGAGATGAAGGAGAAAAAACGGTGGCGACAAGGCTTTGGAGAGGTGACGAGACTTTCGGAATTCAACGGCGGAGGCGAGTTACAATCACGACGGCGAGATGAGAGGATACGGCGACGAAAGGAAATACGAACAGCAGTGAGGGTTTTGATTTCGTGTAGGATTCTCGAAGGATTGTCAATCGGCAGTTCCGCGATGTAGCAGAGTCACAATCCCAGCGGTGACATGATGGATCCGGTGGCTAGGGTGACATACGAATGGCCGCTCTGGTGAAATCAAACGGATGCTAGGGATTTTCAAAAAAATCTGATTTGTAAAAAAATGAAACGATTTGAGAAGGTTTTCTTCAATATTAATTTTTGGTTAAAATTAAAATATATTTGTTTTCATTATTTAAAATAAACAAAAAAATATAAATGGTAGGGTTAAATGGTCTTAAGGTTAAAGAGTAAGGTTAAATGGTCTTTTAACAATATAATTTGGTTAGTCGAGTAATATCTTTCATTGGAGTACTAGTCTAGTTATTTTGGCCAATAATTGAGTCAATCTGGGTCAATTTTAGAAAAAGGAATAGAGAGAAATATTATTATCAGAAGTTAGTGTAGGCTACAAGCCTACAAATATATACATAACGAAATGCTCTATAAGATTACTGAAGCAGATTTAAAAAGAATAACAAAGTAAAAAACTTTAATTAGAGAGGTTAAGAAAAACCAAAGTTCAACTCTAATCACGTATACTTCCTTGATCCTTAGGCTCCAATACATTCAAGCATAGCAACACCAATTTCCCTTTTAATCTGATTCGGACTCATAGGTGTTTGTTCACTAATTTTCTTACTTCTATCGAAGCTGCTCTGTTTATCTTCCATTATGTATTAACTTTTCACTCATGTACTCTCAAAACGATATCTTTTTAAGGGAGACCCAAAGGAAACGAAAAAAAAAAAAACATCTGATTCATTGATTAGTTTGATCTTTAGAATTTTCTCTTCTATTTATTACGACCTAGCTATCTTCTGCATCATTGGAATTCATGTACAAGTGGTGATCTGATACTTCATCTTGAGAACGTTTAAGATTTCATCAAGAACAACCTTTTTGGTCAAGAAGCTATTACGGAAGCAAGTGAATAATTGGAGATAAACATATATCTAGTTAGATAAGGTTTTAATAACCTATTTCGATAAGGTTTAGAGAAGCTGATGTCTATCTCTAAAAGCCTAAACACTTGTATAAATATCAATGTCCATTGAATCAATAAAGCAAGTCAGTTTGATATCTAATTCTACATGGTATCAGAGCTAAGATCCTAAAACCTTCAAAAAAAAATCGATCAAGTTGATCAAACATCATCGTTGCCTGCCGATGGTTCTTCTATGGGGGCAATGGCGAAAGTTTCAACACCATCCCCTTATACTCTGGCGAGTTCTGACAATCCCGGGGCTGTGATTTCTCCTGTCTCGTTGAACGGAGATAACTACAACAAATGGGCTAGGGAGATGTACAACGCACTCCGAGCCAAAAGGAAAACTGGTTTTATCGAGGGTTCTTTGAAAACTGGCAAACAGTAAACTCTATGATTGTTGGTTGGATTCGTGCTTCTATTGAGCCTAAGGTAAAATCAACTGTGACATTTATTGACGAAGCATATCAGCTCTGGTTAGAGTTGTCTTCAGAACTCCAAGTAGAGTAATGTGCCCTCTTCTTTTCTGATTGTTGGGTTGGTTGAAGAATAGGAGTATCCCCGCCAGCATCTCCCAAAGAGATTTGGGTTCAAAATTGTGGGCTATCAGTCGATTCACTACTAAAACTGGTTGGCTCGTTAATGGTTTGACTGTTAGGATAAATCATATTTGGTGAATTGTTGGTGTTTTTTGGAACTAGTGGGTAGCCATATGGCATATATGGATGATTGTACGGGTATTGCATGCCAAAATTTGGTGGCATCATATATGGCATTTGAAATTTTGGATGCATTCCCAAATTCATAGGATTTTCTGGGAGTTGTGTATTTGGATTTGGTGGTTGTATGTTTGGATTTTGAGGGTTTGGAAAACCGTAATTTGGTAGAAAATTTTAATTGCGAGATGGATCCATAAGGATGTTGAAAATTGAAAAAAAAACACCAAAGAGAGTGATAATGTAGGAGAAGAAATAAAAAGAGTGTTAAAACTTGAGATTTTTTTGGGTGTCCAAATGTTATAAAAATAAGCTCTATTTATAGATGTTAAAAATAAAAAATAATTGTGTAAAATTTTTTTTTTTGTGATTAATTATTGGATAAAAATAGCATTTAAGAAAAAACGGGAAAAAGAAAAGAAAGAAAAAAAACAGCTAACGAATTATAACTTGCCACGTCATCATTGTGTCAGAATTTCATGTTAGGCAAATTTTGTCTTCCTCCGATGACATGTCATTTTGCCTTTGATAATTCCCTACCTATTGGATCTAATAATACCCCATTTCCCTAGCTATTGCGTTTGGTCTTACAAAATTTTGAAATATTTTGATTTTTCTACAATCTGGGCCGTATAATATAAAGTCTTTATAGTAAAGCTACTATGGTCTATGGTTCATGTGCTCAAGCTCCTCCAACCCTGGCTTAGTCTCTTTTGGTCATCTAAAATTTATTGATAAAACTTTACAAGATACAGACCGGCGGAAAGAGTTAA
The DNA here is from genome assembly GCA_028015245.1 of Cardamine occulta. Taxonomy (NCBI): domain Eukaryota; kingdom Viridiplantae; phylum Streptophyta; class Magnoliopsida; order Brassicales; family Brassicaceae; genus Cardamine; species Cardamine occulta. The sequence continues at coordinate 8,321,308 of CM051379.1, read as the reverse complement.
CACCCCTGTGAAATAAACCAGTGGTACATAGAAATAACATAGGAATCTATTAGCAATGTGGCATAACTTAACCAAAAAGGTAGCTAAGAAATTAAGGGTTGCCACCTCTTTTATATATTATCCAAAGATCTTTATCCCAAGCAATGTGAGACATTTTGGACTCTAATAGGCCCTCTCGAAATGTGGGTGGGAAACGGTCCAATGGAAACAGCACAAGCCCAACATTTCAGAAATACCATAACAAAATATGCCACTTATATGAACCACATATGTGGGAAACCATTTTTATGAGAAATTGTTTGTTGGGCCCACCATGGTCTCTGAACATCTACTCCATTCTATTACATCTATCAAGCCTTGACCATGCTTGTAACATCCCGGTTTCGTAAGTATAAATGGGCCCAGTTTGTTTGATGGTGTGAAAGCCCATTAATGGCCCAAGTGAAACAAGCACAAAATAACAAGGGGTTTGTCGTTTATTATGTGTGTGAATTATATATGTCACCATTTTCAGAGAGACGCAAAAGCAAATTCGAGCATCCAAACCCTAAGAGGATTCCAACACTTCGATACATGAGATAATCATGTTCATGTTATTGCTAAAATTGTACGTGATAATAAAGAAATGTGTCGTTGTTATTGTATGTGGTTACGGTGTTCGTAGTATGTGTCTTTGTGCTTCGTCAGGTGCTCCGTATTAGTTGTGTCGGTGACCTTCAACAGATTCGTAGTCATCACCATCCATCATTACCGTGATCAGTCCAAACCAGATCTGAGCAGACGAAGGGGAAACGAAGCAGATCAGAGAAGAGGAGAAAGAAAAGAAAAGAGAAAGACTAAGAAGAAACAAGAGAAATCAAAGAGACGGCGGAGGGAGAGAGAATCATGAGAGGAGAGAGAACGAGATGTCTCAGAGGTTGTGGGAACCACTGGTGGGTCTGATTATTCATGTGTTTTATGAGGCACATTTGTATAGAGTAAATGGTGTCATATTCTAATGTTTGGTTTGGCAATCAAGGTTGGATGAAGCTCTGCAGGAGCATTTGTGATGCATGTATCTTTCTCGGTTGATGGAGAATCAAGTTGGATTTATGCGTTTAGACCGTAACGTCTCCGACAAGTTAAGGCTAAGATGAGGGCTAACCGCACATTTCTTACTTTGTCTTAACCCTTCTATCGGTAGTTTAGTGCATGAATATGTATTATCTTCTTGGTCGAGTCTGTCTTGCATGTTAAACCGGACATAGGATATTTAGATGATTTCACCTATTGTTTGATTCACATGTTGTTGTGTTGGTGATGTGATATATATATATATATATATATAACTGTAATAGGGGACTTGGGCGGGATATGAAGTGGGAGGATTGTGGTATAACCCGGAGTCATGTGTGCGGAGGGTACGGACGGTAAGTCGGTCTGCCGAGCTGTAGCCCTAAGACCGATAAAGCGTCCATGGGGCGATGTGATTAGGCACCATCCCATAAATTTGTTAAGCCTCTTCGGAGGGTGGGCGATCACTTAACTCACATAGGAGCATTGTTTGTTTTCTTTGGGTGTTTTAGGTGCCGTGTTTGCTACATGTTTAGGTCTAGACTTTCGTGGTTGTGGTGTAAGCCGGGTTCGACTTGCGTGGTCTAGCATACCATACCTCACTGAGTCACTCTCCTGTTACTCACCCCTTTCTCCTTTTAGGTAATCATGTTAAGTAGTTGGATGTGCGAGACACTGTGGTGCTGTTTTGGGATCAACATTGTTTTTATTAAACTTGTTTTCGATAATGATTTATTTATTTATTTGGATTTTAGACACGGTTTAATTCGATTTATTGGTTATTTGTGACACGAAGTTTTAGTAGTAAAGTTGATCATTGGTTATTATTGTTACTTGAGTAAGAAGTTAGTGTTAGTGACGCGCCAGTCTCGAGAGAGGATGAGACAGGCATCACAATGCTATTATCTACTCCAGATCTTAAACATACTATCTTCTTCATATGGACTAGGAAGTGATCCGTCTACAAATCTCAGCTTATTCTTTGCATCTAGATTCATTCTCATCGCAATCAACCAGTTATTATAGTTCATTCCATCTAGAATGTGTTAACAATCGACCGATCTGGATGACAGCTTAATGGAGAAAGAATGGACTGTGTGCGTTGTCTAACGATTCCATTCCCATAGAAATCATATGAGATCAATCACAAATAATTGACAAATCAGTGAGGAGAAATTGCAACTTTAGCTTCAGCTGGAAAAAATGAACCAGCTCGAGTCTTCATCAGCAAATGCTCAGAATCCAGTGAATAGTTACGATTACGAGTTTTCTTTCTTTCTTTTGCCAAGAAATCGAAGCTTAAGTGTGCCGTTGAATCATAGATCAAAGCTCACAAATTAGAGTTCCTAAACGATGAGAATAGATGAGAAAATCAGAGACACTTGGGCATAAAATGCTCTGATACCATATTAGCAATATGGTCTAACTCAACCCAAAAGTTATCTCAAGAGTTAAGGATTGCTATATCCTTTATATATTGTCCAAATATCTTTATCCCAAGCAATGTGGGACATTTTGGAATCTAATATAATGAAAAGCCCCAAAAAAGAAAAACATACAAACAATTAATTTTTTAAAATTAAGATACCCAAAAAAAAACAAATTTAATCATTGAGTTTAAAGAAAAAGAAAATTTCTCCCAATGTATTGACAAAAGGAAAAAAGACTATAACTTTTTATATTATTACAACAAAAATATTTTTGAGTCGGAACAAAATTATGTCCCAGTGAAATCCGTCCCTGATTCCACTATTCAAGAGAAAAATCTTTACAAAACAGAGCCAAAACACCAGCAGCCACCGAATAAAACAAGTTTTCAGAACTAAGAACATGAAAACATGAAAACCGTGAATTGTTTTTATATAGAAGCTCAATCCAGTGACTTTGTTTTCAAATGACAATGCATGCTCAAGCTGGAAATTAAAGAAACTGAACTAATTAACAAGGAATTATTAACGGAAGTAATAATTTATCTTTTATAATCCTGAGATAATATAATATAATAGCAATAGAATAGTAGAATTATGAAAGACGTTATAGACATTGCGGAGCCTAAATTTGTTTTAAGGGGATCCAATCAATTAACTTAGTTTTTATATTTTAAATATTACATTATTGAGTATATATTTTTCAAAATATTTTTTTATACGTATTATTTATCTTTATAATCCTTCTTTGAATTGTAAAAAAAACAAACTAAAATCTATACTATTAAAAGGGAATCACAATTTGAAATCAATCTTCAAATTGTAAAAAAATAAAAATTTACATGGAATATCATTGGAATAAAGAACAACAACAAAACTCTTATTAATGACAAAGATGTCTTTGTATTTTACTTTATATCTATGTATCCAAATATAATTAAATAAAAAATTAAACTCTTTTAAGTATGTACGAAAATTTAAATGAGTTTTTAAGTTGTTAACCAATCAAAATTCAAATACTGAGATTTGATATCTAACTATACCATATTACTTATTTTAATTTTTTGCTTTGAAAGATTTTGTTAAGATTTAAAATTATGATTCTTCTACTGTCTTTGTTTCATATATATTCAAATTATTTTGAATTATCATATAATATATATAGTTAATAAAAATGTAAATTTTTCTGCATATGTTGTGAATCAAATTTTTTGAAGCAGAGATATATTACTCCATCGATGAAGAAAAAATGTGTGTTCAATGTCTCACATCGATTAAAAGATTTGAGCAATAGTTCTGAGTCTTCTAACTTATATTATAAAAATGACCAAAATGGTTTCAACTCTGAATGAGTAAGAAGTTTGACTTATTAAGCTTTCAAATTTAATAGTTTATTAATTTGATATGTTTCTTTAGTTAAACCAATAATTTTTTGGAAAAAAACAAATAATTTTACTGAATATAATAAATAAAAATATTTTAAATACTCAATTTCAAATAATATAAATATTAATAATATATGACATAAATACCCTTTTGACAAAAATACATAAATCCACCAAGAAAAATCACATTGAATGTTTCGAACTTAGATACCAATATACCATCTAACGATCCAACCACGATACTGAATCAGCATATCATGATACTAAGCTAATCCCAAACCCCATTCAAACTTAAACCCGACTCGTTTTGATAAAAACCCGACCTAACAGTCATATTCCTCAAATGTTCAAATCAAAAATCCAACACTAAAATCCTAAAATCCCCAAATTGATTGATTTGTCTCCTCATATTTCCTAAGTGGGTTTTTTTCTTTTTTTATAACATCAGGAGGTTCCAAGCCGAAGCCCGTAATCCCCCATGCCCGAAACCACATCATGTAATATTAGTTTCATCACAATCACTTGAACTGACGACCTCTAAGCTTTGCATAGGATCTTTACTAGTTGAGCTAATGATACTTGGTGTAAGTGGTTGTTTAGTTTGTAATTTCATACTTCTAATCATGTTTTGAAGCTCAAATTAATAGTTCTGTTTTTGTTTTGCATGATTCTTCTCATTTGATTTGTTCAATGCGGGTCCGAAGCCGTGAGTAATGTGTCTTGATCTTCGAGAGGATCTTCAACTGGTTGTCGAAGAGGAAGAGTTACAGGTGTGCCGAAGGTATGTTGGGGGTGGAGAACGAATCGTGAATTTAATGTCAATCCTTACCTTTGTTAATTGTGTTGTCAATTTGCTGCATCTGAGAGGGTAATGTGATTGAAATCCTTGATTTAATGAATTGGTTATGATGCTTTTATGATTTTGCTATTTTTTTCTGTGGATGGTTTGTAGATTGAGAATGATAACAATATATTCAAGTGGGCCTTAATATATGTGAGGTTGTATTGGAATTGTTAAGTTGTATAAACAGGTCAGTCCAGGATCACCCTTACATTGGGACTCTCCACATGAAAACGTTTGATGTAAGTCTGAATATATGTCTTTGCTGGTGCCAACTCATTAGCCTTTTTATATATGTCTGTGCTGGTGCCAATTCATTAGCCTTTTTATGTGACCTTAATGTGCTAACATATCATGATACCAAGTACTCCTTGTTACTTGGTAAATCTCTCTGTGTGCTTCTCTCATTCATTGGTATCGATTATACACAATATACAAGATTGATGTGCAAGTAATATATACAAACATGGTAAGTGAATATCATATATTCTCTATCTATCACTCATTAAGTAGAGCAAGTCCACACATGGAACATTGGAAGAGTTAGTGTAAAAATGTAAAGATGAGATAGGCCTAAAGTGTGAGAATTAATCTTCTCCAGAGGTACACATGAATGCCATATGCAGATATAACTTTATATTTTGCTATTGCAGTTTGAAAAACTTATTGATACCAGTTTCAGTTCTATTGGAGTTTTCTAGCCAAATAATTCCCGCAAAGGGGATTTTTTGCGGTGTTGCTTTTGGCTGCTCAAAATTAATCCTTAGAACAACTGCTAAACGCATTTAAAACGAATTTTTTTATGGGAAATATTCCATGGATAGATATGCTATGGTATATCCCAGGGAGTTAATTTATCTTTCTCGATGCTTCATTCTAGGAAGTAAATTTATCTTTCGGAGTTTGTAGCATTTTAAGCCACCTGTGCCAATCTCATTTTGGTCGTGTTTCAGTTATAGATTATATTTAGAAAATGTTAGGTACGGAGTGGTAACATGTTTCGAGCTAAAGAGAAAGCCACTCCCAAGCAGCTCTCGAGCAGGAAGTGTATGTTAAGTTGCAGAAAATCGTTTTTTGTTTTCTTTTACAACCGAGTTGTGTGATTTCTCACAATTTTACAATTATGCATGTTCATAAGTTCTACTATATATAATTGGATATTTTTTATAAAAAAATTGTAGGGTTATAATTTCCTTTTATAGTCAAATAAACACTTGGAACAGGTAGTGAATTATGTTGGGTATTGTTCATTACATCCCAAATTTTATTATTTTATTGCCTTATTGGTGATAATAAAAATGATATATTATGAAAAGGATGATGCTACATTTGCTTCAACAAAATTTGGTATTTTGATGAGTCTTTACCTCTTCTGTCAGGTCTACATTTCTTATTATATTAAGTATGCCTTGATTTTTTGTTTTTCTCAACCTGTTTGTTTCTTGTAGACTTACAGTTATGACAAATGTCATTATTTGTTGATATTTAATCACTTTTGTTGATGCATCTCTTTAGGTAAGAGATTTTAAGAGAATCATTTAGACACAAAATTGAATCTGATTAAACAACAACAAAAATGTGGTATTATGATAAACAGATGAGTTAAAATTCATGTGCTCATTTTACTCTTTACTATTGATTATAATTAATTAAGATCATAAATCTTTTATAGATCACCCATAAAACATACATTAAAATATATTATAAACAAGATTAGTTAAAAAAAAATGTTATTAAGAAAATTTAATATTATTATAAAATTTAGACTATCCTTGATAACAACTTAATGAATTTATTCGATTTGAGCAAGTAAAATTCATAAAGCCGAAGACAAGAATTATTACTTTTGTTAAAAAATTTCGAAGACAAGACTTTAACAAGTAAAAATCATAAAAATCTTAAAATTCAAAATTTTGATGTTGCTTTTGATACATAATTAAAACCTCTTTTTGTTAAAGGTAGTACAGAAAACCCTCAAAAATGAACTTTTGAACTTCCTTTTGGATTTGCCCTAAGTCTTGCCCAATGTCTTTGTTTTTAAAGCTGAATAGATAGATGCAGAGTTGGAGGGAGATAAAAAGAAACCGAATTGAACAAAATTTGTTCACTCGTGAATTACAGAAGCCCACTTATTCATTATTATATTAAACTTGGTGGACTCTATTTATCTTTATTATTACACAGACACTGACAAATAAGACTCAAATACAGGATCTGCGGCCAAATCATGTAACGATCTGATTTAAGGTTTGTCACTGCAGTAATCACATAAACATATCATACTACGAACTCCTGCCTTTCCGGTACGGCATCTTCCTCCCTTCGCGCCCTTGTTCTTACGGCAGTTTTGGTAACAGAAGGATGGAAATATCAGAGGCGCACAATAGCTAAAACCCACATTGCCTCCGTATTCTTTCAGACACTTGCTATCTTGCGCTTTAATCTCGGGCACTTCTGCCTTACATATAAAGTGAATTAAGCAAATAGGAATCACATACAATGAAACAGAAATACAATGAAATATGTGAGAAATATGATGTTAGTTAGTTTACCAAAGAAAACCAACAAAAGGATGAAAAAGGTGGCGAAGGTAGAAACTGACTTCGTTGCGATGGCCGTCTTCTCTCTCTATTTTTCTCTTGCTGGTCTCTAATTTACTTGTTTCACTTTGGACTTAACGTATGTATAAATGATGGACTCGTACTCACCACCTGTTGTAATGCTATGATATTTATCTTTACCGTAGGGACCAAAAAAGTTATCATGAAAATCACTAGTCATTAGTTGTCATCACCATATGTGTACCGTGTAAATTATTAAGAAAAATCCTTCCTTGAATGGAGATGGTCCCACACCGTAGAGAATGATGTAACAGCCCTATCCCGTAAATACACCACAAGAAATGAATTACTTAGTTGGGATATCCTCCCACTGAAATATAATAATACATTCCAAACATATTAAACAACTATCACTAAGCATAGAATCAAATTCTCATTGTATTGTTCTAAAGGATTGTTTTTTTGGGACTAATAATCTTGGAATTAAGATAATTCAAAATAAAATAAATCAATTAAAGATGACACGTTTGATATGATTTTCCGAGATCTAAGTCTCGTTGCACCTAAATGAAGATCTTAGCAAGGAATTGTCAAGGGGCAGGAGCTAAGAATACCTCTCGTCGACTGGAAGATTTCTGTTGTAAATATTCTCCAGGTTTTATATTCTTATCGGAAACTAAATAACAATCAATTGTATCTGCAAAAATGTGCAAGTTAATCTAGGATTCGACAACCTCCAAACTATTGAGCCAATTGGCACTAGTGATGGTTTGGCTTTCGTTTATTCTAAGGGTTATCTGGTTAATTTTTTCTTGATAGATGATCGTCTTATTGATATCGAAACTATCATTGATAGAAATCGTTTATCATATGAGACTAACGAAATAACTAGAAAATCATGAGAGGCGAGGTGGAAAAAACTATCAGAGACCACTTTTCTACCTTTTCTGTGGTATAATTACTGTGCGTGGATTTCTTGATTTCATGTATTCAGGGAATCAATTTTCTTGAATTGGACAACTGAAGAATGGTAAAGTTAGATGTCATCTGGATAGGGCCACTGGAAAAGAAGAATAACATAATATATTTTCCCACACTAATATTGAGTACTTGAAGATGTGAGGATCGATTGGCAGGCCTCTTATTGCTTCCATTTTATCAAATCTGCTGAACACACAGAGTGGATCTCTCCACTAAGTAATTCATTACTCACCCAATTTTTCCTTTTTCCTTAGGTTAATATGTTTCTTGAAGTTGCAATTTGAAGTTTTAGTTGTTGATGAACTTTTGAAGAAAATGTTATAGACGAGATTAAAGAATAACACGTTGTCTTGGCCCGTGTGATGGGACAGATGTTACACTTTTTGCAAGATGTCATGGTCGTTGTTTGATGTTTTGTGTTATGAAATCGATATTTCACATATTATGAGTTTGAAAAAAGCTCTTCTTTTAAGCGTCTTAAAATATCCTTCAAAATGTTTTGGAAAATAATCTAGAATCGGTTTATTGATATCGATTAAATTCTCTTACAAATCTTTATATTATTATTTGAGTAATTTTAAAAGCAAACTAACCTTGCATTTACGTGAGATATTATAGTAAATGACCTTGAAAAATTAATTATGCCAACTAATAATCATAATAATTTTTTAATTAGTAAATAAATTCTCAAATAGCATAATTTAACAATGTTATGACAAGTCTATCAGTCAACAATATTTTTTTTTTAAACAATATATATAGTTGGTTCTTTAAAAATATCAACAAGAAAATACTTAAAGTATATCAAAAATTACTGGAAAAAAATTAATATTTTAATTAGCATACAATATCAACAAACTATGGATTGTAGGGGGTGTATTGAATTGAATATTTGAAGAGATTTGAGTTTTAATGAGTTTTGAGATAATTTGGTAAAATTTTGGTGAATTAAGAATTTTGTTATTAAATTTTCTGAAATCTCACATAAAACCATGAGATTTTAGTCTTTGTATTTTTTACTAAGAAATCCCCTCAAATCTCACATGTAACTTTTAGATCAAATTCTAATCATGATTTCAATAACAATGAATTTGAGTGTAAAATTTAAAATCATTAATCCAATAACACTAGATTTTAAAAGATATTTTAAAATTCATGTTTCAATAACACATGATTTGTCACTAAAACTTAAATCTCTTCAAATATTCAGTCCAATATACCCTCGTAGTCTTCTCATGGAATTTAAAAATAATCATTTTGTATTTAATTTTTATAACTATTTTATTAGAATACATGTAAAGTATTTGAAATTCAAATAAACCAGAAACGCATAATAACTCTTCGAAATTTATACAACTTAAGAAATCGATATGCCCATTTTACACAACTCAGTTTGTCTCTTTACCAATACAAGCTGACTATTATACACTCATGAAATCAAAATGAGGATTTATTTCGATTTATATATTACAAAAAATAATTGAACAAAATTTCAGAGAAATACTGAACATTTAAAATTCGATAAAATTAATTACCTAGATGTCATTTACGAAAATTAATAATGCGGAAATCCTTCATACAGATTAATCTTCATACAATTTGGTGTCAATTTCGATAAATCATGGTTTTGGATTAATCTATTGTGATTTTTCGTTATCGAAGAAGAAGAAAGAACAATTTCGATTTCTTAGAGAAAACAAATAATTTTCCTTTGTCTGAGATACATAAAATACATGGGCATACATAATCAGAGATAGACTGACATTAGAAAGAGTACAACAAATTATCTGATGAATACGGGTCTTGACCGATAAAAACATAAATAATTTATATTATCTTACTTTACATGGTGCATAATTTTTTTATATATATAATTTGTATCATATTACTGTTAATACCCATTACAATATCATTGTTATATTTATAATAGTAAAACATATTATATGTATTTTATATATTAATAATCTTAACTAACACAACAAAAATCATATATAATAATAATAATAATATTCTCTTTGTTTCACTTTATTTGTAATTTTAGTGTCTTTTTATTGTTACAAAATAAGTGTTGTTTTAGTTTACAATGGATATTTTTAATAAGATTTATTTTTTATCACTATATTTTAATATGATAACCAATGAAATTTTTTTTAATGTATTAATGAAGGATAAAAGATAAAATTTCAATATTTTCGTAATTTATGTGTAAAAACCTTAAACTACAGTTATAATAAAACAGAGGGAGTAAACAAGATACTAAAAATATAAAATACATTTAATCTAAAACACTAATAATAACATATATTTATATAAACTAACGAAGTATCAAACATACATTTTTTCGCGTTGCATAATGTTGGTTACTATCTAGTTTTTAATTCGGAAAATAACATTTTAAACTTTGAAAGTGTCTATTGTTAGCACTTTAAACCTCAAAAGTATTACACTAACATTTTAAACATTCAAACTATTTTTAATGACATTTTAAACCTTAAAATATCTCCTTTAAATCTAAAGTACTTACCGGAAAACTAACAAAATTTCTAACGGTAATATGACAAAAAATGTTAACAGTAATCCGATGGATTTTCAACATAATAGTTTCATCAAATGTTTTAATATTAAAATGGTTATATTAACATGCATATTTTCCAACAGATTTCTGATGGTTACTCAAAAATATTTTACAAATTGTTAGAAGGATTATCGACATAACTATTATATCAAAAATCCATTGAATTAAGATCTTGTAGGAAATAACTTTTTTTTGTAGTGATGGAATTTAGACAAGATCTTAATTCAACAGATTTTTGACATAATAGTTCCGTCGAACAATTTCTGATAGATTTTCGAGTAACTTTCGGAAATCCATTGGAAAATATGCACATTGATATAGTTGTTTGATTTTTTAAAATTCAAACAAAATTATTTTGTCCGAAATCTGTTGGATTATCGTAAGAAAGTTTTATTGAATTACTATCAGAAATTCCATCAATTGTTTGGTAATTATTTTGTAGTAAATTTTATAGCGGAGAAAAGCGGAAAGTATTAAAATTTAAAATGTTAGTAAAAATAATTTGAAGGGTTTAAAATACTATCATTTGCCACCTTTAAAATTAAAAATAAAATTTTTTCGTTTTTAACTATTTGTGAAATATCAAACACACACAAAAAAAGATATCCACTCAGAAAAATTTATAGAGCATTTATATCACGTGAAAAAGAAGTGTAACCACTTTCTTTAACCACCTTCTTGCATCAAAGGCTTAATAAAAGCATTCACATTTGCATTTTATATATCGATAAAACAGAATATGATGGTGTTTATGACGTCATGAGGAAACTGACAGTGGGAGAGAACGAAGACGGCGTTTCTTATATCAAAATCGAATATGAAAAAGATGGCAAAATCATGACAAAAGAACACGGAAATAACAGGACCCTCACATTAAAAGAGGTTTAGTAGATATATATTTAAACACATTTCTTTCATTTCCTCGTGTTTTAAATCACTTAGCCGATTGTTTGATTCGAACTGATAGAACCTGCATAATTAATTATATATGTATATATTTTTTATTTATCGGAATTAATTTTTCTTATGTATAGATTTACTAGATTAGGATATGTCCGATAGACGGATTTCTAAATTTAAAATAAATTAAATTTAAACAAAAATATTAATTTTAAAATTCGTTGTTAATAAAATATATCTTAAATTTTTTTGAGAAAAAAATTATAAGACATGCTTCATTAAAGAAGATAATTATATACATAAATTTATTTTTAACATAAATAAAGTAATTTAAATTCCTATATAGCAATTTCATTGTTATTTCTCGTCTTTTGGCCTTTTCGACAACATCTTCTTACTTAACCGTTAAGTCACTATCTCTCGATTTTTTATTTCTTTCTTTAACTCTATACCTAATGATGTTTGGTTTTCACGATTTTTTTTTTTGTTTCCTTTACCTGATTTCCATCTACAACCATCTTCAGCTTTAAACATAAGTCTCACTGCCTTCTTCCCTTCTCTGGATCTATATTTGAGTATAATAATTAGTTTCGGCGAAAGCAATTTTTTCGGAGTAGATCTTCGTAGAATGCATTTTAACCACTCCAAAATATGCAAAATACATATTTCTCACTAAGAATCTATTTTTTAAGTTCTTGTAAATACTGTGATTATGTAATTTATTGAATTTCATACAATTAATTAATTATTATTATTTTATGATGCTAAGCTATTACAACAGAAAAAAATATTATGTATTCATGAGTCTATCTATTTAACCCTTTGATTCATGAAACTATTAGATTTATGTCTTAATTTGATTTACTAAAAAGGAAAGATTCATGGGTTAATCGGTTAATTCAATCAATTTACTATATAATTTATTTGACATTTAACCAACATTCAAATATTAGAAGCGTGTAAAATATTTTTATATGAGTTTAAATAATATGAAAATATAAAAATATAAATTTGAAAATAATATTTTTATTGAAGTAACAATAATATATTTTTTATTATTTTTTTTAATGGTTTTCTTTTTTAATTAAGGAAAACAAAAAATTTACACGTGCCATAATCTGATCTATCAATCGACACGTGTCATGATCTTATAAATTATAATTTTGACATGTGTCAAGCTCTCGTGAGTTCAACCAAGTTTTTTTTTTACTTAATAACTATAGAGATGAAATATTAGATTTTTTTTTTCTTTTAGTATTGTATTCTTTTTATAATTTTTTTTCCTGATAATATATAATTTTATTTAATTAAACACATATCAAAATCTGATCGTTTTAATTGACACGTGTTATGATCGGGCGAGTTTGACACGTGTCTCGATCAAGCGAGTTACTAACTTTGAATCATTTTCCCTTATATAATAAGATATCCTAAATTGGATTTGCCAGTAAAATAAATATAATTTCTAGTAGACTGTCACAGGGCTGGTCCGACATTTTCAGAAGCCCTAAGCAAATTTAAAAAAAAAACGTGTTTTTATTGCTGTTTTAGGGCTTAGTTGATTATTTTTTTTGAAACCACAGAATTCGATAACAAAAGTCATGAAATTTTAATATTTAATCTATTTTATTACGTAAAAACTCATAAATATTGTTTAAAAATCTTGTTTTTATAAAAAAACACCTATAATAAAAAACATTTATATACAAAACGCCTAAAATTATTTTACCTTAACTATGCCCTTAATTTTCATATGCCCTATGCTAGGGCTGGGCAAAATACCCGCATCCGATACCCGTATCCGAACCCGACCCGAAGTAAGCAGTTCGGTTCGGGTACGGGTGTCCGATAATATCTGATCGGATGAAAATTTTTAAGAGATCGGATACCCGTACCCGATCGGGTATATTCGAAATATCCGAAATTATCCGAAATTACCCGAAATACCCAAAATTACCCGAAATTACCCAAAATTATCTGAAATTATCCGAAATTATCCAACAATTGGTTTGATTTCAGATTTATTTTGGGTTTTTTAAAAATTGATTTTGGATTTTTTTATATAGTTTCGGATGAAAATTGACATACCCGATCCGAACCCGACGGATATTTCGGATTTCGGGTATAACCCGAAAACACCCATACCCGATGGGTGTTTATCCGAACCCGATCCGAAATCTAAAAATACCCGATCAGGTGTAGATCTCTATACCCGAAAACTCGAAATATCCGATCGGGTACCCGAATGCCCACCCCTACCCTAGGCCATGTCCTCAGTAGAAAAACAAAAAATATGATTCTGACTAAAATAGTTTCACCATTGTTCTGTTTTAACTGCTCTGTTTTTCTTCTATTCTAGTTTCAACTTAAGTACCCAGACGAATACATCACATTAATTCAAGGAACCCATGCCACTGTTTGAGATTTGCCACAGTTATTGTGAAGACGCTTATCTTCAAGACTTCACACGAGAGAACATCTCCCATGTTTGGTAAGTCGTCGAATGTTAAAAATGATTTCAACGTGGAAGGTAAAGATGGAGCAAAGCTTATTGGGTTCCATGGAAGAGCTGGTGATCTCATTGAATCAATAGGAGCTTACTTTTACGCTGGTGAGAGTTCATCTCCTATTAAGCAGTTAGAGATTATTGGTGGGAGTGGGCTTTCTTGGGATGATGGAGTTTATGACGGTGTAACAAAAGTGTTTGTTGGAGTAGATGATAGTGGTACTTACGTGAATCATGTAAAGGTTGAGTATATTAAGGGAGGCACGTTGTTTCAGCATTCTCTTGCAAACTTACGAAAAGCTGTATATATAATCGTTGTAAAGCTTTTGATTTTTTCTTTGTTTTCTTTGGTTTTCTGCAAAAAAACCTTCCAAGTCGATATTTTGTTTTGCAATTTTACCGTCTACCTCAAATAGATTGCAACTAAATCCTAACAATTTAAATGTATATAAACCTCTTATGGTTTGATTTGATATAATATTTATCATAATTTACAAACTTGCGGAGGTGAGGACGGGTAATATTGCATGTAACTTTTGACTTCGTAGGATTGATCTGCATTTTGTGGAGGTAGACGGTAGATTTGCAAAAATGACAATTTTGATGTTATTTTTGCAGAAAACTTTTTGTTTTAGTTTTGCTCATAAGTTCTAATGAGTTTTTGGCTTTTTTGTTTTGTTTTGAAGTTTGCATTGGATTATCCAAATGAGCATGTTACATCGTTGGAAGGAACTTATGATGATCGCGGTAGCCTTAGATCGCTAACCATCAAAACATCAAAGGGGAGAGTCTCTCCATCATTTGGAAAATTGATTGGTACGAAATTCGTCCTCGAAGAAAAGGGTTTCATGCTTGTGGGACTCCGTGGACGATATATTGATGGTCTCACGGCTCTTGGGGGAAACTTTGGGCCACTTCTTCTCATGCCACCACCTTCTAAGAAACTAGATGCAAAAGGTGGAAATGGAGGAGTCGTGTGGGATGATGGTGCCTGTGAAGATGTGAAGAAGGTATATGTAGGACAAGGTGACTCCTGTGTGTCCTTTGTCAAATTTGAGTATGCTAATGGCAAGGAGCTTGTCATTGGAGATAGTCATGGAAAGATGTCATTGCTTGGAACAGAGGAGGTTTTTGTGATCTGTTCTTGAATTTACTATGTAAAGGTTTTCTTGATATTCAGTTTTTTTTCAAGGGTCTTTGTTTTTTCTTTGCAGTTTGAGCTCGATTTTCCAAATGAATACATCATATCGGTGGAGGGAACTTATGATAAAGTATTTGGAATTGCTGCTGAAGTTGTGGCGATGCTTAGGTTTAAGACAAACAAGCGAACATCTCCACCGTTTGGGCTCAATGCGGGTGAGGCGTTTGTGCTTGAGGAGAAAGATCATAAGATCGTTGGGTTTCATGGAAAAGCTGGAGAGCTTGTTCATCAAGTTGGTGTCTATGTCTCGCCAATCTCCAAGTCTTAGAGGTTTGACAGCTTTCTTGCCTTCATGAATAAAAAAGCTCCATATATTCCTTTGCTTCTAGCTAATCTCGTGAGAATGTGTTGTATTGTTATTTCGTTTGTTTGTTGTCTTGTGATTAAGTTGGTCGGTCTCTTCAAATAAAGTATCGTTTGTATTGGAGTAGGCTTGATCTGCGTCCAATAACAATAAAATGATTTCTCAGAATTTTAATTTGTAGTTGTATCGGGAAAAAAAGAATGTGATGTTTCTTTAGTATATAGTCAGAAAAACTGTTCTACTCTAACTTACGTAATAATCAATAGCTACGATCCAAATTTCATATCTCATACAGTAACAAAACAAGTTTATGGATTTCCTAACGTCAGCATTCTTTATATAGAACCTTTTTTTATTATTTACCTATCAGATTCTCTGCAAATTTCTTAACGCTTGACGTTTTTCTCTCATGGTATACCGTGCTTTATAACTTTGTTTATCGTTTACTCTAAAAAGCCAAAATCTTTACTTTCCGTTGTTCTAGCTTGATGCAACTCCTACGGACTCGAAGTGTAACTGTGTAAGCTACCACAATCTATGTGGATTCGATCTCACGTATACTTAGGCTATTCACTTGCATCTAGTTACACATATAAGTGTGGATGATGCCATAATATTGCAAACTAAAAAAGAATGGCCTGGCTATATAGATAACTTTTTGAAATATTGGCGACGTTCAAAAGAAAAAAAACTAAGAGTTGTTTAGGTTCATTAGTTCTTTATGCCCAATATAGAAATCTGAATATTTTGAATTAATATATATATAACATTTTCTAAATTAGGTCAAAACTGAATTAACAACTAGGATAATAATTATACAGCCGCCATTCACTTTTGACAAACAACGTTTTGAAAATTTCTCTAATCTATCGCCACTTTCAGAGAAGGTTTTTAATTGTTCTTAATTTAAAATATCAAAGGAAGACTTTCTGGTTGTGTAGACAATTGGTAAATAATTTTTATAATGTTTTTGTTCCATGTACAATTTTGTATTATAAACAGAGAGTTGTGTTGTTTTGTTGATTCCTTGACATTATTATTGTTAAAAGTTGATTTTGAATACTTAGAACATCCTTAATAGTCTTTCAATGAGGATACTCTAAGTTAATGATTTAGTAACAGAAAATATTTGGGATTATAGTAGTTAATGTTTTATATGAGTTGAATTTTTTTTTTTTAACACTGCTTCAGTTCTCTAGAGACCTAGACCTAGTAACGACCCTGAACACATAATAACACGGTTAACTAGAATCAAATTCTTCTAGGAGATTTTACTGGTGGACATTTAACCACCCGACTAAAAACGTTCTCTCTTTGTTTCAACAATAAGGAGTCTCTTACTCTAAGTCTAAATCATTATTCGATGGACTTTTTTGAAAATTTGTTTGTTTCTTTTTTGGTTCTTCTCAAGCTTCTTTACAATTTGCATCCTCTCACATTATTTTCTAGATATCTTTTTATTTTATTAAAATTTCATTTATTAAGTTTAATAAATTATAAATAATTACGAGGGATACAATTTTGTTCTTTTCTAGATTTTGCAAGGGCCACCAACGGATTCCACCGCCACTCCAGGCTTCCTCTACCAGCTCCGACCTAAATTACCGGTGTCTTCTCTTTCATCTCCATGTTTAGTCGACTTTGTAGGTAATACTGCTCAGTCGCTAACCCCCATATATCGAGTTTCCTTTCACAACTTGTACCTTGGACTAGATCTGTGTTCATTATCCATTCACGGCTAGTACAGTTGTTTTTTAGCTCCTCTAGTGTTTCTATTTTTCTCCTGCCGAGGCCAGGAGAGATCTTCTTATTCACCCTCCTTCTCAAAGGAGAGAACCCTCTTACAATTATCCCTCTCCATGAGATGGGAGTTTTTTCAACTTCATTGTTCAAGTAGAATTTTTATGTCCTAACCGCTTTGTTCTCTTGTGTAATGGTTCGCACGGGGCCGTAAAGACAACGGGAAACATTCTGGTGCGAATAAAGGTTATGGATTTTTTCCAAAGTGACTTGGTATGTTGACTATTCTAGTTTCAGTTAATGATTTTGTGTTTAATACTAATTTTCTCATGGGTGTGCTCATGTTAGATAGTATCAGTACCTCACGACCTATCAAGTTTCATTAAGTTTGTGTCACTATCTTCATGTTATGCTTGTTCTAATCTTATAGCTATTAGGCTAAATTAAAAAAAAAAAATCATTTATCGAGTATAATAAATTATAAATAATTATGAGGGATACAATTTCATTATTTTCTAGACTAGTTCAACTACTGTAGAAATAGTTCTGGTTATATTAAAGGAGGAGCTAAAATCAAAAGAAGTAGACGTATTAACAAATGGGGCTTTGCATTTGCTGGCTAAAAAGCCCAGCTCGTTATAAATATCCTCTCATTAAAATATAATTATTTATTAGTTTTTAATTGTGAGATACCCAAATATTCGTAAACCCTAAACCTAGAAAATTACTTTCGACTTTTGAGAATTGATAATTAAGGATCATCACCATCATTCTCTGCCGTCTCCCTCTTCGACGTCCTCCACGGCAACGGTTCGCCTCTAGTATTCAGTTTAATTTTTAGAACAATTGTTCCAGCAATTAAATCACAGGAGAGCTCACTTCATATTTCAGGTAATGAATGTCAAAAAAAAAAACTCGAGAGATGCAATCAGTTGGCTCCCAGTTGAAATTCTAGGCAAAATCTTGTCGTTACTTCCGACAAAACAGGCTGTTTCAACATCTGTCCTCTCGAAAAATTGGAGGTATGTGTTTAGATTGGTGGATAACCTCGATTTTGACGATGGAAACGATAAACAAGGGTGGTATGTTTTTCCTGAGAGCTTCAGGAGCTTTGTGGATCGAACACTAGCTTTGCAAGGTGATTTTCCTATCAAGAAGTTCACTATGAAATGTCATGCTGGCAAGTACAATGAATCCCAAAAAGCTTGTGTAGGCCGCTGGATACGTAACGTCATAGATCGGGGTGTTTCGGAAATGGAACTAACGTTCAAAGGTCCAGGTGAATATGTTTTGCCTCATCAGCTCTTGGCAAGCAAAACACTTGTTAAGCTGTCACTAGGGACACACATCTATCTTGGAAAGCTTCCTTCATATGTGTCACTTCCATCTCTTAAGTTTTTATTCCTCGATACGATTTTCTCTGAACATGAAGCTTTTGGTGAAGTGCTTCTTGCTGGTTGCCCAGTGCTTGAGGAGTTATCAGTCCTTCACGGAAACATACCAATTCCTAACACCATATCGAGTCGGACCGTTAAGAGACTATTAGTTGATTATCAATGTGCTACTGCTCGAAGTAAAAGACATTTGTCATTTAACCTTCCAAATCTTGTTTACCTTGACTACTCTGATTTCGCCTTGTGTAAGTATCCACAAGTTAATCTAGAATCTCTAAGAGAAGCTAAGTTGGATCTTCATCCGACAGACTTTTGGAGGCCAAATTTAATGAATCTCATTATGGGGATAGAAAATGTTGAGATCCTTCATTTATCTCCCGTTGCGGTTGATGTAAGTTCTCACCAAATTTTACTTTCTTTCGTTTTTGATAAATTTTGGGACATTCTTGAATGTGTTAATTTTTATGTTTTCAGGTGATTTTTTTATGCTGTAAAGATGGGCTATTTCTACCAATGTTCAACAAACTTGTTAATTTATCTTTTGGGACTGACAACAAAAGAGGTTGGGAATTGCTGGTCGACCTTCTTAAGCATTCTCCAAAGCTTGAAAATCTAACCATCAAGGTATATATTCAATAACCAAAACCGATAAACCAATATATATATATATATATATACGAACTTAGTGGGTGATCATTTGTGTACATTCTTCTTTATTGATGTTTATTCAGGATCTAAATGGTTGCACATGTGATATCTCCATGCCTTTGAACCAAGTGAAGGTGTTACATGTTCTGGGTTATCGTGCAACTAATAAAGAGTTGAAACACTTGAAGAGATTTCTGAGGGAATTTGTGAGCGTTGAACTTGTTCAAGTAGATATTTTGGAAGATGATGATGGCAAAGTATTGCAAGCCACAAATGATTTACTGATGCTTCCTGGAGTTTCAGTTTCATCCAAGTGCAACGTCAAAGTCACACGTTGTTAAACGAAGATCAAGCATGAACTACTTTGAAAGATATGTATTTAATATAAAATAATGTCTCAACTAATATATGTTTGCTTATCAAACTTTGATAGTAAATAATGATGTTTATCCAAACCCATAGGGAAAGTTATCTAAAATTGTATATATATTTGATAATGTTTAAGTTGAGAAGGGAGGATATCCAATAATTTTCAAAAATCAGCGTTACCCTTCTATTTTTTTCGTTTTATCTTATTATGTTATCTTTATTTATTTTTAACTAAGTTGTTTTTACTATTCTCCCATTCTAATATGGCAGGCTAAACGCGGATGTTGGGCAGATGCACACAACTCACAGAGAGATGACATGTGCAAGGCATATGTTGGGTAGACGTGAATCGCAGACATAAGGCAGGTGATATGCAGATGTAGGGCAGACATAATGTTACTCACAGACAAAGCAGGTACAACGTAGGTGTTCGGCAGACATGATTTGCAGACCTAAGGGTGGTGTTTTGGAATGAAGATTTGGGGAGATTTTGATTTTTTCTTAAATTTTCACATGTTATTCAACTAGTGATTTATAAATATCTTCTTAAATTTATCATTTTCAATCTCATGTTATTTAATCAATTATTTATAAAACTCATCAAATATAGTGTTTTAGTAAATTTTTGGGTTCGAACGGTTATGACGCTCTCGAGGGTGACTTTTTGGGCGATTGCCCTATCTCTTCTTCACATTTTTGTTCCGGTTTATGTTTATCACCGGCGATGTGTCTGTGATCTTGCCTATGAGATTAACCAATATTCTCTTTACACAATTGGTTGGGTTGTTCTTTGGTCGTGTCTCTTCAACACGTCATGTCAGTTCATGTGTTTTGCCGACGATCTCATCATGCTTTTACCAACGATGAATGTTCTATGCATTCTCAACACAAGAGTAACAAAACTTGTTGGGAGCACAATGAAATCATTTCTTCTCTCTTCCGTAGAGTCTTTGTCCGATAGCCATCACAATGGTATTGTTGGTGTTTTGTCTCGCGATTGCGTTTCCTATTTCCCTCTCAACCATCTATTTGATTTGAGAACGAAGGGGCGTTTTTGGAAGATTTCTCAAACCCAGATATGGGATCCGGGAATATCAAATTTCAAGATTGGAGATAGTAGAGTGAAACTATGGCCAGATTTTATTATTACCAGTCGCTTAATACTTTACTTGACAGTTATGGATCTTTCTGTCAGGAAGCGGTTAACAATTTTTGGGGAGATCGATGCACTCAGCTATCCAGCGTTGGTGTTAATCGATGATGCTATTCATTTTAACGGTGTTTCTGAAAAAGTTCATCCTCGATTAAAGAGTACATCGTCAAGACTCACGATCAGGTCGGTGTCATTGAAAGAAGACTTCGACAAATGCAAGGATGTACATAGTCAAAGCGGCATAAATATGAAGTCTACATTATTATTAAGCATGTGAGTACAGACTAATTGGTATCGTGTCAACATTTCAAAAACATGTAACGGATGCAATGACCTTTTCTTATACGATTCGGAAAGCAAAAAAAGATATGCCAATCTGGCATACACATCGTATCAAAGTGAAACAACTAGAAAGAAGGAAGATAACAACATATAATGTTGTTAGCATGTAAGACAGCGTTCAATTTCATTTTTTCTAATATTTTGTCTTTAATGTATGGTGCATATATCTCCTTATGTAATAATTTGTAATTCGATGTTTTATGTTCGACTTTGTAATACTCTTTGTACTTCGATATTTTAATGGAATGTTTTATCGTTAAAAAAAGTAGTGTTATGTAGAACACAATTTTTTTTTGATAAAAATTATTGAATGAGATTTGATGAGACTTTTGATACCTTTTTACTTTAAAAATTAAGGATGCAAAAGTCACACCTCCAAAGGTGTTATTTGGAGGAACTTCAGAAATAAACAAAAAGAATGTACAAATAAAATTGTATGATTTTCCACAATGAACAATCTGGACCTTCCCCGCCAGATTCAATCGACAACATCCCAAACCGATTGAGTTTGATGAATCTTCAAAACCTGAGATTTGAAGAAGGACCGAGAGGAATTGAACATTTCACTGCAATTGAATCTCAAATTCACAATATCTCACAATCATTTCATAGGTCTCTCTCTTTCTCTCTTTCTTTCTCTCTTGTTTCTTCTCCTGTAATTGTTGTGTTGTTCAAAGTGACTTAGAAATATTAGTATTGTCTTAGGAACCAAGTAAAAATAAGTAAGGGATTCCACGGGCCGAAAGGCTTTAGAAGATTTCCTATTGCTATTAGGGTTTGTATCGGGTTTTGAGGCATATATATAGGAGTCTAAGATTCTGTAATTGAATCATCAGATTAATAATAAGAAACCTGGAGTAAAGGGTATTCGCTTCAAAGAATTCTTGTACTTAATTTTCTTTTGCTTTCTTAAGGTTTTTATCATATCTTGTGATAATCACAACATCTTGATTCATTGATTGAATGATTATACCCTTTTGGAGATGAAAAGATTCATGATGGTTCAGACATCGGTCCTAAATGTTTTGGAAATCTAATCTAATCTATTGTATTTTTCATTGAATCGACACATGAACTAATCTACCGACACATGGTTTCTTTGTTTTCTTGCATTTTCCATGATGATTTCTTGCAGTTTGGAGGTGCTCCGATTTGTCCTAATAATTAAGCCCTTTCCGCTGAAGACTTGATTGATCAGATCATTGAAGTTCTCAAAATTTTCAGGTAATGATTGAAGCTTTAATTTCTGGCTTATTGAAGTTGCAGACATGCAAAAGTTTTGTTTTGTTTTGTTTTCTGTACTAAAAATTGTTGTAATTAACAATGTATAAGCTTGTATTTAGCATTGGTGCTGTGATGTGTATGGGAGACTGGGAGTGACTGCATGTAATGTCTATGGGAGTGACTGCAGTGATGTGAATGTTTGCAGCAAAGTTAAAAAGGAAATGTGGACAAAAAATAGCTATGATAGAATGTTTTGATAAACTATTTATAGGACTAGATTTTTAACCCGCGCATGCGCGGGCTATTGCAAAATTTATATACCATTTTCAGAAAATGTTTGACTAAAAAATAACTTAAACGCATTCTTTTATTATTTTTGTATTTAAAAACGATAAATTAACGATAACAACATGCTCCTTTCTAAAATTGTAAATTATCAAAACCCACAATGAAGAAATTATTTTCAAAGTAACCGTCACATCTTCAAGATCTAGTTTTGATTGATTTTTCAATCCTAAACTTGATTTATGTACATAATTTTGCAAAACTATAGAAATAAGAACATATCAATCACTTCTCTTGCTGAGTAAAGTGAGAATAAATATGAATGGTAGATCAGATATTACTGCTAAAAAAATATTATCTACTTCAATATTAACTATTATTCATAGGGTTTGTGAATAATAATATTTTTTGTGAGTATCATTATTAATTTAAAATTATTTCATACAATATTTACAACATCTTATTCTTCTGGAAATGAAACTTTTGTTCGTCCGGATTAAACTTACTCCTAAGCTTATGTGTAACAAAATGTCATATTTTTTTCTCATTTCTCTTGTATTTTCTCTAGGATCTTTGAAAAAGGAATAAAAATGATCTTTTAGAAAAACATCATCTTCTACTTTGTATTCATTAGTCACTATAAATATATATTGGAAAAATTGGGCTCCAAGGCAATATGTCAATTTCCCCTTTTGTACTAACTTAAAACATCATCATAATTATTTTCTCCTACTTAACCTATACAATGAAACAAAATCCATTTATGCTTCGGCTTAAGTTCATTTACTTCTTCATTTTCTTTGTGATTTAATATTACAATTACTTCTCATTTTGACTTTGTTCTTCTTCTTTGGATGCTTCTTTATTTTATATGATTAGCTCACTGATTTTAGTGCTCTCTTGTCTAGGATTAAGGAGAAAATGAAACTCCACCTTCCCATCAAAACCGATGTTGTTTCTAGTTAGTATGTGGCTTTGATTCAAAGCCTTTGAAATTGCTCTCATAGTTACAATTCTCCATTCGCCATCATCCTCAGTCACTTGTATTCATGGGTTTGGACATAAACATGGCGGCTGAGATATTGTTTCTTGAGAGAAAGATAGAACTGTTCAGAGACGGAGCATGGCAGCACCACCGTATCTGAAAGAGAGTATAAGAAATAGAGAAGGTGGATACTATGACTGACGTAATCACCCCAAGTTAGAAGATGGAGAGGAAAGCATCGTATATCTCGCATATGTGGTATCACTCATTCGTTGGGTGCTACATGAGTCTCAGTTTTCTTAAACTATTTTTTGGAAACTTTTTCTTGTTGTACCAACATAACCGTTGATTTATATATTTTGTTTACCTATTGATTTTATTAATGGAGAATGATCAAGGAGAAACAACTGATCTTGAAAAAGTGATGAAAATTTTCACTGTTGGTGACAAGAGTTCATCAGAGGGTTCGTGTCTATACCGAACTAGTGCAAGAAATCTGGGTAATCACCTATAGAATTAACTAAAAATTGTTTTTACTCTCAATTGGTTATGTATTGCACAATAATGTTTGAGAAAGATTGAAAAACCTTTAAAACCATGAAGAGATGCATCAGTACTTGCCAAAAGAGATGAAACCGTACTATGTGATCATAAGTCGTAACCTTTCATGTGATTGTAATCTGTGGGGTGGAATCCTTTCATAGCCATGAAAGCATAAATTTGGAAATCGAGAAGTTGCAACATTTTTGAGTTTATACAACCGTATATACATTGAACCAAATTTTGACGATGAATTATATATCTAAATGAATTTTATACACCGGACCAAAGAATTGTCCAAGTCCAATAGACATAAATTTTGTTTTTTTTTTCATTAATAATGGTCAATTATACAACAACATGAAACCCAAATTTTATCAGCATAAAGTGTTCCATGAAATTTATCATTGTCATCATTTTTTTCATATTATCTAAATGTTTACAATTTAAATAGGGGATTTATCTAATTATTTCAGAATAAATCCATGATTCATATATAAATAAAATTTTGAAATCACTTAAACACAGATGGAAATATGGATACATTAACTTAGTTCGGAAGAGATGTATCACTTGGAAAGAAACAGAGTATCTGGTCAAAATAAACAAAACAAAGTATTTTGCTAGAAAGAAAGGAAACATCACAACTTTAAATTATTTTTTTCCTGCAAAAAAATTGAGAACACATGTCAAACAAAGAAAGAAGGAAACCCATATTTTATATAATAGTATAATTATAAATCTTCAATGGGGCTGCTCTATTAGGAATGAAGAATAAAAATTATGGGCTTCTCGTTATGTTTTTTATTATTAGGGTTAGCTGTATATATATACGATCAATAATACTATTGTCAGAGAGGAGGATCACAAAATTGCTATCGATTCAAGCTTCATCTCTTTTTAAAAAAAAATTAAGTAATCATGTTGATTTTTGTTTTGTCTATTTTCACATTATGTTTTAATGTTTTGTGTTACTATTATACATTTAGGTGCTAGTTTTCCTTGACTATGAAAATATTGAAACGAAGGAACATCGTTCCTCGTTCACAAATATTTTCTTTGTCATTTCTACTAAAAATAAAAGTGGATAATTGATTGTTTTTATGTTATAATATATGTTGATGGGATATATCATAACTCATTATGAATAATTGTTTTGTTTTAACGATCATAATGTTTGCTTTAAATAACCTTTTATGTATTGTATGGCCAGTTATCTCCCACACTACATTGGGAGTCCCACATGATGTGAGAAGTAAGAGTCCATATCATTCTTGGTCTGATCCTGAAAGCAAAGCTTTATTGTGGCTACTGATGTATGGAATCAATCAGGGGTTCCATGATTCTAATGGCAGTTTCAACAAATTAATGGTGGAGACAAGAATATAATCAGTTCTAAACGAAAAGCTTGGAACTACGAAAAACTATGGCCAATTTAAGAATAAGATGAAGAGCTTGAAGATAGGTACACAAACTTGTCAAGTCTTCTTCGTTTTAGTTTAGGGTTTGAGTGGGACCCTGAAACGAAGAAATTCACCGCTCCATATAGTAGTGTTGCTTATGCATAAAACTTACCATTATACTGATTTGTTATTTTTTGTTAATAGGCTCATCCAAATCATAGAAATAGGTGTGGGGATTCATTTGAATATTTTGAGGATTTAAAAATGGTATTTGGATCAAATGTTGCGACTGGAAAGAATGTTGTTGGATTTGGTGATTCCATTGATGCAGATACCTATCAATTTGGAGAAAATACAGGGACAAATGATTCAAATCATGTCCAAGTGATGGATAATAGAGAGAGAATAACACACGACGAAACATTTGACAATATTGATTTCTCTTCATGGAGAGAAGCATGGGTGAAAAGCTTCCTCAAAGAAAGAAAGCAAGAACTAATGCAACTAATTCGATCAAGGATTTTGATGAAAATACAGTAATTGCCCATCAGATATGTGGCATGATAGAAAAAAGATGGGAAAAGGAAACTAAAGAAAGAAGCCGAAGAAAAAGCTATTAATGTGTGGTATGCTATTAAAGAAATTCATGATTTGGATGAAGATTTACAGTATAAGCAAGAAGTCAAGTGATCTAAAGCTAAGAAGTACTATGAACAAACCAATATCTTTGAAAATCATGCTGCTGAGTTTGTTCCATTTACTTTGCGATTTCCTTAATCTGGAAGCACACGAAATTTTGAATTTTTAGAGGGCCACCAAATTTACACAAAACTTTAACTTAAAGTTCTGCTATTTTGGCGGGTAATATTTGGTAAGTAAATTTTGGCGGATAAATTTATAGAGGCAGAATTCTATTTTTTTTTGTTTTTTTTTAAATACCAAGAGGTTCTGGGCCGAAACTCGTAATCCTCTCAGACCCGAAACCACAGCATGTGATATTAGTTTCATCCCCAGCGTCACTCGAACCGGTGATCTCTAAGCTTTTTCTAGGGTCTTTACCAGTTGAGCTAATGATAATTGGTATAGAGGCAATATTAGAGGTGGGTTATATATATATATATATATATTTGTTAATATGTGCTCTCTTCTCTCTGCAACTCGTGAAGCTCTTTTACAAGTCTTTCAAATCAAATACATTGAGGTTTATTTTCATTTGCTACGATTAATTGGTTTCTACGTGTTATGATGTGTGCTTCGTCTTTCTTTTTCTCTGCAACGATTTTGTGTTTTCAATTTATTGTGAATTCCCAATCATCCAATTTGTCTCTCTCCTTTCACTCTCTGTATGTCATACGATCACGATTAAATTGAAAATTAGATTTCAGTCAATCAATGGATCAATCATCTTGAAGCAGAAGTGTTAAAACTGAAAGTCTCTTCTGTTAATTATTCATCATGCTTCACTCATTAAAATATTCATAGTTTTGTGTTGAGCAGCTATATTTCAATTCTTTGTGACTTCATGACTCTGTTTTATGTAGGTTTTAATAATAGATCACATAATTCAAGAAAGTGACGAGATACTAGCTAGAAGAAAGGGAAAGAGGATGAGCAATTCCAAATCAGATGTCGATATTTGGTCATTGGGTTTTGTCAATCATTTCGAAGATCCGTTATTTTGTTCCCCAAATACAACGCCAGATTAGAAAACCAACTATGAGACTTGGACATGAATAAATGCGTTGCTTGAAGATCATGATCATTTTCGACATCACACAAGTTTATAATTACTTTAAGGTAGAGGTATATATCTTGTGCACATTTCTTTTTTTTTTTTTGAATACCAGAAGGTTCTGGATCAAACTCCGTAATTCTCACATGTACGAAACCACAACATGTAGAATTAGTTTCATTTCAAACGTCACTCAAACCAGCGACCTCTAAACTTCGTTTAGGGTATTTACCAATTGAGTTAATGACACTTGGTCTTGTGCTCGTTTTCAGTTATAACAAAACTTTAATATTTCATTTATATTTTTTCTTAGGATTGTGTTGGAGCAATTGATGGAACACATATTCTTGCAATGATGGTGGGAACATATATGGCTAGCTATCGTAACCGAAAGGACAATTATCATAAATGTTTTAGCTGCGCGTAATTTTGTGATTGCTAATCATTGGAGAACAACAATAGCGGCAAATCCTGTGGACATATACTTTGAATATGGGATCTTGATGCAATTTATAAGATTGTTTCCTTCTAGTTGAGTTATATTTTTCATTTGCTTTTGAAACCTATTTTTTTTTCTTTTATTGTCTTTTTATGAATATGGCGATTGATTGGTTCTGGGCAATCTATACAGATTAATTGTTATGTGTTTGTCGAGTTAGAGTACATATTTATAAGATCAGTTAGAAAGGAGAATAAGAGACAATGGGCTTCTTTGAAAAGTGGGATAATTAACAAACTCTGAAGTTTGATTTAAACGAAACTATAAACATGTATTTATTATTCATTTAAATTTAGTGTTTACTACGAACTGAAAAACTCTAGTTTGTTTTGTTTTGTTTTGTTTATGTGCTTGTTGTAACTTGTAAGTAGCTCGTGGGTACCATTTTTGAAAAACCAGATGGACTTAATATACACATTAATTCTTGTTGAAACAAATAACCCTTTGTTTCTCCTTTATTAGAAATCTCTCAAGATGCTCACACACTTTTGATGGTTTTACAACGCTTAAGAACTACCTTTCTTAATTTAAGACCTAAGATTTCTAACCCGTTACAGAGTAAATCTCATTCTCTCAAAACTCACAAAGCTATTCTTGCTCTTATGATTTTGTTCTCATCAAAACGGCTAACTTTAGAACTCAGACATTGACTACCTTTTATACCTCAAGGATCAAGTCTGATTCAAGGTTAGGTTTTTCCTTGATACTGAAGCCTCCACATCTCCATGATATCTTCATCATAATTCTACTTTCCAAGCTGCTCGATCTTCTTAATCTCCAGCCTTTGCAAAGTCAATAACTGATCCACGTCAGCTAGTTTAGCCCGCCACTTCCACGTCAGCTGCAATCCTTGTCAGCTTCTCTTCTTGACTAGTTCTGCTGCTTCTGTGATAGACACCTTGTCTCTTGTTCCCTCAAACTCATTATCGCAAGCTTACACTTTCAATCTCCCTCTTTTTGATTGATATTGTTACTTCGAGCATTTTCAGTCAAAACAGTTATATAGACACTTCAGAGCAAGTATAGATTATCATATTCAGATAATTCAATCAACCGACAAATAACCAAACATTGAATAACTTAAATATGTCTGAAACACACTGAACTTCGAGTACACCTCAGAGCTGAAATAGAAAAACAACTAAATGAAAAAAAATCTTGTATCAAACTCCTCCAAAAACTAAACTCCTGCATAAATCATACTCACCCATAAGTCAGCTCCTACATTTAACTCCCAGCTTCACTCTCATTCGCACTATCATCTTCATCATTGGGAACACTCTCATCATATCATCTGCATACCCTTCAGAGTAATACACCGTTTCTGCAAAACTCTCTGATGACGTGCCATCAAGGGTTGATATGAGTCCTCCTAACATGCCAGATCCAGGCTCAAATACTGCTTCAGCTTCGGCTTCCGGGTATAGCATAGATAAATTAAAAACTCTCCAAATGCGACTACCCCAATGATCCCAAAAAAAGAAGAAGGAAAAACTTACTTTCAATCATGGTTGCAACGTCCGTGAATAGAGAAGCAGTGAACCGGATATCATTTGCAAGATTGACACCAAAGATGTGATCGCCAAACCTTTTCTTTGCCACACTATTGCATACAACATCAGACATAGTGAATACCTCTGGTTTTGGCTCAAAAATCTCATACGGAAGAAGCTTGATCTCCCTTTGAAAGCTGAGAACTCTGTAGAATAGATTTGGAAAGGGAAGGACTCTATCTTTAGACTCATGCAGAAAAGCCGACGCCTCAACCTGATCATATACCAATTTCCCAAAGTTGAATAGTATGCGCTTATCCATCCTATACAACAACTTACTTCTTTGGATTATGGCTGTTGTGTTGTTCGTAGTTGGTATCCACTTGAGACAGCAGAGTAAGTGTAAATTTCCTAACAATTTGGACATAAGAGATGATTGAAATTCCTTCCAGAGAGATACCTGACCATTTGACAAGTATTTAGCCCAAGGCATGACTGGTGAGCTTGACCCTAGATGTCTCTGACTTCTGGTGCCACTTGATTGGATAGGTCTTGAATACTTTGTTGATGATATTAGGAGAGAACTCGTACATCTTCCCTCTCACGAACACCTTGCACTTCTTCATATCCTTTGGAAAGACATGTAGATTGGTATAGAACTCCAAAACAACTTCGCAAACATACATATCAACATCCTCAACTAAGAGCGCCATATCATTCTCCTCTATTATTTTCATCAGGTCAGTCATTTCAGGATTAGAGCGAACTCTCTTCTGATTGTGACAATTTTTCTGTTTCAACCACTTGAACCGTATCTTTGCAGGTGAAGTAAGAAATTGGAGAGATACCGGAGAGAATATCGGTGTCCACATCTTCGGATCAGCTTTTTCTCGCTTTGCTTGATGATAGCGATGAATACTTGCCTTGTCAGAGGGACCATATTGCAACCAACCTGGAACACGAGTATTTCTGAGTAGATCTGGAGCTGGATCACTGATCGGAGGTCAGTGTTCGAGAAGGTCTTGCAGCATCCGGAGCAGTCGCAGCATGAGGCAGAATAGTCACTGGGGCCACTTGTGGAATCGAAGAGGTGGCAGCGTGTGCGGGTTCCAATGGAGGGTCCGCCTAAGTAGAGCAGGTTGAGAGTTGCGGCGTGTCTTTGATCGGGTAGATATGGAGATCAGAGTTATAGAAGAAAGTTTATTTTTCTTTGATTGTGGCGCAGGGCTCAGATCTGTGGGAACATAGGCTTTGGTGTCTTCGGAAGACGCTTCCTCATAATTTTTTGGTGAGGATGTGGTCGCTGATGACAGAGACGTCATAGACGCACTGTTCTTCTTCCTTCTGGACTTGGCGGATGAGATTGTGGGTGATTTGACAGAAAACGCTACTGTTACTTCTTCGCATGCGCCGTCGGAATCAACCAGTTCAGGCTTCTTTCGTTTCTTGACCGTGGTTTTTATTAGAGCATTGGAACGAGCCACCGTGGCAGAGCAAGTTCTTGAGGCTACCGCCAGAGCTTTGCTACTGCCGAAGCTTTGCCATCGCGAGTTTTCACCATTTTTAGGGTTTGAGAGAGAATTTGGATCGTTTCCGTGTACCATCCCGGCCCAACACTTTAATAGGCCAAAATCATATTTAGAGTTTCTCTTAGAGCCCATCTTGCTTTAAAACCTATGGATACATCCCATTCTCAAAGACACGGTACTGTTAGTGTGACAGAGTTTCATCTTTGCATACAATCTACGCCACTCAATTATTCAGATTAACCAAACACAGCAAAAACAGTTTCAACAGAAATGATGATCAGTTTTCACAGTGATTCACAGTAGTACCTTTGGAGAGCAACTCAAATATTCTGAACCCATGGATCATTCTAGAGTTAAATTTCCTTATGTGAATGGCTATGCATTCATAATTGGCTTGTCTCGGATAACGAACATAGAGATTGAATCCAAGGCTAAAGGTACAGTGTATTGATCTACTTGTCAGAAAGAGCTGTCAGACACTTATCTTTCTGTTCCAACCGTGGTAGCTATTTCTTATTTTCGAGGAGCTTTCACATATGTTGATCCACAAAGAGTAGTCTTCTCACCTACATACTCTCAAGAGCCAGCGAGTCTCTTCATGCGACGAGAGTGTACCAGAACATATAAGCAAACTCAGGTTGGCATCAAAGAAATTTAAATACCATGATTTTTCCTTGATATGTGTGTATTTTCCTTTGAGCGATGCTTCTAACTGCTCCTTTCTGCATGTGGGAGGATTTACAATTGATTCTTTGAATCTTTGGTGTTGTTGTATATATTTTTGTTATAAATTTTTCTTCTTTTCAACTCCCCTTAGACAAGATTTCTCCTTTGGTGTTGTTGTATATGTTGGCACATGTTCTATCACTACTTGTTTTTCTTCAACTAGTTCACGTACCAAATGATGTCTAATAGCAATATGTTTTTTTTAGAATGTTGCACTGAATTTTTTGAAATATCAGTAGTACTCTTATTCTCACACAAAACAAGCATAAAGTCAGAGTGTATGGTACCATAGTCAGATGCCATATGCTTCATTCAGAGCAATTGTGTGCAGCAACTTCCAAAGGCTATATATTCAGCTTCTGCAGTTGACAGAGAGGTACAGTTTGGTTTCTTGCTATGCCATGAAATTAAGTTCTTACCAAGAAAGAAACACCCTCCAATAGTGCGTTTGCGATCATCCAAAATTTTCGGCCCAATCTGAGTCACTATATCCAACCAAGCTCGAGTTTGTATATGTGGTGTACATGAGACCATAGTTCACAGTTCCTCTCATATACTTGATTATCCTCTTGACTGGAGTGAGGTGAGATTCTCTTGGACTTGCTTGATATCAAGCACACAGCCCTACACTAATACACAAATCTGGTATGCTGGTCATTAGGTAGAGTAGACTTCCTATCATTCCTCTGTACAACTTCACATCAACCTTTGCTCTCTGTTCATCCTTTGACAGCTTCAGAGTAGTGCTCATCGGAGTTCGAAAGATTGCTAGCAGACATTCCAAAACATTTCACTAGTTTGGATGCATATTTTCTTTGAGATATCGTAATCCTTGCATAAGATTAATTGATTTGCAAACCTAGAAAATATTTAAGCTCCCCAACCATACTCATCTCGAATTCTGAAGTCCTAGTTCTAACAAATTTTTCAACCAGCTGATTAGAAGTTCCACCAAACACTATATCATATACATATATTTGAACAATCAACATTCCTTTGACATCCTCTTTGATGAATAATGTTTTGTCAATGCTCCCTCATGCATACTTGTTGTTAACTACAAATGTAGTGAGGCGATGAAACCAAGCTCTGGGAGCTTGTTTCAAGCGATACAAAGTCTTGTGCAGCTTGTAGACATGATTCAGAAAATGAGGATCTTCAAAGCTTTTAGGTTGTTCCATAAATACTTCTTCATATATCCATTTAAGAATGCACTTTTGACATCCATTTGTTACAGCCTAAATCCCAACTCACATGCCTTCCCAAGTAAGAATTAAATAGAATCAAGTCTGGCTACTGGAGCAAACATCTCATCAAAGTCAATACTTTCTATTTGAGTGTAACCTTGAGCTACCAATCTAGCCTTGTTACGCATAACATTATCACTTTCATCACTTTTGTTTTTGTAGATCCACTTTGTTCCAATGATGTTGGCACCTTCAGGTCTTCAGGACAAAGAAGTAGAAAAAAGTTATCTGATGTTGAATTTGATGATAAAATAAGAAAGGGACTATGTTTTAGATGTGATGTACTATATTTTGTGGGTCATAAATGTAAGAACAAAGAGCTGTAGGTCCTTACAGTTCTCAATGGGAGAGAAATGGAAATTTTAGAAGAGGATAATGTGGCAATCACGAAGGCAAGGTAGATAGTAATGGGAGAGTACATGGCTTTGTCTATGCATTCGTTCTTAGGATTGAAATCACCGTATACCACTACTAAGATGAGAGGCACTGTTGAGAAGCATGAAATAGTTGTATTGTTAGACAGTGGTGCCACCCATAATTTCATATCTCCTTCTGCTGCACCGAGAACAAAGCTTCATATTACTAAGCTGTAGGGTTGTGATTTTATGTTAGAGACTGAAATTTCAGTTCAAGGTGCTGGAGTATACCAAAAGGTCTGTTTTTCAGTCTGAATTTGTTACAGATTTCATATCTTTGGAGTTGGGTGGTGTGGATGTTATTTTGGGCGTTCAATGGCTGAGGACTTTGGGACCATGCCAAATGAACTGGGAGACTCATGAACTTTCTTTTCTATATGATGGTAAATGGGTGACATTATGTGGTGATCAAACTCTCCATCATACGCATGTATCTCTTAAGTCCATGTCTCCAGAATTGGTAGTTCAGTCTAAGGGATATGAAATGCAGTTGTGCAGTGCTTCTGAGGCAAAAGGTACATAGATAGTGACTCCTACTGAAGTAGTAGCTGTTTTACAAAGATTTCCTCAAGTGTTTGTTGAGCCGTCTGGGTTACCTCCAATACGAGGTAGAGAATATACAATTCATTTGCTACCAGGGTCTAGTCCAATCAGTGTTCGTCCCTATAGATATCCTCATGCTCACAAGGAAGAAATAGAGAAGTTAGTAAAGGGTATGTTGGATAATGGAGTTATTCGACCAAGTCACAGTCTATTCTCTAATCCAGTTTTACTGGTAAAGAAGAAAGATAAGTCTTGGAGGTTTTGTGTTGATTATAGAGCAGTTAATCGTGCTACTGTTTCGGATAAGTTTCCCATCCCAATGATTGATCAATTGTTGGATGAAGTACATGGGGCTGTGATTTTTTCGAAGTTGGATTTAAGATTAGGCTATCATCAAATCAGAATGTATAAAGAGGATGTTGCAAAAACAGCTTTTAGAACTCATGACGGGCATTATGAATTTTTGGTGATGCCTTTTGGCTTGACAAATGCTTCAGCAACGTTTCAAGAGCTGATGAATGAACTCTTTAGGCCATTTTGCGCAAGTTTGTGTTGGTATTCTTTGATGATATCTTGATATATAGCTCTAATCTGTGGGACTATTTGTCTCATTTGATAACTGCTTTGGAGATCTTTGAAAACCAACAGCTCTTCGCCAATCAAAAATTTTTTTTGTTTGGACAGCAACAAGTAAAGTACCTAGGTCACATCATTTCTGTAGATGGAGTAGCCACAGATCTGAGTAAAACAATAGCAATGCAGAATTGGCCAATCCCTAAGAATGTGAAGGAGTTGCGAGGAGTTTTAGGCTTGACAGGTTATTACAGACGCTTTGTAAGTGGCTATGGTTCTATAGCTAAGGCTCTGACAGAATTGTTAAGGAAAGATCATTTTGAGTGATCTTCCTTGGCTCAGACTGCTTTTGATACGCTGATGTTGGCAATGTCTTCTGCACCGGTTCTAGCCTTGCCTGATTTCACTAAAGTATTTATCATTGAATCTGATGCATCCATTTTGGTCTGGGCGCAGTACTGATTCAGAAACATAGTCCAATTGCTTATTTTAGCCATGGGTTGACACCTAGAGAACAACTCAAGCCAATATATGAGAGAGAGCTTATGGCTATTGTGTTGGCAGTTCAGAAATGGAAGCATTACTTGATGGGAAAGAAGTTTATAGTGCGCATTGACCAAAAGAGTTTGAAATTCTTGTTGGAACAAATAGAAGTTATAATAGAGTATCAGAAATGGTTCACCAAGTTACTTGGCTATGATTTTGATATCTTATACAAACCAGGCGTTGAGAATAGAGCAGCAGATGGATTATCTCGCATTTCTTACAGTGCTTTGGATATATCAACACAGTCTTGGTTATTGGCAGTAAATGTGCCTTCTAATCTGCAGTTGCAAGATTTATACAAAGATATTGAGGAAGATAAATCGATTCAGATGATAATTCATGCGATTAACCAAGGGCAGGAAGTGAAGAAAGGGTTTACTTTGGTGCAAGGTCATTTGTTTTACAATAATAAACTGGTAATTCCTAAAACTTCACTGCAGATTGCTCTGTTGTTGGAAGAAAGCCATGATGGAAAGTGGGAGAACACTCGTGTGTGTTAAAGACGTATAAGCGTATCCAAACGACTTGTTATTGGGAAGGGATGAGGAAAGACATTGAGAAGTATGTTTGAAAGTGTCAGGTGTGTCAAACACACAAATATTATACTCAATCTCCAGCTTGTTTACTCCAACCACTGCCAGTTCCAGATAAAGTTTGGGATGATATATCTATGGATTTCAGTGAGGGTCTTCCAATTTCTAGTGGATTTAATGTCATCATGGTAGATAAATTGAGTAAATATGCTCATTTCATAGCCTTGAAGCATTCATTTATAGCAGTTGATGTAGCAACTAAATTCATTCAAGAAGTGGTTAGGCTGCATGGAATTCTGGGTTTAATTGTTTCAGATCGTGATCGGATTTTTCTGAGCCATTTTTGGACTGAAAGCTTTCGCGTTTCAGGCACCAAATTGAAGTATAGCACAACCTTCCATCCCCAAACTGATGGCCAGACTGAAGTTTTGAATCGCTGCCTTGAGACTTACTTACGATGTTTTGCATCTACTTCACCTCGAAGGTGGTATCCCTTTCTTGCTTGGTCAGAGTATTGGTATAATACTTCTTACCATACTGCATTGCATACTACTCCTTTTCATGTGGTTTTTGGTTGAGAGCCACCAGTTTTGTTGAAATTTGAGACGAGTTCTACAATTAACTTTGAACTGGAGATTGTTTTAAAGGAAAGAGATAAGATGATCAGGCAGTTAAAGGAGCAATTACTAAGAGCTCAAATACATATGAAGAAATATGCTGATCAATCAAGAAGACATGTTGAGTTTGAAGTTGGTACAATGGTATTTTTCAAGCTAAGACCATATAAACAACCATTAGTTATAAGAAGAATGTGTCAAAAATTGGCAGCCAAGTTCTATGGACCATTTGAAGTAATTGAACGCATTGGAGCTGCTGCGTATAGGTTGAGACTTCCTGCTACATCTAAAATCCATCCAGTCTTCCATTCTCACCGTTAAAGAAAGTAATGGGTACAGATCATGAAGTGAGACCATTACCAGAAACATTGTCTCCAACTCGAGAATTCATCATTGAGTCAGAAGAAATTTTGGAAACTCGCTATAATAAAGAGGGACGCTTAGAAGCCTTGGTAAAGTGGAAAGGTCTTCCAGATCATGATAATGCTTGGGTGTTGGTGCAAGAATTGTCCCAGCAATTTCCTTCTTACAAGCTTTAGGGCAAGCTTGGTCTTAGCGATGGGGCTATTGATAGACCCTGGAGAGGTATATACGTCATCAGAGGAAGAGTTTAGCTGCTCTGGTGGGAACAGAGAAAAGTTAGGATCAAGACTGACGTGGATTAAAAAAGTTGGTCAACAAGTCAAAGCTGCAATATATATATATATATATATATATATTCAATTCTTGTATATAGATATATATATGAAAGGATATTGTTGTAATCGTATAAATAGAGTCTCAGAGAGTCTGATATAGTTAGTGAGAAAGAACTCAACGGTGGTGTAGAGAGGAGAGGCTGGCTCCGGTGAAACCAGATGCAAGTTGTAATCATTGTTGAAAATTAATAAATGAGAGATCTACCTACTCCGTTCTATCAGTTACGATTTGTTTGATAGGCATAAAATGCTTGCAACTACAACCACTTACAAACGCAGCAGTTGCGAGTGGTTGCGGATAAACCAGTCAAGCCTTTAGATGCAGTAGTAAATTGCTATTGCTAATTAGAATTCAAAATTTGCAAAAGTCAGTCGCGCTATGGTAAACAACTTATAACCTTATTAACAATGTTTTGAAACCCGGACCAGCCTGGCTGGTCGAACCGGTTAACCCGAGACCCGTGTGATCTTTCGGTTTGGGTTTGATGTTAGTAACCGGTAGTCTAATAACCGCTCAAATCTGGAAAAATCGTTATTAGCCCGGAACCCGGCGGGTCGGTAGAACCAACCAGTTATCGGGTAAAAGAAATTTTATCAAAATATTGAGAATTTAAAACCCTTTTATATCAAGTAGAGGGTTTGATTTTATGATTAAATGTATAGGGTTTGCCATTTGCAATATTTTTAGAAATTTGTTAGTAGTTTATTCATCTCCTCTGAGTCTTCTCATCAATCATCACTCATCACCGATTCTGGTTCTTTTCCTCCTCTTACTCCAATTATTTTGATTGTTTCATCACTTATGTTTCCTCTATATATTTTATTACATTCGATGTACATTAGATTGGTACAGAGAATTTTTACTAAATATTAAGTTATTATTGTTAGATTTTTTTGTCTCGTAGCAATTGTTTATATTCGTAGATTGCTTTGTTTGCTAACAATTTTTTGTCTCTTAGATTGCTTTATCATCAATCATATTCGTAGCAATTGTTTATTAATAAAAGATTCCTGTAACTTGTTTATAAATAATTGATCTTTTGTGCTCTGTATTTATAAAAAATATTCATAGCAATTGTGTTTGTTTTTTTTTCTAACAGGTAATGGAAACTGAAAATGAAAAGAATTATGAAGAAATAGCTGCTGCAAACCATTCAATCCAGGGGAAAAGTGATGTTGCCTGGTCCTATGTGATTCAATCAAAGGATTCAAGTGGGAAATTAATTTTAGAATGTGGAATTTGCCATAAGAAAAAAAGAGGAGGTGGCATTAATTGGATGAAATATCATCTTGCTGGTGTGAAAGGGGAGATTCATGTTCGGAGGTTCCTCCAGATGTGCGATTTAAGATTTTACAAACATTGAAAGAAATTGAGGGCAAGAAGAGAAAGAATATTCATTTGGATGGTCCTGAAATTCAAGATGCTGATGGAGATGATATTAGAGTTGATGTTCGCCCAAGTCAAAAGAGAAAACAAGGTGTTGATTTACATGAATACTTTAAAAGAGGTGTACATGATCAGACCCAACCTACTATAAAGGCATGTATGCAAAGTAAAGAGCGAATCCATGATGTGGACATGTCTGTTGCATTGTGGTTTTATGATGCTCGTATTCCGATGAATGATGTGAATTCTCTGTTGTTCCAGCCTATGATGAGTAAAGTAGCAAGTATGGGTCATGGATATGTAGGCCCTTCATACCTTGCTTTGCGAGTTGGATTGTTAACGTAATGCTAAGTTACAAGTTTCTTTGATCATTGATAAGATTAGAAGTACTTGGCCTACAACTGGCTGTACTCTCATGGCAGATGGATGGAAAGACACAAGACAAAGGCCACTGATTAATTTCTTAGTTTATTGTCCTAAAGGAATTACATTTCTCAACTCAGTTGATGCTTCTGATATATATGCAAGTGCTGAGAATTTATGCAACTTGTTTGCTGATTTTGTGGGTATGGTCGGTCAAGATAATGTGGTTTATTTTGTGACTGATAGTGCAGCGAACTACAAAGCTGCTAGAAAGCTCCTCGTTGAAAAGTTTCCCACCATTGCTTGGTCTCCATGTTCAGCTCATTGTATCAGTCTTATTTTGGAAGATGTGGCAAAACTACCTTTGCTTTTCCATTTGGTGAAGCGTATGTCTAAGGTAACCATTTTTGTTTACAACGATAAGTCAACTTTAAATTGGGTGAGAAAAAGACCTGGCTGGAGAGAGATCATTCGTCCTGGAGAAACACCTTTTGCTATGGTTTTCATTGCTCTACATAGTCTTTATCAACAGAAAGGAGATTTACAAGCTTTGGTTACAAGTTCAGATTCTTAACTCAAACAGCTTTTCAAAACACAAAAAGCAAAGGAAGCTAAATTAATTATCTTGGATGAGCGATTGTGGAATGACTGCTTGATAATTGTCAAGATTATGACTCCTATTATCTGTTTGTTGCGCATTTGTGATGCTGATGAGAAGCCATCTTTGCCATATGTGTAGGAAAGGATATATCGAGCAAGATTAGGCATAAAGAAGATGTTTTAAAAAAAAAGGATCTCTACAAGCCTTATACAAAAATCATTGATGAAAGATGGGATCGTATGTTACGCCACGATCTTCATGCTGCAGCATACTATTTGAATCCGGCTTTCCTATATGATAATGATAAATTTTCTGAGAAGCCTGAGGTATTGAGAGGGTTGATGAACTTATTTGAAAAGCAAAAGGAGAGTAGCAAAACAAAGCTCTTTCAAGAGCTTAGGATTTATAGAGAGCAAGATGGCAGCTTTTCTCGAGAGATGGCCTTAACTTGCAGCAAAACCTCTCGGCCAGGTAACTTATTAAATATGAAATTTGACTTGCATTCTATATATATATATATATATATATATTATGTATGTCTGATATAATTCTATCGATATTTAGATGAATGGTGGAGATATTTTGGTTGTGATGCTCCTACTTTGCAAAAGTTAGCGATACGAATTCTTAGTCAAACCGCTTCTTCATATGGATGTGAACGTAATTGGAGTGTATTTGAGTGGATTCATACCAAGAAGAGGAATATATTAGAGCATCAACAACTTAGTGATCTCGTCTTTGTTTACTACAATTTACGTTTGCAACATAGGTGAGTGTGATTATAATCTTTTTTTTCTTTGTTTAGCTTAGTATGTAACTTGTTACATGTTTTTATTGTACAGGTCAAAAAGAAAAAGATTTTATGATCCTGGTGACTATGAATCTATTGATAAGACAGAGTTTTGGATCGTAGAAGAAGAAGAAGTAGGTGAACTTGATTATGATGAATTAGAGAATGCCCTTGCTGAAGAATATTCCAAAGATAATGAAGATACAAACACCAAAAAAACTAATGGTATATGTTGAATGAACCTTCAGATTTTTCTTTTAAATGTGTATATATATATATTGACTAAACTATGTAACTTTTTATTTTTTAGATCTTGATGATGATTTTACTATGCCGCCTGAAAAAAATGAGGAGAATGGTGATAGAGATAACTCAGATTTGTTTGTTTGATGTTTCGGTATTTTATTTTGTCATTGGCGATTTTCAGCTATTTTAGTATTTTTTTCAGTTATAGTTTAAATTTGATTTAATTACTTTATTATTACTGTTAGATTTTTTTTTAATGAAACATGGTATGTTTTACTATTTTAGTACTTTTACTTTTATTTTTAGTTTTATAAAAGTTAAAAGTTAAAACTATACACAGAGATATGTATAAAACTATAAATACATAATGATATATAAAATATTCTTTATTTTATTGACCCGGCGGTTGATCCGGTTTGACCGGTGACCCGCTGACCCAGAAAGTCATCCGGATCCTTGTCTGGGCCGGGTTTCAAAATATTGCTTATTAACCTCCTGCATAACCCATCCGGTTTGGTTCGACCGGCCAACAAAGTTAATTGCGTGTCGGATCATAATACATGATAAGCACTACGTGACGTTTCTCTGTCTTCTTCTTCTTCTATAAAGGTTTTTTTTTTATCATTCACGGGTCCGATTTGGTCAAAAAGCCTTCGATCTAGTTAACTCCGCCGCCGATCCCATGGCATCACGACACCACCACCACAACTGCTCATGCCACCAAAACCACCCCAATAATATCCCTCAATACGCCACGTCACCACACGGCTGCCCTCAATCCAACCACCCTTCACCACCGCCGGAAGCCAATCTTTTTCATCTCCTCGCTTCTTACCTCCAAAATCAGCAACAAGAGACACAATGTTCCTGCGAAACTCAGTTTCAGAGCTTCAACGGTATAAGACGTCAACAAAAGAAGGTTCCACGACCACAACAAGAATACGACAACCATATAGTTCTGTCTTGTCTTCTTCGTAAAATCAATGATCTTGAATCGTCTCTCAACAAGTTCTCAGCTTTTTATGACCAACACTCTACATTGAGAGATTCTGCAGCGCGTGTCATTCAAACTCATTTCCGCTCTTACTTAGTTCACAGATCCGTATCCTTCAGGCAACTCAAAGAGCTTGCAACTATAAAATCTAGCTTCTTGTCTCTCAGATCTTCGATTTTGGAGAAACCACATTTCCCCTTTAAAGCTGTTTCTCGGAAAGCTTCAGACTTGCTTCTGCAATTGGATTCGATTCAGGTAAACTAAGAGTTCTGTTCTTTTTAGTTTTCTAGATCTTTGATTTAAATTCATTTTGTCAATCACTTGTTTCTTATCAGGGTAGGATTGATCCAATGATACGAAGTAGTAAGAGATCATTGAGTAGAGATTTGGTGAAGTTTTTGCAGTACATTGATGATTCTGTTGTTAAAAAGTATGCTTTTGTTGGTAGCTGTAGCAAAGTTAATGGCAAAACGGCTCAGGGTTTAGGTGTAGCAGAAGACAGAACAATCGAGAAATTGAGGAAGCGAAGGGGAAAAGTGTTTGTTACTTCTAGTGGTGATGAAGATAACAATGGAGACATGACTGATGATAGTGAAGAAGTTCCAATGAACGCTATTGATAAGAGAAAGATTGGGGGATTTGTGAAAGGCAATTTAGTGAAGCCGCCGGTTAGGAAATCTAAGAACAGGAATGTGTATCAGGTTTATGAAAATACACATGATTTAACTTTGAGTGCAGAGGATGATTCAGTTGATAGTGATGAGGAAACGATTGTGATTTCTAAGGATAATGGAAGTAAGCATAGTTTGAAAGCTAGGAACTTGGTTTCGGTGAAAGGAAGTGGAGGGAAAACTACACGGGTGAGCGTTGACGAGAATGGGAATGTATATAAGGTGAATGGAGATAGAAATTATCAAACTTCTAGTGCAGATGATGATGATTCAGTTGATACTGACGAGGAAATACTCGTGATTTCAAAGGGTAATGGAAGGAAGCATAGTTTGAAAGCTAGGAACGAGGTTTTGGTGAAAGGAAGTGGAGGGAAAACAAACAGGTTGGTGAAAACTGTGAGTTTTGATGAGAATGGGAATGTGTACAAGGTTTATGGAGATACGCCAGAGTCCAGCGTAGGCGAGGAAGATGACTCGACTAGCGGGTCAAACGATGCAAATGGAGAAGAGAAAGAGATTGAGGAAATCAAATATGTGCCTAAGAAAAGCGATGGCTTTGAAGGAGAAGAAGAAGAAGAAGAAGAAACTCATTCTGAAGATGAAGTCTCTTCTTCCGAGGGCAGTGAAGGGAACGTAATAGTTACACGAAATGTGAATCACCCTGAAAGTAAAGAACACAAGAAGGAAGGAGGCTTAATGTTCTCTCCTCCATTGCCACTAAAAATGGAACCTTGACCACTGAGTTGTCATGAAAGAATCAGAGTTCTTTGGTTGTGACTTGTTTAATTCTGAAAACTGCATTTTGGTATGTACTGTGAACCCCAATAAAATATCTTTTTTTTGTTGTTGTAGAAATCGTAACATAACCAGATGGTTTAGACTAGGTTTCAATTTCATCTGAGAAGATTTGTGAGAGTTATTTGCTTGGTTTGCTCATTATGTTGTCTTTTTTGTATTTCTCTATACCATTTTGGTTTTTGGAGTTGAATTTGTTCTTCATAGATGAAATGCTATTAGTAACTTATATAGAATCCTTACTTTTTACCAATCGAATCTTTAAGCTATATTAGTAACATGGGGTATGTTACCAAACAGACATGGATAAGGAACATGAATTATTGTTCTTGGAATTTGGTGATAATGTGATTATGGGTTGAAGAAATTAGATAATCTAGAAATATTTATGATTTTCACTAGTGAGCACTGTATTTACAAAAGCAGGAAACTATATTGACGATGAAGAAACCATACACGTGGACGGTACACATTACTTATCTTGTCGTTTTCTCTCAGAAATATCTCCTTCCTCAAGAATCAGCTATAAGACCCACTTATATCACA
This sequence comes from Cardamine occulta, assembly GCA_028015245.1. Classification (NCBI taxonomy): domain Eukaryota; kingdom Viridiplantae; phylum Streptophyta; class Magnoliopsida; order Brassicales; family Brassicaceae; genus Cardamine; species Cardamine occulta. Next base: position 8,277,946 of record CM051379.1, on the reverse strand, counting down.
CCGGCGATATCCAATAGCACAATGACACGTGGAGATCTGAACCACGTGGCATAGTCAATCTCAGATCACTTATAACTGATCAGTGATCACTGATAAGATTTGCCTCGTGAAAACCAAAAAAAGCTCTCCATTGTTCTCTAATCTCTACTCTACCAGCTCAAGGTCAGAGACGAAGCGATGGATACTATGCGAATCTCCGGTGTATCTACCGGAGCTGAGATTTTAATACAATGCAATTCCTTATCAAGCCTCGTTACTCGCCGTTGCAACAATGAAAGATGGAAGACAAGGATGTTTCCGGCGAAGAGCAGAACCTGGCGTCCAACGCCGACGAGAAGGCTCTTTTTATCGGTGAAATCTGTTTCGAGCGAGCCGAAGACGAAGCTTACCGATACACTTACCGATTCCGAACAAGGTCCAGTTTCTCATTCAAATAGTTGCTTTTTGCTTTAATGGTTCTAGCACAAGAATTAGGGTATCGAATTCTGAATTTGATTCCAGATCGTTCATGTTAGAAATATTGATGAGATTGTCTTTTTGTATTTGATTGAATTCAGAAGCCTTTATTAGCTCGCTGAATCCATTTGCTCCAGATGCTGCTTCAGTAGCTTCTAGTATCAAGTACCACGCGGAGTTCACACCTTTGTTTTCTCCAGAGAAGTTTGAGTTACCAAAAGCTTTCTTTGCGACTGCACAAAGTGTTAGAGACGCTTTAATCGTGAATTGGAATGCAACATATGAGTATTACAATAGAGTGAATGTGAAACAAGCCTATTATTTGTCAATGGAGTTTTTGCAGGTTTTTTATTTTATTTTTTTCTCATATCTTCTTGTGTGTTTTGACTCTCTGTAATCTTGTTCTTGGTTATAATCTGATTATCTCGATATTTGTAGGGTAGAGCATTATCGAATGCTGTAGGTAATCTTGGGCTTAATGGCGCTTATGCTGACGCTTTGAAGAGGCTTGGATTTGATTTGGAAAGTGTAGCTAGTCAGGTGAGTTCATTAAGCTTGTTGAGTATTGTAGATTGATATATGGTTTTCTACAAATGTGTAAGAGCTAGTCGTCTTTGTGAATCTTTTGCTTGGTTTCATAGAGCCTTTACTTTCTTTATCTGTAGGAGCCAGATCCTGCACTTGGGAATGGTGGACTCGGGAGACTTGCTTCGTGCTTTTTGGATTCAATGGCAACTTTGAATTATCCAGCATGGGGCTATGGACTTAGATACAAGTATGGTCTGTTCAAACAAAGAATCACAAAAGATGGACAAGAGGAAGCTGCAGAAGATTGGCTTGAGGTCTTCTTTTTCTCTTTATTCTTTTCTTATACACCACTTGCTATCGAGCACTAAATCGTAATTTGTAATTACCTGTTTCTTGCAGCTAAGCAATCCTTGGGAAATAGTTAGAAATGATGTCACGTATCCAGTAAAGTTCTATGGAAAAGTGGTTTTTGGATCAGATGGTAAGAGAAAATGGATTGGTGGAGAAGACATAGTAGCTGTTGCTTATGATGTTCCGATACCTGGTTATAAAACTAAGACTACTATCAATCTACGACTTTGGTCTACGAAAGCTCCTTCAGAAGATTTTGATTTGTCTTCATATAACTCTGGGAAGCATACTGAGGCAGCAGAAGCTTTATTTAATGCTGAAAAGGTTTGTAATCTTCCTTTTTGTTCTCTTATCTTGTGTATATTTCTTGTTTATGTAACAATGAGCTTTCAATGTGTACATACTGAAACAGTAATTGTTTTCTTTCCTTTCTCCTCTTATGGAATTAGATTTGTTACGTGCTTTATCCCGGTGATGAGTCAAATGAAGGAAAGGCTCTACGTCTAAAGCAACAATACACTCTGTGCTCAGCTTCGCTACAAGATATTGTAGTGCGTTTTGAGACAAGGTCTGGAGGAAACGTTAACTGGGAAGAATTTCCAGAGAAGGTTGCAGTGCAGATGAATGATACTCATCCTACTCTATGCATTCCTGAGCTAATGAGGATTCTAATGGATTTGAAAGGACTAAGTTGGGAAGATGCTTGGAAAATCACACAAAGGTACACTATTTCTTAACATGATTGAAGTAATTGTAGTACTCGGTGCTACATGTAAGTCTATTTTTTTCTATATTTATTTTCTTGTTCATATTTGTTTCTAGGACTGTGGCATACACAAACCATACAGTCTTGCCTGAGGCATTGGAGAAGTGGAGTTTCGAACTTATGGAGAAACTGCTTCCTCGTCATGTAGAGATTATAGAAAAGATCGATGAGGAGGTCGTTCCTGAACTACATATCACAAATGTTTCTTCTATTTTTTTCCATATTTGGTCTAATATGCAGTTTAATGTATTGCAGCTAGTTAGCACAATTGTTTCTGAGTATGGCACAGCAGATCCTGACTTACTCGAGGAGAAACTGAAGGCAATGAGGATCTTAGAAAATGTTGAGTTGCCTTCTGCCTTTGCAGATGTGATTGTGAAGCCGAAGAAGAAACCAGTTACTGCAAAAGACACCATACAGCAGTCCGAAGATGCTCAAACTGTGGTTAAAAAGGAACAAGAAGAGGAACAAACTGCTAGCGAGGAAGAGAAAGTTATCGCAAAACCAATAGTAAAACCACCAAAGATGGTTCGTATGGCCAACCTCGCTGTTGTGGGTGGTCATGCTGTAAATGGTGTTGCAGAGATACACAGTGAAATAGTGAAGCAGGATGTGTTTAATGATTTCGTTCAGGTAAACATTGTAACTAGTGAAGTGTAATGCTATAAAAATGCACTACCTGGAAGAACATGACTCTCATTGTTAAACCTGGAAGAACATGACTCTCATTGTCAAATATTCTATGTTTTGTTTTGCAGTTGTGGCCAGAAAAGTTTCAGAATAAAACCAATGGAGTAACACCAAGGCGATGGATTCGATTTTGCAACCCATATCTAAGTGATATTATAACTAAATGGATAGGCACAGAAGACTGGGTCTTAAATACTGAAAAGCTTGCAGAACTAAGAAAGGTCTTGCTTTATCAATTCAATGTTGTTTCACATGCTGTTATCTTTTAAGTAAGACACTTGGTTATGTTTTTTCGGTCTTTCTCCAGTTTGCAGATAATGAAGATCTTCAATCCGAGTGGAGGGCAGCTAAGAAGGAGAACAAGTTGAAGGTTGTATCACTTATCAAGGAAAGAACTGGATATACTGTTAGCCCGGATGCAATGTTCGACATTCAGGTTAGTTTCTGAGGATCTTCTTTACTTTTAGATTGATGAGTTTTCGATTGAACAAGTTGAAGGTTGTATACTTTTGCTTTTTGCATTGAAAACCATTTGCAGATTAAGCGTATCCACGAGTACAAGCGACAACTCCTTAATATCTTGGGAATCGTTCACCGTTACAAAAAGATGAAGGAAATGAGTGCCAGTGAAAGAGAGAAAGCTTATGTTCCAAGAGTTTGTATATTTGGAGGAAAAGCATTTGCTACATATGTGCAAGCTAAGAGGATTGTGAAATTCATCACAGATGTTGCGTCTACTATTAACCATGATCCAGAAATAGGTGACCTGCTTAAGGTACATGAACTTTCTATTAATCATATTCTCAAGCTTAGAGCAGAACAACATGCATAATCCTCCATCAAGTCAGGTTTAAGCGTCTTGCGCTAATCAGAAGTGTTAACTACCTTGTAGGTTATCTTTGTTCCTGATTACAATGTCAGTGTTGCTGAATTGCTCATTCCAGCAAGTGAGCTTTCTCAGCACATCAGGTAAAAACTTCTTTGGCTTAATCACCTCTATAATCTTTGGCCACAACTCAGAGTAAGACTTTCTCTCTCTGCAGTACTGCTGGGATGGAAGCGAGTGGGACAAGCAACATGAAATTTTCAATGAACGGTTGCATTTTGATTGGAACCTTGGATGGTGCAAATGTCGAGATTAGAGAAGAAGTTGGAGAAGAAAATTTCTTCCTCTTTGGTGCTAAAGCTCATGAGATTGTGAACCTTAGAAAGGAGAGAGCAGAGGGAAAGGTATACAGATTTGACATGCTTCTGTTTTAGCATCAAAATAGAACTTGATTTTAACCTGTTTGCTCTTCGTATTCCAGTTTGTTCCTGATCCAACTTTTGAAGAAATCAAGAAGTTTGTTAGAAGCGGTGTCTTTGGCTCAAACAACTATGATGAACTGATTGGCTCTTTGGAGGGAAATGAAGGCTTTGGACGAGCAGATTACTTCCTCGTTGGCAAAGATTTTCCTAGTTACATTGAATGCCAAGAAAAAGTCGATGAGGCATACCGAGACCAGAAAGTAAGTAGCAGATGCATGCACTTTCTTTTATAGTAAAGTTTATATTTACTCAATATGAACATTCTCAAGATCCAACCTTGAAATTTGCTATTAATGATTACAGAGATGGACAAAAATGTCAATCTTGAACACAGCAGGTTCATTCAAGTTTAGCAGTGACCGAACAATCCATGAATACGCCAAAGACATATGGAATATCAAGCAAGTCGAACTTCCATGAGCCGTCTACCGTAAAGAGCTCTTTTGCACTTCCCAAGTTTTCCATTTTATCAAGTTAATAAAGAGAAATCATGTAATAATACAAATACAATGAATGTAAGAAATAAGATTTCAAGAGTCTGTGCTTTTACAGTGGCCTTCGCTGCCTTAGTGGCGTGCTTCTGACCAGCTAAATGACCGTTATAAACCTTGTCGCTATTACAAACAACGTTGCATATTCTACACATTCTAATCGACTCATTTGACACCCGACCTTCAACAATTCTCCGTCTCTTTGATTCTATATCTTCTGTTGTCGATTCTGCACTTTTCTTCCTAGCGTTGGGTTTACACGGGTTTTCTTGTGGTCCTATCAATGGGACTGCAACGGTTAATCCAGCCAAAGAAGAACTTGTGTTATATGGTAAGCATGTCCTTAACTTCTCCAAACTCTTCAAGTGTTTCTTCCCTAGTAAATGTTGCTCGAATACACTTGGACCGTTACAGTCAACCTTACAAACTTCACAGTAAGTAGATCGAACAACCTTCGCCTTCTTTGACGGCTTCTTCGTTGTTGGAAGTTGAGCTTGTTGTACTCTGAGGGTGCACTGAAGCATCCTGATTCAACACAAACAAATGATCAAATTGACTACACTAGAAAGACACCTAACTACTGCATAAGCATTTCTAGTGACCTATTTACATGTTTGATGTTTCCTTTTCTATAATAAACAGATTCTTTTGAATACTAAGAGATCACTATTAAGGAGGTTTCACAGATGAAACAAACAGATCAATTGTGCAGATTTAACGTTGATGTCACCACTCACCAGAGCAATCACAGAGGAGCATGGTTAAACTGAAATTAACTAATGCATCAAGAACTTGTTGCAAAGGACCTGACTTTTAGAGAACCTAACCAATCCACCAAGAGATCACTATAAAGGACTAAGCAAACAGATCAATTGTGAAAACAAGAATCTCAAGAGATTAAACGTTAATGTCACAGAGAGGAATCACAGAGCAAACTGAAGTTAACTTATGCATCAAGAAGTTACAGTTCCAAAGGAACTAACTTTATCCAAAAATCCATAAAAAGGCATCATCCTGACTCATTGTGTCATCTAAAATATTCAGATTTTATGAAACAACTTACAGTTCCTGTAATCGCAATAGGATCAGTACCATACATATGAACAGCCTCTTGCCAAGCCAAGTTTTGAGTATTCGTATCTAAAGAGTAATACGGCGTCGTATCCACCGTCACATACGACGCCGTTGTAGGATCAACAACTCCAGGTGGTGGTGGTGGAATTGTTATAGCTGAAGAGTCATGGGTTTGAAAATCAGAGCTGGAATTAGGATTTAGATTTGCGTAGTAAGAATAATAGGAATCGTAATATGCATTAACCGCCGTCGACTGATTCATTCCCGGTGGCTGTATCGCCGGTGCCGGCGGTTGTTGCCACTGGCAGTAATCCATGAAGAATCAAATAATTAAAGTTTTGATCTGTCCTCTCAAAAAGGGAATTTTCGTACAATTCTAAACCGAACAAAAGATTAGACCGGTTAGATCGAACAATCTGTTTTTTGGATCAAAAAAGGGATTTTTCGTAAACCAGACAGAAAACTAAACCAAAAGGGGAACGAAAATCTGTTCTTTCTCAAAAGGGGAACCGGTTAGACCGAAGAGTCTGTTCTTTTTGTTCTTCGGGATCAAAAAGGAATTTTCGTACAATATATTCTAAACCGGACAAAAGACAAGACTGGTCAGGTCGGACCGGTTAGATCGAACAACCTAAATCAATTTCATTTTGGTGGAAACAACTCAGACATGAAGGTGGAACCATACAATCTTGAAGAAGAACAAGAAGAACCAAAGAATTGACCCTGAGCTAGAAGATAGTTTCATACTAACGAAAACATAGTTTCTTATTCTATTTCATGTCTGTAAACAAAATAGGAGAAAATGTCACAACTATACATCTGCAAATCAAATCATTCTAAAGTTTCAGTCTCCATTTATGTAACTATAATCTGAAAGATTATGTATAGAAGAGCAGAAAAATATACTCTTTCTGTAGTAATTTGCTATCATATGAAAACTTCAAAAAAAGCTTTGGTCCGACTTGGAAACATCAAAGTACTGACATTTGTATCTCCTGAGACTTGAAGCTTGATGGTTGTAATGAAACAAACTTGCTAGCTTCTGAGAGTGAATTACCATCTTCAGTAGTATGCGCTAATTGGCCTTTAATCGATCAGTGAGAGTGTTTGATGATCACTTAGAAGCTTGAGAACACTTAAAACTCTTGCCACATATTTTGAATCTATAGGTGGAGTGTGATTTACTTCTCAGAGGAGAATGTAATGCACTGAACTTGGATTTACTGCAACTACTAGACTTGCCGAAACCTGAATGAGAAAGCAGTTCGCTGAAGTCTAGTTTCGACTCAACAGAGTGTAACATCTTCTAATCCTGAGAGATTCAAAGCTTGATGGTTGTTAAGCATTCTTCTTAGCTTCTGGAGGAGAAGGTAATGCACCTAACCTGATTTTACTGCCACTACTAGACTTGTCGAAACCTGAGTGAGAAAGCAGTTTAGTGCAGTCTAGTTTTGGCTCAACAGAATGTAACATCTTCTCATCCTCAGAGATCCTGGTTTTACTGAAACTACTACACTTGTCGGACTCAACAAAGTGTAAGATCTTCTCCTCTTGAGAGACTTCAAAGCTTGGTGGTTCTGAAACAACCTTCTTAGCATCTGGAGGAGAATGTAATGCACCAAACCTGGTTTTACTGCAACTACTTGACTTGTTGAAACCCAAGTGAGATAACCGTTTGCTGAAGTCTAGTTTTGGCTTAACAGAGAGTAACATCTTCTCCTCTTGAGATACTCCAAAACTTGATGATTGTGACGAGTCATAAAGTGAATCATCATCATCAATATACTCCATTTTACGCTCTAATCGCCCTTTAATCGATCTATGAAGTGTTTGATGACCACCAAGAACTTTAGAACTCACAAAACTCTTGCCACATATTTTGCATTTATACCTTGACTTCCTCGTACTCTGAGTCTTCTTCTTCAATTTACTTCTCAGATAAGAAGCCAAAGATTGAGCAATAACATCACTACAAGTACTCAACTTTTCCAAACCCGAGTGAAAAAACTCTAAATCCATGAAATCAGCAAAGTCGTTAACTCCTTGAGACAACATAACCAAGTTCATCGCAGCTTTAATCACCTCATGTTTCTCAATCTCAGTCATAAAAGAAACTGAAACAGATGAAACCCTAGATTCCTTAAAACCCCAAACCCTTTGTGACCCAGAATGTATCCTTTGATGGCCACACAAACCTTTTGGAGTTGCAAACGTTTTTCCACATACTCTGCAAATATGAAGTCTTTGAGACATAACTACAAGCTCAAGCTACAAAGATGAACTTTATCTTCTTGTAAACCTGTTCATCATCGATACGTTATTAAAGTAAAACACAATAACCAAACCCAGGAACATAAACCCTAACATTATCGAGAAATTGAGAAGAAAATTACTGAAATTGTAAAACAAAAAGGTCTTAACTTTTTCTCGAGAAAATGTTGAAGAAACAGAACCAAGTAAGTAGAAAGACGAAGATCGTGAAGACAACACATAGATATTTCTAAACAGAGGTTTCATTCTGTTTCGCTAGAAAATGGGAGAAATTGAAAAGGGGAAAAACCAAAAAAGGCTGAGCTTTTGAGTTTTTATTTTCTCGGGAAAATGGGGAAGAAGACGAAAGAAAAATCCATAAAGCAGAGAGCTTGATCAGCTTACCAGAAGCAAAAATCCTCACTTTGATTTTATGACGCAGGACGAGAAAGAACAGATTTTTTGATCCAAACCGCTGAGATTAAAACCTTAAAGAACACATTTTGATTTGTCGCAGAGTTTGTTTGTAATCTCGCTCAGTTTTTTTTTCTCAGAGATGAAAAATTACTTGTTGTGGAAGCTATTTGCATTTGCAAAACGAATGAGCCAGAGGATAGTTATCTACTATACTCGCGTGTACCATAAACTTCGTACTCACTAGTCGCTAAGCCAATGAATAAGAATAACCAAAGAAATGGTATTTGAAGTTTTTGAACCGAGCTGGATGAAAGTTTCAGTCTTTATTCTAATTCTGTAAAGGGGAAAATTTTCAACTATACATCTAATACTTCTGCACTACAAAGAACAGATTAATGTAAAACAAAAAAAAACATTTTTTAAAGTTTCAATCCCTTACTGTTCAACTAGTAGATTTATCAAAACACGAATAAGAAAGCAGTTCACTGAAGTCTTGTTTCGACTCAACACATTGTAAGATCTTCTCCTGAAAGATTTCAATGCTTGGCTTCCTAGCTTCTGAGTCAGTCAGGCCAAAAAGTGAATGACCATCTTCAGTTTCCTCCTTTTTACGTGCTAATTTTTCTTAGCTTCTGATGAGTGAGACAGCAAATTATCATCTTCACTACGTGGTAATTTCCCTTTAATCGATCTGTGAAGTGTTTTATGACCACCTAGAGCTTGAAAACACCCAAAACTCTTGCCACATATATTACATTTATAGCTTGAGCTACTCACAGGTCTTTTCTTCAACTTACTATTCAAAGGAAGCAGTTTTCTGAAGTCTTTTTTCAAGTTAACACAATCTAAGATCTTCTCCTCCTCAGAGACTTCAAAATTTGATGTCTTCTTAGCTTCTAATGAATCAACCAGTCAATTATCATCTTTTTTACGCGCTAATTTCCCTTTAATCGATCTGTGAAGTCTTTGTTGGCCACCTAAAGCTTGATAACACCCAAAAACCTTGCCACATTTCTTGCATTTATGGCTTGAGTTACTCTGAGTCAATTCACTTCTTAGAGGAGAAGGTAACGCTTGAGCAACAACATCATTACAAGTTCTAAATTTTTCGAGACCCGAGTGAGAATTCATCGCCCTGAGGTCTAGTATCCACTCAACACAATCTAAGATCATCTCTTCCATAGGTTTAAGCTGATCAAAGTCATAAACTTTTTCAGAAAACATAACCAAACTCATTGCAGCTTCATTCATCTCAACCTCACGTTGCTCAATCTCAGTCATAAAAGAAGATTCTTTGATGGACAAATCGAGCAAACATTGAATCTCATTGTCATCTTCGATTCTATTGCTTTTAAAGTTGCCAACTTTTGTCCTCATCATATTATGCAAAGATGAAGACTCTGAGACATTTTTGATTACGAAGCTCAGAGAATTCGCCACCAAGATAATAAATTTATCTGGTTTTAAACCTGTTCATCAACGAATACGTTAAACCCAAGAATCATAATCGGGAAACTGAGAAGAAAATACTGAAAATGTTATAAAAGATCTTAAGCTTTTTTCATTTACGTTTCTCGAGAAAATGGAGGAAGAAACAAAACAAAACAAAAAAAGTAATCTTTAAAGCAGAGAGCTTTGATTAGCTTACCAGAGCAAAACCCTATTTTGATTTTAGGTAACACGAATCACGACCTGAATCGCTGAGCTTTAGATCCTTAGCTTTTATTCACAGCCACCGATGAAAATATTACTTCTTGTGGAAGGTATGAGGTTTATTTACAAGGATATTTATCTCCTACACTCGCGTGTACGGTTAATTTCGTACTCCCTAACCTAGGATTTGTTCATTTCCCTTCAAATAAAATCCCCAATTTGGAAATGTTGATTTTATTCTAATAGCTGCGGAAATACATAGATCGAGCTGAGTACAAATATCCGAATTACTTTTGTTTGGGTATTTATAATTTAAAATCATCATTTTTTAAAAATGATCAATAATTTCCAAAACTTTCCCAAAAATCAAAATTATCTCAATTATCCAAAGACATGTCAACCTTACTTAAATTAGTGAGATTTTGTGTAATGATTTTTTCTACCCAAAATTCTTGAACGGTCTAGTTATTATTGGTGGCTGGCCCAGAAATATTTTTTATAGGATATAAATAAAACTAAAGTAATTGATAATTATTATTATTTTTTTTTAAAACCAAAAGTTAGATTCAATATTTATGAGTCAAGCAAATAAAAAGGCTACAAATGTGTTAGTAATATGATCAAAACATAAAGTAGTAGAATTTTTTTTTTATAAAACTTAAAGGTTTCTAAGACAAATTTATAATTTTAGAACCGAGCCAAAAACAAAACCAATATCAATTGGTCCATAGGTGACAGGTGTTAATTTTCTCAGATGAGATCAAAGAACAATACACACTACTAATTTTATCAACAACCACTTGTCTTTTGTTTTGCACAACATTCTATGAGTTTTCTGACCACACCAAAGTCCAAAAATAATTCAAAAAAAAAAAAATAAAAGAGAAACTGAGGAATGCAAATTTGAAGTCATCATCTTGTTTCTTCTTCTGGACTAGTCTCTTTAGTTAATATCCACTTGAGGAACTATACCACCAGCTTGAACGATTTGTTTTTCAAGCTGCAACAACAACAACAATGGTTAAACATTGGTCATCATCAAAATGATTCATAAAAGCAGCAAAAAAACAAAACTGGATTCTATTCACAATCACTTACATTGAACATATCTTGAAGCTTTGTCTTTAATGTCTTGTACTCAACATCCACTTGCTGCAGGCATCTCACACAGCTGTAAACAATAGATTATTATTACTCCCCAAAATCTCAAACCAATGAGCTCCAAAAGAATCCTTAAGATCGAGTTTAAAAGCTCGCTCACCCTTCGTAGTTCTGAGACTCACAATATTCCTTGAAGGTAACACATAAGCCTTTGACTCTCTTGGCACCAACACTGCATTAGAAACAAGACAGAAGCTTCACCTATCAATTCTATAACGTATTTGTCGATGTTATTAGGAGAAAAAGCGAGACATGAAACATACCTTGAGCTACTACCCTTCAATTGATGAACACTCGCACCTACCTGACTAAAATCTACAGTTCCCGTCGACTTGTCCCTAAAAATAGATGTCACCATATACACAATGAATGATGATCAATCAAGAACACAATGGATCCATTGTAAGTGAGATGAGAGAAAAAATCAAAACTTACAAAGCTCTAGCCATGTTACCAATAAGCTTAACACAATCTTCAAAGAAAAGTGAGAGAACCTCAGCTACAAAATCAGGACTTCCGTCATCCTGAAGCTTTTTTAACTCAGTAAACTGATCATCCAAAAACCCCTTCACAAAAAAAAAACAAAACAAAATGATCTATCAAACAAACACTTGAATCAAAGTTTCAACCTTTACATAAACTGGAATCCCTAAAAGTCATAACATAGAAAAAACAATATCTACAGAACAATTTCACATCTAAAGGTTTAAACTTTCTTCACTTTAATGACTAATCTCTGCATCTAGGGGTAAGTCTACAATCAATGATCTAACAAAAATACCCTTGAGTCAAAGTTCCAACCTTTACATACAAATCCCTACAAAATCATAATTTGAAAGGAACACAATATCTAAAGACAATTTCACACCTAAAGATTCAAAATTTCTTCACTATAATCACTAATCTTTTCAGGTAAGACTACTATAAATTATTTAAAACCAACCCTTGAATCAAAGTTCCAACGATGACAAAACTCAAATCCCTAAAAATGGTAACTTTGAAGAAACACAACATCTACAAGATAATTTCACACCTCAAGATTCAAAATTTCTTAACTTTAATCACGAATCGATACATATAGGAGTAAACAATGATCTAAAACAACCCACGAATCAAAGTCCAACTATAATAGAATTTGAATCCCGAAAAATATAACTTTGAAGAAACACAATATCTAAAAGACAATTTCACACCTAAAGATTCAAGCTTTCTTCACTTTAAACACTAATCTCTGCACATATGAGTAAATCTACTATCGTTAGATTCAGCTAGCATCGATGATCTGACCAGAGACACATCTGCTGGAACGAAATAAGTTTGGAGATTAGAAGCTAACCTGTTGGTAGAGAGAAATGGTGTAATCACGAAATTGCATCTGCAATTGAGCAATGCCAGAGTTCATGGCTAGAGAGTGAAGATTGAGAGAGGATTTGTTTTGGACTGATTTTGACTTTAATTTCTGGAAATAGCCAATCCCAAGAGAAACTTGTGTCCTTTTGTCTTTTCACGAATTATATAACGCTGCATCCTGAACTTTTGCTTTAAGAGAAAAAGAAAAAGAAAAAAAAAGAAAAAGAAAAAAAAAAGAAAAGAAAAGAAAAAAACCAATATTTGGACTTTTTTTTTTAATTTAGGTATAAAATCTCTCCAGTTTCAATGTTCACAGTGTAAAATATGACAGAATTTATTTGTGATTTTTTACGAATTATGGCAGATCTTACAATCATAAATTCGATGAACTGGAACTGAATTTAATCTGTACTATTAGAACCGAATCAGATACAAACTAAATCGAGAATTGAATAAATATCACATTTAATCAAAATATCGAAATGTTTTTAATTATATATATGAAAAAATTTAACCAAATTTAATATTAAAAATCTAATATTTCAAGTTGAATTTATGGATGGAACCAAACCGCAATCAAACAAAAATTCAAAAATATCTGAATAAATATTAAACCCTAATATCAGAATATCCAAAACCAAAAAAATTGATCCGAACCCAAATGGATACTTAAATGTCCATAACTAAATTTTAGTTTGATTTGGTTCGGTAGTTTTGCCACAAAAAAATGTAATCGAAAACTTAATTTTATTTTCAATTTTATTTGTTATTAATAGTTTTTTCTATGTTGAATTTCCTCAACTTTTCTAATTCTACCAATTCTGCATATTACTGTTTGACAAAATTAAACAATTTAAAATGATGTAATAGTATTTTCTATCAAACCCCTATATTTCATCTGCTTTTTGGTGAAATTTTCATAAATGCAACTGGTGACAATTTTTCTAATTCCTGTTCTTCAACTTTTCCACCATTTCTCAGTTATGATTTAGTGTCATATAAATAAAGGGCTACTAATTTGCTAAATATTCAAATTTTAGAAAGAAATTAGGGATTTGTTTTTGAAAATACCCTTTTATGTTTCATAATTTGAAAAATACCCCCTTCATTTTATTTATTTTTTAAATTATTGATATATATAATATGAAAATTTTCCAAGGAGAAGACCTCGTGAAATTCTTTTTGGAAAAACATTGTTTGTCGACATGGGCTACCCTACGAGATTGTCACTGATAACGGCCCAAATCTGATGTCAGCTAAAGTTCAATGATTCTACGATAAATGGAGATCCAACTACACAAGTCCACCCCCAAGATAGCCACAAGAAATGGTCAAGTTGAAGCAACCACCAAAGCAATATTAGATGGCCTCAAAAAGCGGCTCGAAAAGAAAAAGGGAAACTGGTCACAGGAACTCGACGGTGTCATGTGATCTCACCAAACTACGCCCAGACAATCTACAAACCGATCACCATTGTCGCTCTCCCATGGAGTAGAAGCACTCGCACCAGCAGAGGCAAACATCTACACGCTGCGTCGATCCAAGATGACAAATAATACCAGCCTCAACAACAAGATGCTCTTACATGCCCTGGATGAGGCCGAAGAATTACGAGACCAGGCCTTACTCCGAATCCAAAATTACCAGCAGTCTGCAACTCTGTACTAAAATATGAAGGTGCATAACAGGTCCCACATCCTTGGAACTCAATCAACCTAAGGAGGTATTACTACTGAAGCCCCACGAGTCACCCTCCATCATAGTAGGCGGGCAAGAATCAAACTACGATCAATTTTGATCCCTCCATCGGGTACGTAGGCAGCCCAACATCGGGTCCAATCACTACTACTACAAAAAAAAAAAGAAAAAAAAAGAAATGGAGCTATGCCTCGCATTCCGTTTTCTACTTCGCATTGTAAAGAACTACGTTTTGGCTTGATCTTTATACGGATACGTAAGCAGCCTCTCACGAGGCACATCTATAATATTTAATAAATTTTATTTTATAATCTCACATGGTGAAAATCCGAGCTGCACCTCGAAATCTCAATCCATTTTTTTTTACTATCCATTTTCGTATATTGGGATACTCAGCTATTTTCGAAAGTTCCATCTTTAGATCGAAATTCTGGCCAGATGCTCAACCTCGAGTAAGGAAATTCAGATAACAGATTTCATAAAATTCGGGTCAATTCCCGCAAATTACCAAGTCACCCGAGACAAATAAGCCGCCGACTGCACAATCGGACCTGACTTTGACATCAATAGAAAAGGCGAAGTATAATTCAAGGCCGCAACTCGCATCTATAACCTAAGTAAAAGCCAAGCCAGTCCCACACTGCCCCAGGTCGCGTGAGACAATGTAAGAAAAGCATATCTCGCAAATTCAGGGTCTGACTTGGACAACATTTAGGGTTAAGGATGTAAGTCGATCCCTTACGAGGGCCCCCTTCTTAAACTAAAACCTAAATAAGCCGGGCCCAATCCTCCATTACCGCTCTAAGCCGCCTGAGACAATATAAGACGAGCACATCTCACAAACCAGGGACAGACTAGACGTCTCCTAGGTAAAAAGTATAGATCGATTTCGACAAGAGTCATTTTCTATACAATTAAAACCTATAGCCAGGCCCAGTCCCACATCAAACCTATCTACTTTTCAAAATACAATCAATTTATCATGGTCGAGCCTTACGCCCACCAGTTAAGAGTTAAGACGAATCAGTTAGAAAACGGAAGATTTCCTGCATCAAGTAATGAAGTCACTCTATTCAGATAAGCGGGACCAAAAATATCAGAATCAAAGCCAAATCAAGATCAAAATAAAAAAATCCCTCCGGGAAATGTTATTACAAAACAAAAATAAAGGTCACTAACTACCTTAGAACAAGAAAAAAAATGAAGCTCAGGTGTCCTGAGGAGGAGTAACGGCCTTATTAAGCCCGGTTATATCAGCACCAGCAGGCGGACGACTCGTAGTATCTTGCAACGTGAGTATCCCATCTCCGGCCACTAAGCCATTGTTTGATCCATACGTATCGACTTCAGCCTGCTCATCTAGAAGAACTTATTCAACTACCAGGTGAATATTCAGATCGGCTTCCACCAGATCGGTGATGTTCATCATCTTTGTATCAGCACGGTACTTTGCCTCATGACCAGAATACGCAGCAATCACATCCTGCAAAAATGGAGCAGCATCTTTCTTCTCCTCGCAAACCCGTTCAAGAGCTTCATGCCTTTCCCCTCGTACAAATAGGATAATGTATCCTCAGCTTTATTCTTATCCTTGAGGTAGGATTTCACCTAGTCAAAAATATGCTAACAACCTGCAATGATACCCTCCTTTATACGACGCTCACGAAAGATGCAAGCAGCACAAGATTTCCTCAACCAGTCTCCCTCGTTCTCGAACCTCTTCTGCACGGCCTCATGCTCAGTTTCAGAGCCGTATGCGCAATCTTCAAGCGATCAAAATTGATTTGTTCTTGAGAAAATGTTTTTCATATACTCATTACGCTCAAACTTTACTTGATCGAGCTCTTTTGCAAGACCAAGTGTTGTCATGCTCTTCCTTACAAGCATGGCAAGCCCACACCAAGGATTCATCGAGCTTCTTCATGGTGATGGCATCATCCTCAGCATCGCCGCCTCTGCGATTCAGCCTCTCGTAGAACTGATTCAATGCGCAGATCGTCTAAAGACAAAAAATAACCTAGTAAGAAAAAAAAAGTAAATATACATTTATTCATGGTCACGGTCGATTAAAAGACCCACTTTCCCACTGAGTTGAGCAATATCCTGGTAACCACTCTCCTCAAACGATCTCTTCCGGAGGAAGTAGGGGCCAAGAGGATCCACCAATAGACCTAACCAGATCAACACAAGCACGAGGATCCTCAAAGATATGTTGATCGAGCTTCAAAATAGGAACATGCTTCACCTTTTTTACAGAGGGATTCGTCCTGGTTTTTTCTAGATCGCCACCTGGCCTATTCTTTTGAACATCGGTCGCTCTCACCTTGTCCTTAGCTTTCACCAATGGGACTTTGGCAGGTTTCTTCCCAGTTGTGATCTCAGCCGCACTCTCTTTAAGCTTTGATGCTTTAACCGCAACCTTGTTCTCCTTAGTTTCATACCTTCCAACATTATCACCAGGTGGATCTAACCTCCATTTTCCAGCCTCTACGTCGAGCTTGGAAGAATCTAGGACTTCCCTAGCCGAGCTGGGGACGATAATCTCTTTAGCCGAGCTGGAGGTGACAGCTTCATACTGTTTATCCAATTGAGCCACTAGACTAGGACCATCGTCAAGGTTGAGAGGAGCCATCTTGTCGGACGAGGAATGTGAGTAAGGTCGATACAGAGAAGTATTCCACTTAGCTGTCAACAAACAACCCAAAGAAATTTAAGCAGTAGATTCACACTAGGATGCGATCTCAGAAATAGATCGATACTTGCTAGATTTGAGGTGGAGACGAGCTTTGTTAATTCTAGCTTGAACAATCCACAGCCACTTTTGTTCGCCTAAATCTGTGAGAGCCTTGACTTTGTTAGTAAAATTGGCTGGAGGTGCTTTGTAGAACTCGTGAAGATTTGAAGAAAGACAAAACAAATTTCAGCATCAGGAAATATCAAACCTAGCTAGATCGAGTAACAAACTCAGATGAAGAAGACGAAGCTCGATGAGAGAGAAAGTTTATTAAACTGATTAATCTCCTTAAACCTTTAAACAATACAGGTTTTAATATTAAGCTGTACACTAACTTGCACCAAATTAACTACTAAACATACACTGAGAGCTTAAGTATTTGCTAACTTGCACCAAGAAGCAAAATACTCATAATACGCCCCCTCAAGCCTTTGAATCCGAACGTGAGGAAGGAGTAAAAAGGCTTGACACTGATAGACGACCAAGGAGAGAATGGAAAGGACCTGAATTTAGCGGCTTGGTCAGAATATCAGCTAATTGATTGGCACTACTGACATGAATGGCCTTGATAGTACCATCTTTAATGAGTTCTCAGACTGAGTGACAATTAATTTCGATATGTTTCGTGCGCTCATGAAAAACCGGGTTAGTAGCAATGTATATAGCTGACTTAATGTCACAAAAGAGTTTGGCAGTCGCAATTACCTCAATCCGAAAATCCTTAAGCAATTGTTGCACTCAAGCTACCTCTTTTGAAACATCAGACAAACTGAAATACTCTGCTTTTGTGCTACTATGACTCATTATCTGTTGTTTCTTTGACTTTCAACTGATTAATGAAGTCCCTAAGAACACACAATAAACAGTTACAGATCTTCTTGTATCAGGACATGTCCCCCAGTCAGCATCAGCAAAGGCATTAATGCAAAGATCAGTATTCACCGAGTAGAAAAGACCCTGTCCTGGATTCCCTTTCAAATATTTCAGAATACGGTGAGCAGCATGGAGATGAACATATGTTGGAAACTGCAAGTATTGACTGAGCTTGTGTACTGCAAAAGTTATATCCGGTCTGGTGATAGTCAAGTATAAAAGCCTCCCAATCAATGGCTCCCCTGTATCTTTACTCAAGTGAACATATGGATCCATGGGAATTGAGCTAGGGTTGCAAGCAAGGAGACCCGCATCTTCTAAAAGGTCCAGAGTATTTTTTTTTGGCACGCAGAGATACCTTTTGAAGATCTCACAATTTCCAGTCCTAGAAAGAATCTCATAGGACCAGGTCTTCAATTTTGAATGCCTTCTGTAAAACCGCCTTAAGAGATACCAAATCTGCAGCATTGTTACTAGCTATTGCAATATCATCCACATAAACCAACAGTGCAATGAAGCTAGTTGCTGTAAACTTAACAAACAAAGTTGTATCCGCCTTAATTGTATGAATCCATCAGCAAGTAATACAGATGTGAAAAGTCTGTTCCACTGCCGTGAAGCTTGTTTTTAACCATAAATAGATTTGTGGAGACGACATACAGCATTTGGAGAAGAGTTTCTGTTGGACCTGGAGTATAACCTTGTGGTAAACTCATGTAAATCTCTTCTTCCAGATCACTATGTAAGAATGCATTTGACACATCCATTTCTGTAAGCTCCCAGCCTTGTTTTGCTGCCAAACCTATTATCAACTTCACACTTGTTAGTTTAGCCACGGGAGAGAAAGTTTCATTGAAATCAACACCTTCTTGTTGTGTAAATCCCTTTGCAACCAAACGAGCTTTATATCGCTCAATAGTTCTATCAGAATTATATTTGATGGTGAACACTGATGTGATCCTGGGTAGGATCAAGGCCTAGAAAATACTTCAACTAGTTGCAAGAAGTAGAACTGGGGTTTAAGTTGCGAAAATGAGGATTCTCGGGAATACGAGGGGGTCTGGTTTGAGGGTTGCTCGATTCGGGACGTGGGGATCAACGTGGTTCGAGATTAACGTGGTGATAAGGGATTCGAGAAACAAACAGGAAACAACGATAGATGGGTACGTGGATTGGCAACGTGGAGGTGAAGTGACACGATGATGGAACACGATGGATTGGCTACATGGTTTGATACGATGACACGACGATGGAACACGATGGATCGAAGGATACTTTCGAGGGTTGTGGTGACCCTTGGACTATCAACTTGCTCTGAGGGGTTTAAACCCGACTTGGAGAACAAGCGGTGGATCGAGTGAAACTTCCTAAGGATGATGAAAGAATCCTTAAGACTTTCGATGAACTTTCTTGGCGTGAGGATAAGGATCCGAATACTATAAGTAAGCGAAATGATCAGACAAAGTAAAGAGATTTTGAAAAGAAGTTTGATAGATTGAAATGAGAATACACGCGGTTACATATAGGGTTCAATGCATGAATCTTAATACATTCAACTCTTGGAATTCTACACTCATTAAATCATAAACTAAACGCTTTGACTTGATCTTGAATGTGTTACCGCGACTTGAAGAAGAAGATGGGCTTGGGTTTTGTCAAGAGGCTTTGGTAAAGTGGTGAGGCCTTGTCTCATTAAAAACCTTGTTTGGAAAACCCATTGGGACAAAAACCAAACAAAGGAAAAAAGAGTACAAGTCCCACCACCTCTCTTGACAAACATTTAGATAGCTTGTATCACAACCAAATGTGGTTGGATTAGCATTACCTAAATCGCCCGAGGTAGTGTTGAGGAGATGTTGCAAAGTGGTCTTAAGCTTGGCTTGTTTGGACCGAGTGATGGGGCCAAGGGGAATGTGAAAATCTTCATGTCCTTCCTCGGGTACAAGCTGCTTCCCTTGATCCTCGTGGTTCTCCTCATCCTCGTGTAGTTTGGTCAAGTTCCTTGCTAGGCATAATCTCATCAAACACCCATTTGCAACCAACCACGTTCTTCCCAGGTGGCAAAGAGCAAACACACCATGTTCTATTTGCTTCCATAGCCCCAAACTCATCATTGAGAGCACCCTTCCATTTTTTCAGACATCATGGCTTGTTTAAATGTTTTAGGTTTTGTTTCCATGGAATAAGCAAGAAGGGAAGCACAATATGGAGAACTGAAGCGATTATATGATAAAACAGAAGATAAAGGATATTGTGTAGTATGGTTTTCAGGTAAAGAAGGTAAAAGGTTTATAAGAGCGCAATGATAATCGGATAAATATCCTGGAGCTCTAGTCTGCCTCTTAGGTCTGTCAATGATTATAGGAATCTCACTAGTACTTGGCATTACTTGTTCAACATTCCTAGGAACAGTACTAGACAAACTAGATGCATTGGATGATATAATAAGTGGCGGAGAGACAGATATATCAGAAGATACATCATTATCAACTGATGGAGAAACATGAGGTGGATCATGCAGTATGGAAACAGAAGAAGTCGATAATGAGTTAGATTCAACATGGTGAGAAACAGACAAAGAAGCAGATGATAATGTATTGTCAATGACAGGATCAAGAAATGAAGATGGAATGCAATCAGAATCTGATGACATAGATGTAATAGGTAATGGTAAAATATGATTTGAGAAAATGTCTTTATCAGTGAAATTCTCTGTTTTGAAAGGAAACTGTGTTTCATGAAAAATGACATTGCGAGTAATAGAAACAGTTCTTGTATCTAAATCAAGTACTTTGTAACCTTTATAACCTGGAGGATATCCTAAAAATATACAAGGTCGAGCTCTTGGAGTAAATTTTGATATATCCTTCAGCAAAGTACTAGCATAGCATAAACAACCAAAACTTTTAAGAGACATGTAATCAGGTTGCTTTTTCAATAATTTTTCATATGGTGTCAAATTTTGTAATGGTGATGGTGTTCTATTTATTAAGAAAGCTGTAGTAAGCACATAATCACTCCAATAGATCAAAGGAACATTGGACTGAAAAAGAAGTGCTCTAGCTACATTTAACAAGTGTTGATGTTTTCTCTCTACAACAGAGTTCTGTTGAGGAGCATAAGCACACGAAAAATAGTGAATCATGCCATGTTCTTTTATTAAATCAATAAAAGCAAGTTCTGGTGCATTATCACTTCTTATTGCTTTGATCTGAGCATTATATTGAGTAGAAACATGTTTTAAAAACAAAGGAAACAATTTTGAAACTTCATTTTTATGTTTCATCATGTAAATCCATGTTACACGAGTACAATCATCCACCAAAGTGAGAAAATATTGATAATCTTCTAAGACTCAACAGAAAACGGACCCATATGTCTAAATGAACAAGATCAAATGGACTAGATGACACATTATTATTGAATGGAAAAGATAGACGACGTTGTTTAGCTAATGGACAAACTGAACAATGATTACTACTAGACAAGCATGATTTTGGTAATGAAAGAGTACTAGATAAAACTTGTAACTTGGCAGGTGAAGGATGACGTAAGCGCTGATGCCAAAGACACTCATCAGCTGACAAGGATCCACAGAAAGAGTGTGATATAGAGGTTGGTGCTGAGACTGAGAGGGAATGAACATAAAAAATGTAAAGGTTTTGAATAAGGCCACCCCTCCCAATCATCAAGTCCTGAAAAGACGTCTGAAGATAACAAAAATCAGGAAAGAAATGAGCAGAACAATGATTATCATGCAGTAGACTACTAACACTAATCAAATTGAAATGAAATTTTGGAACATGCAAAACATTATAAAGAAACAATGATTCTGACAATTTAATTGTTCCAGTATGCTTAATAGGCAGTCTAGTACCATTGGGTAATGCCACAGTAATGCCAAATACTAGAGTAATCTCTATAAACTTTGACAAATCACAACAGACATGACTAGTAGCTCCACTATCTATTATCCAAGAACCATTTGGCAATGATGATTGTAATGTAGAAAGACAATGATGTTGAAAAGTGAATGAATGGTTTTCATATCTGAGATTAGAAGAGATAGGGAAAACAGTACCAGAAGATGAATTACTAGTCATGACACATGTTGCTGTAATGGAAGCATGTTGAATGGGAGCCGGAGACTCTGGAGGTCGAACATGTGCACTTAGCTGATTGACAATGGTCTGAATCTGATCAGGAGATAATTGGTTGATATCCCAGTAGAACCCGAAGAAGTTCCAATGTTAGGATACACAGTAGGAGTATTGTATGTCATAGGACCCGTAGATGACATCCCAGTAACAACATTAGCACTGTACTCTGTGGAGGATTCATTGGTTGAGAAGTCATTTGTGGTCGAGTAGTAAAAGTATTCTGACCTCTAGGATTGAACTGAGGCATGTTTGTTGAATTTCCTGAATATTGTGGTCTATATCCTGGAGGATATCCATGAACTCGATAACACTTTTGCACTCTATGTCCCATTTTTCCACAATAAGTGCATATTGGCTTGTTGTTAGCTGGTCTATAAATGTTGTAAGCTGCAGCATACTCAACAGTATCATAAGATTGATTTGCTTCATATGAACAACTTGTTTGAAACACAACATTCTCAGCTTTACTAACTGGTTTCACAGATCGTTGTCTTTCATCCTATGCCACTATACAGAAAATAGAAGAAATAAATAAACAACATTATACAGACATTTACCCTATAATAAAGCAAAATTTATTTAGTTTTCTAAAGAAACAACAAAAATGAAGCGTAATTATCGAATATAATAATAAAAGTGATTCAAAAATAAAAAAAACACACAAGATAAAATAATAAGAGAGCTTACATAACAAACACATAGTAAGAATTAAGAAATGTAAACAAGTCTCAAAAGAGTCAACAATATAACAAATGAGAAACCAAAAAGTACAAACGATGAAATATCAAGTAAAGAGAATCAGCAACGGACCATCATTAGGCAATGGCAGGCATGTCCTTAAGCCATGCGTCTAAAGGCTTACCAATGGAGTAAACAATGAAACCAATCTCCCTAAGCTTCTGAAGATTCATAATGTTTCTTCCATCAAACACGAAAGCCGGTTTCTGCATGTTGTCAAAGATCTTCTGGTAATCCAAGTTCTTGAATTCATCCCACTCGGTCAAGATACAGATACCGTGCGCGTCCTTAGTTGCTTCATAGGCATCCCAAGTAACGCTCACTTGTTTCACAGTGGTTGGGCTCATTGGCTGCAAATGTAGCGGATGGTCCCAATCAAACTTGTTCATGGATAAATCCCGTTGGATCTGATCCTTAGTAACTTGTGGGTCGTAAATGCTTAACCTTGCTTTATCTTCTAAAAGACCCTTGCACACGTCGATGGCTGGAGTCTCCCTTGTGTCTCCTGTGTCTTTCTTGAACGCGAAACCGAGAACTGCAATCTTCTTGTTGGATACAGAGTTGAACATAGAGGAAACAACACGGTTCACGAAGCGACTCTTCTGGTAGTCGTTAATCTTGATGACTTGCTTCCAGTACTCTGCCACTTCCGGGAGTCCGTTACATTCACAGATGTACACAAGATTCAAAATGTCCTTCTGGAAACAAGAACCGCCAAATCCAACACTCGAGTTCAAGAACTTAGAACCAATTCTCGAGTCTGTACCAACCGCAAAAGAAACTTGCGTAACATCAGCACCCGTAGCTTCACATAAAGCCGACATAGCGTTAACAGATGAAATCCTTTGAGCCAAGAAAGCGTTTGCCGCAAGCTTAGAAAGCTCAGCAGACCAAAGATTAGTAGTAATGATTTGACCTTCAGGAACCCAATGTGCATACACAGCTTTAAGCGTCTGAACCGCTTTAAACCCTTCTGTGGTTTCTCGGCCTCCGATAAGAACCCGGTCCGGGTTAAAAAGATCCTTAATCGCGGTTCCTTCCGCCAAAAACTCGGGATTCGAAAGAATCTGAAACTTAATCCCTTTACTGTTATGCATCAAAATCTTCTCAATAGCTTCAGCTGTTTTAACCGGAACAGTCGATTTCTCAACCACAATCTTATCCGATACCGAAACATCGGCTATCATTCGCGCCGCACTTTCCCAATAAGTCAAATCCGCAGCTTTACCAGCACCAAGACCTCTAGTTTTAGTCGGTGTGTTGACCGATACAAAGACTATATCAGCTTCCCTCACATGCTTCTCAACATCAGTGCTAAAGAAGAGGTTCTTGCCACGGCATTGCTTCACAACATCGTCTAGACCCGGCTCGTAAATCGGAAGCTGATCACTGTTCCATGCATTGATACGTGGCACGGAGATATCAACCACTGCTACTTCAATGTCAGGACATTTTAAAGCAATCACTGCCATTGTTGGTCCACCAACATATCCAGCTCCAATACAACAAATCTTTACCATTTTCGCCTTTTCTGTGAGAAAATTCAAATTTCACAAAGTCAAGAACTTTTATTCATATATCAAACCCAACAGAGAGATCATTTACAACAGATCTTCAACATTTCTGCGTAAAAATCAATTTTTAAAATATTTAAGAACTTTGATTCATAAATCTAAACAAACAGAGATTTCATTTAATGCATAATAAAGTGGTCCTTTTTTTTTTTTTAAATCAGATCAAATTTGTTGGATCACATTGAAAAAGAAAGAAAGAAACAGGGGCCAAAATTCTAAATAATTTAGATCATTTATAAACAAAACAAAAAAAAAACAGAGTCAGATCTTAAATCAGAACTTAACTAATAAACAAATTACATCAAGAGATCGTTAACAATTCAATCACAAATCTAGACTTCATTTCATAAACAAAAGATAAATTTCAAAATTAGGACGAAAATACATAAGATCCATTGTTTTTTTTATATCAAATTATGAAATTAGGAAAGTCCGATCTAAGATCGAGAATCGCCGATCCATGATTCAAGCGAGATTAACAGGTAATTAACGAGATCGTAAAGAAGAGATATAGATTTGCATAATCGACGTTAAATATTACCTCTGGAGAGATTTGCAGTTAAATTCGCTTCGGTGAGAAATGAGACTTTCAGACACACCAAATTAGTGAGGACATTGGTCAGAGTAAAGCGGCCTTTTATAAGACGTGTAATTCCGATTTTACCCCTGACACCGACCAAAGAGAGAGACTCAAAACGAACCTACAGGTTCGGTTTATGGTGTGGAGCCACCGGTTCTTTGCATTTTACATCTGGCATTATTCTCTTTCCAATAAATGAGGGTAATTACCGACCGAGTGAAGACTGTAAGATGACGATAATACCCTTGTATTTTAGTGCCGCCGTACGCGTTTGTACATTGTAAGATCTTCCTTCGTACACGAGTCGGTGAAAATTCATTATTATTGATTTTTTTTTTGTTCTATAATTTGATTGTTTTGTTTACAAAAATAAAACTGAAGTTAGTATATTGACGATATTTGGAATCTCGAGTAAAAGAGGAGGCATACAAAACATGAGTTTCATCTTCTTGCAAAACTTCAAAAGCAAGAATGTGGGATTGCTTACAAATTAGAGAATCTTTCTTTATATATTTGTTTTGTTGAGTGTTTTTTACGGTAATTGAAAAGATTTGAGTGAGAACTCAAACTAAAAGCTATACAATGTAACAACCAATGATGAGATATGATGATTTTAGGGGTGAACAAAGTAACAAAACTCAAAAATCTAATAAATTAAAGAGACAATGAGGTTGATAACACAACTATTAATTTCTTCTAATTTCCTTATTTTAGTTTTTAAATTAGTAAATAATATTTTACATATTATTGACGGAAGTAAGCCTGAGCTGTTGAAATTTTATTGTTCATATTCTAACATTATTGATCATGTGGACGTGGTATTCAAAACATAAATATTATTTTTAAATTGTTGAATATATAGTTTTAAAAAATTACTGTTAGAATTTAAAAAGTTTTCGAAAAATGTCAAATGTTTTCAATTTTTTTTTTACGAATTTCTAGAAATTTTGGCAAGTTGTTAATTGTAACATGAGGAGAAGAATAAAGCTTTGTGCTTTTTGAAAACAAGAAAAAGCGAGACTTATTTTAAAGTTTTAAAATCTTATTTTTATGAATATGCGTACAATTGTTCGGGCTGTTGTAAAAAAGTGATAATTTATTATAGAAATAAATATAAATAAAGATGAAAATTTAATATCCGTGAAAAAAATTCGAATAATAATAGAGAGAAAAATAATCTTTATTTTTAACTTTGTTGTTATTATTATATTGTGTTATGTTTTACAATGAAAACTTTGAACGTTTATTTAGAGGTGAAAAGCGTAAATTACTTTCAGTCCTTATTGGGAATGGGAGTCCTCCTTATTTTTGGACCCGGCAAAGTAGTTGTTTCTCGGATGATGCCCACCGAATCAGATTCGGCTAATAGCGGAAGCTGGCGAAATTATCTAAACCGCATTTACAATGACGATAGGCTCTACACATAGTTTAATCGATTTGTAAAACTTTGATATATTGTGTTTCTTTTGTTGATATTTATAACATTTCCTCTTAGAGACCAGTGTCACTATTGATTCTAATGATGTATTTTTATTGTTTCGTTAAAATATGTTTGTAGGAAAATCCAATGGAATAAACCATAAAAGGTAAAAAGAGTACAACCACTCAAACTTCATCTCAAATGATCAAGTGTCATCTTGTAAATCTCGTTAATGACACATTGCAATGTTATAGACATGTTTTCTGAATGTAGTGGTTGGTATTGACTTCGTGAAGAAACCTTGCCAAATATTAATAGTAAATGATATGTCAAGTCGAGTGCAATTTTCAAGATACATATGAGCTCTAATTACACTTAGATAGAGTACTTCAAGACCAAATATCTCTTCATTTTATCAGGTGGTCAGAATGGATCACTTTCAACATTAAATGATCTAACGACCATTGAAGTATTGAGAGGAGTTTCCTTATTCATATTGAAATATTTTAACAATCTTTTGGTATATGTGGATTGATGTACAAATGTACCATTTTGAGAGTGTTCAATTTGTAAACCAAGACAGTACTTTGTCTTTCCGAGATCTTTATCCTCAAATTCTTCTTTCAAATAATCTGTAACTTTTGTATTTTCCTTTGAGTTTCTATTATGTTTAGATCATCAACACATACCGCAATAATCACAAATCTGCATATCATTCTTTTGTTAAATGCTCACTAAGACGATTGTACCACATGTCCAGACTGCTTGAGTCCGTATAATGAACTTTGCAGTTTTAATAAACATAAATCTTTGGATTTGGATTTTAATGCTTATGGCATCTTAAACCCATCAAAAATCTTAATACATATCAGTATCTGTTGGAAAAGGAGTCCTCACAGACAGAACAAAATATCTGTCCACTTTCGTATAAGTGACATTAATTGCTATATCAACTCCTGAGATTAGTGGTGGATTGGTCCAATGGGAAGATATCATATACCCCCAAGGCCTAATTAATGAGGAAAATCAGGGGTCAGAATTATCATGATTCACCATATTTGGTATCATAATTATATATCTCTTGGCCCAAAGTTCATTAAAAGGCTCAGTCCTCTCATAAGAGTCTGTCTAAAAAGACTAAACTAACAGACTCATATGGCGAACCTATAGTTAGTTCACATACAACAGATGTAACTTAAACATCTTTACGGTGCACTAAATTTCTAAGCCGAGTTCAAACCTCGCAAGTTACTAAGGACAGTTATATATTTTCCTTTAAAAATGGTAGAAGGGCCTGAATAACCCATGTTTCTCTTGAAACTAACTCAATCAAGAGTTGAAGAACAAAAAGTCATACTTTGCAAACTTGGCAATAATTTTGTTCACAAAAAGACAAACATACTAACTAAGTACAAGTCTATGAAATATAATCCCTTTTTGGGTAAAAGAGGAATTGAGAATTCCATGAGGTCATGTTTGGTAATACAAGGGACCAAGTCCCACAACACATATTATACAAAGTTTTTCAAACTTAATTGAGTGAAAGTCTCATGACAAAAAAAGTGGCAGAGCCCCTTTTGACGTATCCGGAATGGAATCATCTCGAGTCATCCCAGTCATCATGGCTTCCATGTCTTGCAAAAAATAGTATGAGAAGTTAATACTTATTCAACCAAAATTTCATTATTCATTGACTAAGCTGAAAGTCATTGCAATCTCTTGTAAAGCGTCAAACGCTCCGGTTGATATAATTTCTTCGGGAAAATCAGGACTCTTATCAATGGAGCAAGTAGCATCCACGAACACCAATTCTAACTCCTCAAAGTGAATGGAAGTATTTGGGATAGCCACAAGCTCTAGTTCAGCAGTTGCAAGAGAGGATGATATGCTGACTATCTCATTCTCCATTGATATGTGCCCTTCATTAAACTGTCCAGCATATCTCTGTTGCGCTGCAACTCATTAACATCAGCTTGGGCCATCAACCTTCTTCTCATAGTATTGGATTAGTTTTTTACTTGAGCGATAATGTCCTTTCCTTTGGTCCTTATCTCTTTCTGGGCAGATGCAGCGGATTCCTGTAAAGCTCGATCATGTGATCGGATTAGGATGTCGTAGTTCAGAGAAAGTTCATCATATTTGGCTTGAGCTGAATCTAGATCCCTTTTTAACGAGGTGATGGCAGAACCTGACACGGATCGCTCAAGAATAAACTCCTCAATCTTTGCTTCATGCTCCTTGACAAGCTTATTTGCAGTTTCAAAATTCTTCTCTGACAACTGGGCTGCTCGGGAAGATCCATCATTTCTCTCTTTCCAGTCAGCGATTTCCATTTCAAGAACGTCGATCCTTTATTCTGTATCAACCTTCTCAAGTTGAGCAGGAACCACTGCGAGTAGAGATTCGTATACAGCGATCAAGTCATTAAAGTCTTGCACTACCAAGGACTGACATACATAGTACTTTACAAAGTGATCTCTAATTAAAGGATTGAGCTCGTCAAGAGAGGAAAGTGAAAGATCCTAACGAGTTCCAAAATGCCAAAACATCTATGCCACTTTTTCTTTTCCTATAAATGAAATAGGGAAATGTCCAAATATTCAGGGCAAAGCATAAGAAGAAAGTCTAAATGACCATATATTCTAAAAAACTTCTTACCTAACACCCCAAGTGGTGGCAAATTGGAGTTACTAGGACAGTGGCCAAAGGATGATTCGGGCTAACTTTGCAGATCCACATGGACATGAGTCTCTTGAACGCCTACGCGTTTTGCAGCTGGAGTGGTAAAAGAAACGTTCTTCAAACGAGATTTCATCATTTTTCTAAGAAGTAGTCTCATACCTTTTTTTCTCTTGCCCAAAGATGACATCGAGGCAAGGGACTGAAGTCCATCAAATGTATCAAAGTTCTCAAAAATGGAAGGGCGATATAAGCGAGAACCTTTGCCCGAGTTAGATCGTTCCTTCGAGGTTAAAGAATCTCCAATCAGACTAGTACGCCCGATCAGACTATCAACCAGAGCAAGATAGATTTTTTCTTTATGTTCCCTTCCAAGTGCATCAAGTTGGCTTTTGAGATTATCCTCTACAGCTCTACAGGCGTCTTGCGCATCTTTCCTAGCACAGAAGCTAAGGTTCAAAATATCCTTAGCAGGTGGTGGTCCATCCACATGACGAAGCTTACCACTTTGGAGAAGTCTCCCGCTTGCATGGATACGGTCAAGAGAAAAAGAGTTTCACATGAACTCATTATTGATAATAGATCTATAAAAAATAGGAGACCCTCATAGGGAATGGGGTGAGGTTGAGAAGCTAAAACAACAAATTTTATTAGTAGCAGACAACAAACTAATTGATCAGACTTATTCAAAGGAAAATGGCTTACCTAACGATTCACCCCACGCTTGGCGAAGCACATGAGCATCACCTAGAGAATGAGTGTCCGCCTTAACAAAAAACCAAGAATTTTTCCAAGATTGATTCTTCCCAGGAAAACGAAAAAATTGTGTGTCTGTTATCAATGGGATAAATCGTGTAATTGCCAGAACCACCCTTTACACTCCTAACACTAAATAATTCAAGGAATTTATTCACATCAACTAAATGTTGTCAATCTCGTCTTTGTGCAAACTCTCCATCATAAGTGTTGACTCGTGTTGGTCCGTAACACCTTTTTGAAGCTAGGAAAAGTGCTGTGTTTCTTAGATTCTGTAATTTTTCCTTATTGCTCCAACCTTCATTAGTAGAAGAGGCTTGATGGAGTCTATCCCAGCAAGGGTGGACCCACTCTTTAAGTTGTGGGTTTAATTGACACCATGTAAATTTGAATTTTCTTTGTAATGTACATGCTTTAGATTTAATTGAACCCAGGCCAAACTATATGTTGACATCACTAACTTTTTTTTTCCATCAATTGACACCACTAACTAAATTATTATTCTAGTCACAAATTTTTATTTGACCCCATAAACTAACTAGCCCAATCCAAAGCCCATGATTAAAATTAGAAATAAAAAATAGCCCAGTTTTTAACTTAATTTTTTCTTTCCTTTACTAACTCTAATTAAGATCCAATTATTTGTTCCTCTTTACGTGTCTTATTAGCTTCCTTTGTTCTTTGCCCAAAAAAATCAGCTTCCTTCGTTCTTTCACTTCTTTGCCCCAAAGAAAAATCAGCTTCCTTCGTCCATATTCACTTTGATTCAATTCAAGTAAGTTTAAATTTATATTTTTTTCAATGATTTTAATTTAGTTTATTCAAGTGTTAATAATTATATCTTTGAATGACTAATCTGTATTAGTTAATAATTATATCTTTGAATGACATCATCATGTTCGGTTTCTTTGAGATAAACTAATTTAGGAACTTGTCTCAGTCAGGGAAAAAGATTCGGACCCTACCTCTTTTATTCGTCTGTCTTTATGTTCTCAATTTCGTATCTTTTCCAATTCCAGTAAGATTTGTGGGGAATAAATTGTTTTGATTGCTTAATAATATTCAGAATTAAACCACGCACATATGAATGAAACGATGAAGTGTAAAGTGTTCAATGTTATTTGATTTGGAAGTTTATTTTAATATATATGATTTTATTTGATTGCTTTTCTATGTTGTTTTTAGTGTTTTTGTAGAAACAATATTTAATATATTGTTGTTTATTTATTTCAGACAAAGCAATGTATAAGTATTTGAAAAGAAAAGAGCCATCTTCATCTCGTGATGATATTGACAATTTACCATGGGATCCTGCTGATCGAAAGAGAATATCAAATTTTCATCCGAATCAAAGAGATGAGGTAATTTGCAAATATTTGATTAGAGGTCTTTGTCAACCTCGTGGTCACACTTTTGAACAAAAAGAGATAGGAGGCATAATGAGACGATTTAACCCAGCTTGGTTTGATCAAAATAAAAGCTGGTTAGAATATAGTGTGAAGAAACAAACAGCTTTTTGATTGTGTTGTTATTTGTTCAGAGATAATGCTGGTAAGCGTGAAAATAATGATTCATGGGTCCCCGGAGGTTTCACTGGCTGAAATAAGCTTAAAAAAATTTCAGAACATGCGGTAACTAGTTTTCGTACCAAGGCAGTGATGAAGTGTGAAAACTTGATGAAAAAAGGGCAGCCTATCAAGCATATTTTCCATAAACAAGATGATACTACGAAGAATGAGTATCGACTTCGGTTGAATGCTTCAATTGATGCTTCTAGATACTTATTGAAGCAAGGGGTTAGATTTTCGTGGTCATGATGAGTCAGAAAAATATGCTAATAGAGGTAACTTTGTGGAACTTTTGAAATACACTGCTGAACAAAATCAAGTTGTGAGTAAATTTGTTTTACAGAATGCTCCTGGTAATAATCAGATGACGTCTCCAAAGATTCAGAAAGATATTATGCACTGTTTTGCAGAAGAAGTGGTCAAATCTATTATTGAAGAAATAGTTTTTGGTTTGTTGGTGGATGAGTCTGCTGATGTTTCTGATAAAGAAAAAATGGCGGTAGTGTTACGTTTTGTTGATAAAAATGGGATAGTCAAAGAAAGGTTCATGAGTATTACGCATGTGAGCGATACATCCTCAGCATCTTTAAAATCTGCTATTGATTCGTTATTTGCTAAATACAAACTGAGCACTAGTAAAGTGAGAGGGCAAGTTTATGATGGAGCAAGTAATATGAAGGGAGAGTTTAATGGGCTAAGGTCATTAATTTCAAAGGAAAACCGATCAGCATATTATGTTCACTGTTTTGCTCATCAACTTCAATTAGTTGTTGTGGCAGTTGCAAAAAAGCATTTTGATGTTGGAGACTTTTTCGATATGATATCTTTGTTACTGAATGTGGTGGGAGCTTCATGCAAAATGAAAGATATGATTCGAGAGAGATATAGGAAAACCATTCTGGAAGGAATTGCTAATGGTGAAATCAAAACTGGAACAGGGTTAAATCAAGAGATTGCTTTTCAAAGACCAGGAAATACTCGTTGGAATTCTCATTATTACACTCTACTACGTTTAGTTGAGTTGTTTTCTTCTATCATCGCGGTACTTGAGTATATTCAGGATGAGGGCGCAGAAGACGTTAAAAGACGTCAAGCACATGGTCTCCTTAGATACTTACATGGTTTTGATTTTGCGTTTTATTTGCAAATAATGATACACTTGTTAGGATTCACAGATAGTTTATCCATGGCTCTGCAAAGGAGAGATCAAGATATTTTGAATGCTATGTCATTGGTGAAATCAACTAAGAGATAAATCCAACAATTTAGAGATGATGGATGGAGTTCTCTCATGACTAAGGTTTGTTCTTTTTGTGGGAAACATGATATTGAAGAGCTTAACATGGAAGCAGATTTTGTTGACTCAAGGAAACCAAGAAAAACGACAAGTGTGAAAAATATGCACCACTACAAGGTTAATTGCCTATATGCTATCTTGGATTTGCAGCGTCAAGAGTTCAATGATCGCTTTCATGAGGTAAACACTGAATTGCTTATCTGCAGTGCTTCTTTATCTCCTGTTGATTCATTCACTGAGTTTGACCACTTCAAGTTGATGAAGTTATCTAAGTTCTACCCAGATGACTTTAGTCATGGAGAATTCATATCTCTTGAGCAACAATTGCATATCTACATTGACAATGTTCGAAGTGATGAAAGGTTTTCTCAATTAAAGACTCTTGGAAAACTTGCTCGTGTGCTAGTGGAAACAGGAAAACATATGTCACATCCTTTGGTTTATAGGCTTTTAAAGTTGGTTTTAATTTTGTCCGTCGCTACTGCTACTGTTGAGAGATGTTTTTCAGCAATGAAGATCGTGAAGACATATCGACGCACTCGGATTGGAGATCAATTTTTGAACGATTGTTTAGTTTGTTATATCGAGAAAGATGTATTCGAGACTATTACGAATGAAATTGTGGTGACAAAATTTCAGGATATGAAGGATCGTAGGGTGCGTTTGTAGTATGTTTTTTGTTATGTTAATGATGATTTTTTTAATATAAATAAAAATATTATGTTTTGATCCCAGTGAAAACCATTGCTAGGTCCGCCACTGTGTCCCAGTCGTCTTGATCCACGACATTTCTCCAGCATTCTTCTAAGAGGCTCCTATGATTCTCGCGGAATGAACAGCTCGTCCATTCAAACACCTCAAAAGATTTTATAGCTGTCCATCGGTCCTGGATACTTAAGACAAATTTCAATGAGCTCTTCTGGTCGGAACAGGTCGTTTCTGGCTTGTACATCAGTTGGCAGAGCTTTTGTTATTTTTTCCCGCCACATATTACGGTTTAACCAGTTGTAGAAAACATTTACATAGCTGAGCTACAGAATAGATATTAACACAGCTGGGAATCTATAAACCTGTAGCTTCAGTAACTTGAGATCAGCTTCAATACGCTTCACTTTCAATTTGGAATTTTCATCCTTATCTGACATATGATAATTATCATGAATTTCAGTAAAAAAATGTATGGCAAAACACTAATAATATGTGGCATGGATATGCAAACCCAAGTAAAATTAACTATTATACCTGCCACATAGGCTATCTTTGAAAGGTTCCAAAACCGCTTGCGGTCTGCAAATGTTGGTTGTACATCGTCAGGTTCTGGCATTGTTCTGTCTTCAGTAGTTATCATAGACTCTTCATCTTGTGCTAGAGCCAATGTATGAAGAGTGTCAGAGGCAGATGAGAAGTTGAGAACTGATGAAGAACAGTTTAGAATTGTGTTTTAGAAATACCAGTAGCTCGTCCTGGAATTCTTCTCCAAGCCGTAGAAGTAAGACAAGGTAAAAAAAGATGATTAATTCTTATCGCAAAAAAATTTATCTACCAAAAGAAATATAAAGCTTTTGAGATTACTCGAGGAACAGGGAAAAAAGAAGCATGGCTCATACCATTAAGTTTCTGAGAAGCTCTGCCATTGAGATCATAGCATATATATCTTCCACATAATTTTATAGCTAGCATGTCGCTTTGCAACGAAAAGCAAATTTGAGCAATGGTTTCTGAAGATATCTTCATCTGTCCTTTCAGTTCTTTCTCTGATGCCCTAAAGAGTAGGATATAAGAATGTTTGTAACAACCCTAGTTTATAACATTTGTCCAATGTTAACTGCAAAACGACAAATCAATCAGACTATGTTGTATCTAACAGAAAAAGAAACCATAATGTAATGAGATGGCACAAGAAGAAACTGTTGGTTTTTACGTTTTAACAGCATCAAGTTCAGTTACTTTGGGCATAAACTGTCTTATATGGTCCTCTGCTGCTTTCTCTGCATTCAATCCTATCACATCTTCCTCCCAGCTTTTCAAAGACAAGTCATAACCTTACCTCAGTCATATTCATCAAACGTAGGACAGTAAAAGACTCATTCAAATGTTTTCTCTGAAAAGTTACGAGTTTTATGACTTTCCCACTCCAAATTTAGTGAAATTATATCATTTAAGCAAAACATTTTCAGAGGTTAATTTGCATAACAGAAGCTTGATAGAGAGAACTCATTTAAGTTTTCTCCTTCTCTTCCTTCATCTGCAAGCACACCATCCCTTTATCACCACATTCAGAATCACACAGAAATAGTTGACAAACAAAAAGCCACAAACTTTACCCTTTTTTGCCTGATAGAGAAATCGTTTCTAAAGCCTCATGTTCAGTGTGGCCAACTACTTCAAAACGGCTGCGTTTTACTTAAAGAACGAAACGACGTCGTTTAGATCTAATATATCTTTCCTTCCTTGCACACTCCTCAGCCTCAAAAGTAAGAACAGGCTTTGATTCATCAGGATTTTCTGTTTGGCTTCAATGCCTGCTCGTTATCTTTGATTAAGAAAATTTAGGGTTTTGTTTTCTAATTCGTGAATCCTTCGGTGGGGACTGAGAAATTTCACTAAAGTTTCCAACTTTTTGCTAAAATAGGAAATGGGTTTCTCAGCTTTGTTCGTATTTTTCGTCTAAATTATGTTCAACAATTATATTCTCTCTGTTCACGTGTTGAAATTGGAAGTGTAGATTGCTGCGTTTTGCTGTTCATTTTATCTTCTGGTCACTTCTACATCGAATCAAGAAATGGGAGATGTCTTGTGGAGTTATGTATCAATCACTTATACATCGAATCAATTGGTTTGTGGATACTTGTCTTTGAGTCACTCGTTGGACTTTGCATTGACCATGAAGCCAAAACGAAGGCGTTTAGTCTCTGGTGGTGTAAAAATGGAGTCTTTTACTTTGGCAACACCAAGATTATGTTTCAAGAAGGTGACTAGTGAATTAGACACATCTTTCAATGGTGAAAATATGGTTTTTGGTTTGGAATTGGAGGCTGAACATAGATTGGCAGAAACTGAGTTATTGGTTGAAAATGGGGTAGAAGAGAATAGGAATAGGATACATTTTCTGGAGGAGAGGAACGAAGAGATGTTATCGAAGAGACTTCTAAAACTTAGTAGGTTGGATAAAGTAAGAAGCGCATTGGAGTTGTTTGATTCTATGAGATTCTTGAGTTTACAACCAAACGCTCATGCTTGTAACTCTTTTCTCTCGTGCCTATTGAGGAATGGATATCTTCAGAAAGCCTTTATCGTCTTTGAGTTCATGAGAATAAAGGAGAACATCACAGGGCATACGTATAGCTTGATGTTGAAAGCTGTTGCAGAGGTAAAAGGTTGTGATTCTGCACTTAGAATGTTTAGAGAACTAGAAACGGAACCAAAACATAAGAGTTTTTTCGATGTTGTTCTATACAACACCGCGATTTCTCTATGTGGACGGATAAATAACGTGTATGAGGCAGAGAGAATATGGAGAGTTATGAAAGGTGATGGTCAAATTGGATCTGAGATTACATATTCTCTGTTTGTTAGTATTTTTGTTCGGTGTGGGAGAAGCGAATTGGCGCTTGATGTATACGAGGAGATGATTAACAATGATATATCTCCAAGAGAGGATGCGATGTACGCGATGATAAACGCATGTACGAAGGAAGAAAAATGGGATTTGGCTCTTAAGATATTTCAGAGTATGTTAAAGAAAGGGATGAAGCCTAATCTTGTAGCATGTAATACTTTGATAAATTCACTTGGTAAGGCGGGCAAAGTCGGATTGGTGTTTAGGGTTTACAGTGTTGCGAAATCTCTGGGGCATAAACCAGATGAGTACACGTGGAATGCGCTGCTAACAGCTTTATACAAAGCAAATCGATATGAAGATGTTCTTCAGCTGTTTGATATGATAAGAAGCGAAAAACTATGTTGTCTGAATGAATATTTGTACAACACAGCTATTATGTCATGTCAAAAGCTTGGTTCTTGGGAGAAAGCTGTGAAGCTTTTGTATGATATGGAATGTTCAGGATTAACAGTTTTAACTTCATCATATAATCTGGTGATAAGGTCGTGCGAGAAATCAAGGAAACCAAGAGTTGCATGGCAAGTATATGAGCACATGGCTCACAGGGATTGTAAGCCAGACACATTTACGTATTTGTCGCTTGTAAGGAGTTGTATTTGGGGTTCTCTATGGGATGAGGTTAAAGATATCCTAAAGGTAAGTGATTTGTTTAAGTTAATTACTCAAACGAGTGTGAATGTAGAAGAGATTGTGTCTCATGTTTGTATGTTTTCTTGAACAGAAAGTGGAACCCGATGTATCGCTTTACAACGCAGCTATACATGGGATGTGTTTAAGACGTGAGTACAAGTTTGCAAAAGAGCTGTATGTAAAAATGAGAGAGATGGGTTTGGAACCAGATGGTAAAACCCGAGCTATGATGTTACAAAACTTGAAGAAACACCAAAAATAAGGTTATAATGCTCTTTGTTCTACTCATACTTCTAAGCAATGCCAAAATGCACTAAATAAGATTAACTCATCCATTTTAATCCGTAAAAATTGGTCTTGATTTGGCATTGTATTCATGCTGAATGAAGGAATGTTTTGGTGGAAAGTGTTCATTGTGACCTCAGAAGCTATCTAAAGGACAAGGTGGTCATGGTGTTGTTTGTCTGGCAATGATGTAGCTCATGCCCAGTATCTAATATTGGATACAGAAAGCTGCTGCACCAGCATTACACCAGAAAGCAAGATCTCATTCTCTAACAGTGAGGTTTTTGTGTCGTTCTGTTGCTGATTCTAGTGTTTGATTCTCTTGTACTCCTGTTGTGGAACGTTTTGAAATCAGAGCTTCCATCTTCGCAGAATCCTGCCTGAGTCTCGCCTCCAATCTTTTCCATTTCTGGTTTAGCGAATTGGCATGATCAGCCACCATAGCTACCATGTTTGATTTCACTTCTCTTCTCCATCACTCACATTGCCTTCGAAAACGGTTCTTGGTTGTTGTATATATGAACAGGAAAACGAATCCTCTCAAAATGTATTATTAGTTGTTCAGTTTCAGATTTTGTTTCGTTCTATCCCTTATGGTTTAGTACTTGGTTTGATGCTTGTAGTATGTAATTATGTATGAAAATATTGGGTCTGGATTGAAATTTATAACGAACTAGATTCGAACCCTTGTACAGCGGTTGCAGTACATGTGAATTTTATAACGAACTAGCTTCTGCATATATACATGTGAAAAAAACATGGGCGGATGTTTCTCATTCGGTCATTCCCTTGTACAGCGGTTGCAGTACTTGTTGGCTTTGATATTACGGTATCTAATAGA
Source organism: Cardamine occulta (assembly GCA_028015245.1). NCBI lineage: Eukaryota > Viridiplantae > Streptophyta > Magnoliopsida > Brassicales > Brassicaceae > Cardamine > Cardamine occulta. The sequence goes on along the minus strand of CM051379.1, from coordinate 8,239,996 downwards.
GTGTAGAAATTGATTAGAACCGGTTGATTCCTAACCGTGATTTTAGTATTGGTTTAATGTATGTAAATCATAATCTCCCCAAGTATATAAAGGGATATCAATGGAATCGTTGAATCAAGAGAAAGGAGAATGAGTTTGTTATTCCTCTGTAACGATGTCTTCATCGAACTCTCTCTTCTCTAATAGTATCTCATGTTGTCCGTTTTTGCGATCACTCGTGAAGTGACTCTCCAAAGGAAATATCGTAACTTCGAGGCAATATCAAGATGCCAAATTCCTCTTGCTACATCTGGTTATGCAGCCAATGGTGCTTGAGGTTCTTCATCATTAAGTAGTTGTTGTAGCCAATACCAATATCTAGATTTTACCGTCTATCTACGGTCTCTTGTGTGACTCCAGAGAACCGAATAATTAACGGACTGATCAAGTAGATAATCTTTCTAATGATATGATGGTCGGAATGATCAACTAGTTGAAGTAGTTTTGATTCATTCCAATGTTTATTGCTCTCATCAATGATCTCCATCACTTAACTATTTGGGTATGTTGTTGGAAGCAAATTATGCGCTCTTGGTGGTTTGTCGGTAGCCATGGGTCTCCACCAATACTAGTGGATTTTCCATTTTGTACACATGTTTAGGTAGTTCAGCCCCAAACCATAATGAATTCGATCCATAAGAAGGTTACTATCCACAAAAGATTGTCTTGGTGGAGATAACGAGCTTCTAAAATCTTGTGTACAAGACTTTCTGGTCATGAATTATTTTGAAAGCTTGATTTGCTAGGAGATCTTGATCGAACTGATGAAGATCTCTAATCCTAAACCTCCATTTCTTTTAGAAGTAGTCAGCTTTTTACAAGACACCCAAAATTTTTCTTGTGGTCCGGAGTGGTTCCCAACCAAAATCTAGCTATCATACTATTGATTTCCGAACATAATTATATAGGTAATTGAAAAACTTTCATAGAATATACCATCATAGCAAAAGTTATTGCTTTAATCAATGTTTACTTTCCAGCTGTAGTGAAAAAACAGCTTGCCATTCATTTATCTTGCTTTGGACCCGATATGGTAAGTGATATATTGGAGCATTTTTTCCTTCTTTGGGTCAAATTGCTCTGGCAGCCCCAAATACTTTCCACCACCTCCCACATTTGAATTTGCAGCTTACACATGATACTATCTCTAGTATGTTGATATTCACGATTGCCAAAAAGTTATTTAAGACTTCTCCAAATTTATCTGTTGTCTTGAAACTTTCTCGTAGTTGTTGTAGATATTTAATATTTGGGAGCAATAATGATCGGCTTCAAGGAAAAAGAGCGAGTCATCTGCAAACAGGAGATGCGATATTGTTGGACCTCCATTACTGAGTTGTAATCCTTTAAGACGTCCTTTATATTGGGCTGTTGATATTAGTAAACTTAGGACATTATCACAGAGGATAAATAACTATGGTGACAGAGGATCTCCTTGACATATTCCTCGAGTTGCTTCAAACGCTCATATGGACTCCCGTTAATTCAACGAAAAAAGAAGCTGATCTTACAGAACGCATAATCCATGTAATCCATCTCCTATCCAAACTTTTCTTTCCAAGAGCTCCTTCCAAAAATTTCCACTCTATACGATCATAGGTTTTACTAATATCAGTCTTGACTGCCATATAGACATTAAAGCACTGTCTTCTTATGCGTAGTGAATATAAAACCTCAAGGGAAATTATCACGCTATCTGTGATAAAACGTCCAGAAATAAAAGTGGCTTGATTCTCCGAGACTACAAGTTGTAGCACCTTCTTTAACCATTGAACCAAAATCTTAGAAATGATTTTGTATACAACATTACATAGTCCAATAGGTCAGAAATTCTTCATGGTTTTAGGGTCTTCCATTTTAGGTATTAAGTATAGATTTGTGTGATTTCATTCCTCTGGAAAGAAACCAGTCTCGAAGAATTTTCTAACCTCGTAGATGCTAGCCAAACAAACTGTTTCCCAATAATGTTAGTAGAAAGAGACATTGAAACCATCTGAACCTGGGGCGCGTGTTAGTCCAATTGAAAACATGATTTTTTAAAATTTTTTCATGAGAGACTTCCTCAACCAGTTAACTATTCATCTCATCAGTGACAACAAGTTGTGTGCTACGTAGTACTTTGTCAAAATTATGAATACATGAACTCATAAATAAATCACAAAATGATGAGAGCATGAGCAGCAAGGAGCTTGAACCAGAACCACAAGAGGATAAGGAGAACAATGAGGATCAAGGAATGCAGCATGAACCGGAGCAAGGACATGAAGAAGAAGATTTGAACCTTTCCTTTGGCCCCATTACTCGGTCCAAGCAAGCCAAACTCAAGACAACTTTGCAACGCCTCCTTAACACAATACCGGGCAGTTTAGGAAATGCTAATCCAACCACATTGGTTGTGATACAAACTACCTAAACGTTTATCAAGAGAGATGGTGAGACTTGTACTCTTTTCCCTTCGTTTGGTTTTGTCCAATGAGTTTTCCAAACAAGGTTTTTAACGAGACAAGGCCTCATCACTTGTACACAAGCCTCTTGATAAACCCAGGCCCATTTCTTCCTTCTCCATGCTGCCGAATCTCTTCAAAGGACCAGTCAAAGTATTTTAAATTTCTGTTTAATGATTGTAGAATTCCAAGGGTTGATTGTTGTTAAGTTTCGTGCATTTGAACCCTATATGTATCCGCGAGTTTCTTCTTTTAAATCTATCAAACATCTTAATAAAAATCTTTCTAATAACTTGTTTGATCAAATTCGCTTGCTTAAAGTGATCGGATCTTCATCCTCATGCCTAGCAAGTCTTGATAGTCTAAAGATTCTCCATAGTCCTTAAGAAGTATCATTCACTTCCACCCATTGTTCGAAGCATTGGGTCTTTACCCTCTCCAGAACAAGTTTGATAGTCTAAAGGTCGTTCATCACCTTTGGAAGTATGCCTCGATCCATCCTCATGTTCCACCATTATCTCCTCGTGCCGATCCTCGTGACGAACCTCGTGCCGATCCTCGTGCCGATTCTCATCCCGATCGTCGTTCTGTCCTTTGTTCCAACCATCGTCGCCCTACGTGCCAACCCTCATCGCCAGACCACGTCCCACCTCGAGCCATCTCGTGTTAGACCCCTTCGCATTCCCGCGAATCCCCATTTCCGCAACCTAAACTACCATTTTCGATTCCTTGCAACCTGTTGGAGATCATCCTAGGATTTGATCCTACCCAGGATCACATCACAAAATAATGAGTAGCCTTTGCTCCAATATTACCATTTGGGCCCTTGATCTTGGTTACGCGATTCCTTGCTATTCGATTTTTTGTTGAGGCATGAAAAAATCAAGTATTGAGATCTCCCTCTTCTAACCATTGATTTATACTTTTGTCTTCCAGTATTTCTCGTCGTCTTTATATGCTTTTAACAAGTCGTCTCATGCTTCGAAGTTCTTCTACCGTAATTGCCTCATCAGTTTGTGTTTTATCAATGGTACTAGAATCGGACCCGCACATACGTGCGGGGTTATGTTTGTAAACAAATATATAAATATATATATATATATATATATTGGTAAACAAATTTAAGTCTATCTATTTTGGGATGGAAAACATAATTTACGAGTATGAAAGAGTATATTGGTAAAAATGTTTGGAATGCCTTGAAGGGATCAGCTCTTGGTATTTTTCTTCAGCTACATGATATTGACATAATGTCGGAGAAGTTCGTTTGGGCATCCTATTATGTTCATTTCTTCCTCACACATCAGTTGGTTGTCGACAATATTCATGAGATTTGGTCGTTGATTGATGGTCAACCAATAAGATTTTTGCTACACGAATATAAGGATATCACCGGTCTTAATTGTGAACTATGTCCATCAGATGATCCATCAAATGCTGCTGGTTATCAAGAGTTTTGGAAAGAGATGAAAGTGCCTTCAGGGGATAGTCCCGAGGAGTTATTTTGTGTTTTAAAACGTTGTCAGAGTGAGAGTTGGAGAAAGGAGAAGAGGATGATGGTAGGAAGGTTATGTCTCTTACACGTTGGAATATATGGCATAAATCATGGATCAAGGATCCCGTTGTTCCATGCAAGAAGAGTGTTTGATGAAGAGAGCTTTGAATGATATCTATGGGGTAGAGCACTAGTTTGGTAAATTTAATAAAAGTTCTTCTGGTTAAAGGGCACAGTTACACATTACTCGGATGTGTTAATGTTCTATCCATATGGTTATTTGAGTCAGTTCATGCTTTAGGAGAGTTGTATGGGTGTACGAGGAATTTGGGTGATGTTCCACCACTACTTGACTGGCGAGGAAGTCGAAAGTGATTTACATTTGAAGACTTAATAAAAGAAGAGAAAGGTCAACATGGAAAGGTATGAATTCGTTATGCCACACTTGTTTATGATGAGAGATACTGGATTGCTATAGTGATGATATTCATATGGTACTTGTTTGCTATGTAGGTTCCTATGAGGCATATGCTTTCGGTTTCATTAGAAGATATATACCTTATATGGAGTGACAATGATAAAAACTCGGATCTGAAACTTGACAAGTTGATTGAAGACATCATTGGGGATTATTTTGTTCCAAATGCTTGGCTTGAAAAGGAAGAAGATATTTTGAAGTACCACCAGGGAAATCGAAGATTTCTAAGTCTCTTGGAAATCAAACTGCTAAGAAAAAGAAGAAGATCCAAGGAAAAGAACATTCAAATGTTAGTACTTTTGTTGCTTTTTTTAACAAAACATCTTTGTTTTTATTACTCTTTTTACTTTTTTTTTTGTGATTACTCTGATTATTAACTCCTGTTTGTTAAATCTATAGGATGCTGAAGATGACAAGGTTAATATTGTCCCACCACTAAATTCACAGAACTCATTTCTAAATGAGCAAATTTAACATTTTCATTGCCTTCACTTACATAAATCGTGAAACCTCTCTTCTTGATAGGTAGGTTTTGCTTTATTTCCTCTTCTTCTACTTCAGGCACGATCCCATACTCTGAAAATTTCTCATTGCCAGAATCTGTGCTATCAGAGTCATTACAATAATCGAATCTAGATTCATCTTCATCATCATCTTAAACACCATTTAATTCATGGGAGTGCATATTCTCTTCAGTTTTTGGAAGCTTATCTTCCGAATTCTTCTTTATATCCACTTTATCCTTCACTTAAACACAAAGAGGAAGCATATTTGCTTTGGATTGCCCCAAAAAAGTTTGGAATTGCCTACAATTATCAACATATACCAGAGGTGTATCTTGAGGCAAATTCTGCTTAATCTTCTTTGGCAACATGTAGCTCAATCTGACATCATAAACTCTCTTATCCAACTCATAATCCTCAAACACGATTCTAATGAAACTCTCATAGCTGGTACTAGCTTCAGCTGCTTGAATTCAAGATCCTGACTTAACATTAACAACAAACAACCATCTGTTTCTTTCAAACTTCCATTTTTCACATACAAGAATAATCTGTTGCTCCATATCCTTTATGACAGCTGCATAGATGAACAAAACAAAATTGAGCTAAATGAAGGAGAAGGAGAAGACGAATGAAGGTTTATCAGATCCTGACGAAAAGAGAAAAAAGGAGGCGACAACGAGGCCAATAAGTCTGTGAAAACATTAGTAAAATAACTATGTGACAATGTTATTACAATAACTCTGCGATAACGTATTCATCTCTGATAACTCAATCATTTTGCCCCAATTTAATATGTCTGTGATATCATTATTTCAATAACTATACGGTAACTAAGTTTGTCAAATAAATAGGCGAGAAAGAAAAATAACTGTGCAACATGAAATAACTCTGCCATGACAAAAAATAAAGCTACAGTAACTAAGTTTGTCAAATAATTCTGCGGTAAAAGGAAATAACTGTGCAACATGAAATAAGTCGGTTATGATGTTAAACAAGTCTGCGGTAACTAACTTTGTCAAAAAAATCTGCGGTAAAAGGAAATAATTGTGCAACATGAAATAAATTGGCCATGACGTTAAACAAGTCTGCGGTAACTAACTTTGTCAAATAATTCTGCGGTAAAAGAAAATAAATCTGTGGAACTGGAAATAAGTCTGCGATAACTTTGACAAATCCGCGATAACTAAGTCTGTTAAATAATTATGCAGTAAAGAGATATAATTACGCAATTGTAAATAAGTTGGTCATAACGTTAACAAGTATGCAGTAACTAAGTTTGTCAAATAAATCTGCGTAAAAGAAAATAAATGTGCAACATGAAATAACTCTGCCATGATATCAAATAAAGCTGTAGCAACTAAGTTTGTAAAATAACTCTGCGGTAATGGAAAATAAATGTGAAACATGAAATAACTCTGCTATGACCTAAAATAAAGTTGCGGTAACTAACTTTGTCAAATAACTAACTCTGCGGTAAAGCCAAATAACTGTGCAACATGAAATAAGTTGGTTATTACGTTAACAAGTCAATGGTAACTAAGTTAGTCAAATAACTCTGCGGTAAAAAGAAATAAGTGTGCGAGAAAATAAGTCTACGATCAATGAGACGGAATAGCATTATTGTAAATATCGGGGACGCTCGAATTATCTCATTAATGGCATTTTAGTCATTTTTTTTTTCCTTACAAAGCTTTCTAGGGGTACTTTAGGATTTAAAAAAACAAAAGACAAACTAATAATTAAACAAAATGTGAGTCATTCTAGTTCATAACTAAGAAATATGAGTCATTCTAGTAATCCTCCTTTTATTTAATACATGTTTCACATTATAATTTTTATTTAGCATCATATATTTAATTTAATATATATATATATGTATATATATAATTAAAAAATACGAAAAACAAATCTCTGATTACTCTCCAACTAATCTCCGATATATTCGCTAGGCGCTAGGCCCACCATAACCGCCTGACTAGCGCCTAGCAAATTTTTGAACATGGATTAATATAATACATGATAAATAGTACAAGAAATAGTTTTATTCTCTTAAATTTAAACATAAAATTACATGGCATAACATCATAATATCAAATTATAGTTTTTTAACAAACAATAATAATTATAATAAAATGAGCTGAGGAATTATTTTTCTAATATTTCAAATTAGTGTATTAACTAAAATAATATTAATGTAATTTTAACTAATACTAATGTATAATGTAAAATCATGCATAATGGAACTTGTTAGATAGATAATTTTATTTTATGATTTTTAAAAAATAACATATAAACTATTTAATTAGCTTTTAAAAACATTGTGGATTTGATTTATCATAATAAATCTGAACCATTTAGAAAGGGACATGTGTCCCATATGATAAGTTCTCAAGGATTCTCAAGGTTTCTCAAATGAGAACCGATTATCATCAACTTTTTTAATAACGTTTTTTGCATATTTTATAATTATTTTTAATATTAAGAAACTCTTTGAGGAATCCCCACTATACATGCTCTTATGAGATACTCTTCTAACACTTTTCTCTTACTCATTGGTTCAATTGTTTTTGATATCTTAACTTTTAATTATATAATCAATTTATATTATACTATTAATATTTTTTTTGTTTGAGAGACTCAATGAATCTCTCACCAATGTGGATGCTCTAAGTACCTAAAAAGAAAAATGGATCAAAAAAAATATCTTGTGCTTACCAAAAAAACCCAAGATTTTAGTGTTAAAAGACTATAAGAAGTGAGACAAATAATGCTTAACACATGTTTTAGATTATTTCAGTAGGTTTCTAGTATAGGAATCGTTCCAGGTGCAAACTACAGTGTGTGGTGTTGTGTAACTATAGCAGAACGATCTACATGTGATGGATTAGTTCAGCAGATTTCTAGATTAAGAGTCAACCCAGGTGCAAGTCATAGTGTGTGATATTGCGCAATTCTTGTCGAACAATATGATTGTACTTGGTTGGTTCAAAAGATTTCTAAAAAAGCAAATGTTTTGTTTGGAATATAATGTTGTCTTAATTATTACAGGTTCCTAGTTTTTTCAATTAGATGGCGTAAATAAAAACGGTAAAAGTAAAAATTCTTGAAAAAAGTAAATAATATTTATAGTCAGAAAAAACACCCAAAACCAAAATATCTAAAACCAAAACTCTGATTAATCTTATGAATTTATCGCTGCGTGAATTTCACAATGCATTCTCGGATGCGGACTGGACAGGTAACACAGATAATTATGTGTCAACAAATGCTTATATATTCTACCTTGGTGATCAACCAATAGTATGGTCATATAAGAAACAAAAAGTTGTCGCGAGATCTTCAACCGGAATAGAGTATCAGCCAGTGGCGAATAGCACCTCAGAACTCAACTGGGTATGTTCCTTACCCACTGAACTTGGTTTCAAACCTCCAATACCACCAGTCATATACTGTGATAACATCGGTGGTACATACTTGTGCGCAAACCATGTTTGCCCCTCTAGTATGAAACATATCGCACTCAACTATTATTTCATGCAAGAGCAGGTTCAAGATAACAAGCTTCACATTGCACACGTATCTACAAAGGATCAACTAGCTGACACACTTACTAAACTACTTAGCCGATCTCAGTTCTTACTCTTATGTGACAAGATTGGAGTGGCTTCACCCCGTCCATCTTGAGGGGGCATATCATAATATTCATACATGTACATACAAATAGGATGGACATTGATTATCTCCATCACATCTTTCTCATTTACTGTAAATATCCCCCTTTTCTTTATTCTAGAGCTAAACCTCTATATAAATTGTATAGCATCAATATCAATAAAATTCATTAAGTTCACAAAACTTATAAAGAAAATATGCAACTAGATAAATAGATCATTGTTTACTCTTTTTCTCTTTTTGCTATTCTTACTCTCTCCATCTTTCTCTTCAGCCACTTCACTAAATCTAACTCCAAAATTTTTATCGAAACTTTCCTCTTCCTCATGACCCGTTAAGAGTCGTAAAACACAACCAATAATCTTGTAATGAGGACAACTAAACTCAAAACACATCTCTTGATCTACAAGTAATTTACCTTTACCATCACTGTGTTCGCCTTCCAACACAATGTTAAGTATACACTGGTGAACGATTAGAAGGAGAGATGGATACATCACTGGAACCATTGTATTTGTCTTTAAGGCAACAAGATATACCCGTTACGCCATTTACCGACAAAAAATCAGAACTAGATCCTGCAGCAAGCACGACGCAGGCCTTGAAACCCGTGACCGTGGAAAGAGCAAAGTTTTGATGATCCAAATGAATGTTCAGAGAACTTCCACTACTAGTTTGATTAGTGAAGTATGCAGACACTTCTCCTCCTGGTAAGAACGCATACTCGCACTCTGATTTCTCAACTAGATCTCTAGCTTCTTGATTGAGTTTTAAGCAGTTTCCAAGCTCAAGGACAATGTTCGGATTGGAAGAAAGACGCGAGATTCTCTCAAGTGACTCACAATTGTCAGCATTGAAGTAAGCGAGGGAATCCGGAAACTCTGGCAGCGATACGAGCTTTTTGCAATCCATTAGGTCAAGACTGCGTAGCTGAGACATATGCTTGATGCGGTCGGCCGGGATACTCTCAAAATCGTTATTGCCAAGCGACAAGACACGATGTCCGGAACATGAGGGAATGTTTTGAGCCTTTTATTACCTGACATGTTGAATTCCAGAAGACGTCTCCAGCAAGTAATGGAGGAAGGAATTTTTTCTATTGCGGTTTCTCCCAGATATAAAAACTGAATGTTTTTAGATACTTCTGGAAAGCTCTTTAACCGCAAGCATCCGTCCATGTAGAGTGAATCGAGAGAAGCCAAATCAATATTTGTGGGAAGAGCTTCTAGTTTTGTGCAACCGAACATAGTTAAGTCTTTGAGTTTTTTAGGTTCTCCGATGGATGAGGAAAGACTCAGTATACTTTCGCAATAAGACAAGTCTAAAGTCTGAAGATTTGTTGCTTCTGAAAGATCTGGAATCTCTCCTAACTTCTTGGAGAAACTTAGATCCATCTGTCTAAGATTTCTCAGTGGCTGAACATGAACATTCAAAAATTAAACGATTTTTTTTAGTTAGTCTTTCAAGAAAATTTAAATTTAATCAATGTTAATGAAAAATAAATTCTAAGAAATTTACTGAAAGCATTTGGAATCTAGCTACACATACGTGCTGAGTGTGCTGACTATTTAATTATAGAAATTCTTTTAGTAGTATCACCATGTAGTAGTATATTTCGGAATTTGTTTATTAGAAATAAAGGTACTTGAATTTGCGTAGAATGATACTAATTTTGAAGTTAATGACTAAAATGATATCATAAAAAAAGTTTAGTAGTATAACACTAATCTTTGGTTAAAAGACAAAAATGCTATTATGGTTTAAATTTGGAAAATAGAATTAGTAAAATTAGAAATATTAAAATTTAATGATAAAAAAACCAAATCACTTTAATGTGAAAAAGAAAAAAAAAATAAAACATAAAGATAAAAAAATAGAACACATCATTTTAATGGGATTCAATCCGATTTTCAACCCCTTTCAACATTTTTTTCTGAAGGAGATTCTTTTGCAATATGTAACTCAACTCAACATTGCATACTCTCTTATCTAACCCAAAATCTTCATATATCATTTCAATGAATTCATCAAAAGTGATTTTTGTATTACCTTCCAAAATTCGAGAACTACTTTTGCTATCAACAACAAACAACCATCTATTATTTGCAAATATTCATTTTCTATATACAAGGATGATGCGCTCCATGATAAGCAAATAGAGAAAGAATAAGATTGAATATCATGAGAAGGAATAACTTGGAGGTGAGGGTTGAAAACTAAAATAATTTTTGGAGAAGAACACGATGGAGGCATCTCAAAATCCTGACTTATTCAGTTACATTTTAAAAAAAAAATTTCTATTTTTCGTCATTAATTAAAATTTTTTTGACAAAATCTGCGGTAACACACATGATAAAAACTCTGCGGTAACATAGTGTCGAAAATCTATGACACTAAGTCTGCAGAGATTAAATTTACTAGAATGTAAAAGGAATTGCACCAAATCTTTTACGTAAAAAAAATTTTAAACTCTGCGATAACTAAAATTAACAAAAATAAAATCTGCGATAACCAAAATATTAATCTAGTAATTAAACTTTGCAAAAAATCTATAACCACTTGAATGTGAAATCAAGCTCTGCCATAGCTAAATTTAAAAATTTACGGTAAAAAAACTAAGTCTACAAAATAATTTTACAGTAGAATATTAAATCTACCATACAAATTCTACTATTTAGGAAAATGAGAAAATCTACTGTCTCTATCCTAATATTCGTTAAAAAAAATCTACAAAGAGTTAAAATATCTGCGATGAATTTAAAAATATATTACCACTAAGACTTAGAAATTTACGTTTAAAAAACAAATATACGAGACACAAATCTACGACAAAATGAAAAATCTACCAAACCAAAAAATCTGCCAGAACGTAAAACCGTAAATTTTATTTCACAGATTTTTTCATCCACAGTGGCAAAGTTGTAAATAATTGTTTTTCTTTTAAAAATTGGAAAAAATGCTGATGTGACATTAATTAGTAATGACATTTCTGTAATTATTTTTTTTCTAACACATGGTCTTAAAAGTATTTTTGTGATCAAAATAACCTAATCTAATATTAATCTTTTCTATGCTAGATTAGCCATTAAATCTAAATCTAGTATTATTCTAGTAATTTTTCCATAAAGGTATTATAAAGATATTTAATTGGGCGATTATGTAAGATATTTAAGGTCTCTTGGGAAAGATTTTTGAAAATCTCTGTTTGAAAATAAATTTTCAAAATAGTTCATTTTTTGTATTTAATCATATTCAAAAACTGACCTTGACTAGATTCAATTTCAACTCGATTTTATACTAAAAAAAAAAAACAAGAAAACCAAAAACACAGGATATATAAGGATATTTTCACCATTACTAAGCAAGTAATATTTGTAAATGGATACAAAAGACTGACCTGATTCCCATCCCACAACTTTTCTAACTTGCTATGTTGCATGTTAAGTTCAACTAGATGCTCTGAACAAAACTTTGTAGGAATGTTCCTCCAGGGATACGCATCCCAATGCAACAACCTTAGCTTTTGTGGCAAGTAATCCATACTCCTCGTCAATTAAGTTCGCGTAGAACTTCAGAAAACGGAGATTACGCATCCTTTTAAAGGCTTTCTTGCTTATAGATAGTTTATTCGTTCTTGATATATCTAATGATATACCTAAAATAGACCCTGTCCCCTACAAAATGGGCAAACGAAAAAAAAGTTCTTGTTAAGTTCATCCGTCTGCTCTGAGTATTCTATCTCTTTATTTTACGCAAATTAGCAAGCAAATCAAAAGAAATAAAAGAAACATCTAAATCCATACCGTTTCATCTTGAAGTACATCACATATCTCTTCGGTGTTCAACAAGAATTGACGTTTCCCTGGCTCGTAGATGGATTGTTTTCGCACAACTTCTCTACCTAATTTTTGAAGTAAATAATGCATCATGACTCTCCCATCAGTCGATATATGTACAAGAGACTTATCCGTGAGAACTTTGAAGCCAAAGACGATATTCAAATCACTTGTAGAAAGCAATTGAATGATACGATCAACCTTCTCACCGTTAAAGAAGGATGCAACATGAAGGAATATGGCTTTATCTTTCTCTTGTAAACAGTTGTAGCCAACTTCTAGTATCTTCTCAAGTTTTGTATCAAGACTAGATCTTAGTCGAGGCAACGCGAGTAGCCATTCTTCTTTACTCTTTCCGCGTAAAGATGAACCCAAAACACTTAGACCCAATGGAAGACTGCCAGCAAGCTTTGTTGTTTCATAAGCAAGCTTCATAAACCTTTCGGGAGGATAAGTATGTCCAAAAACATATTTGGAGAAGATCTGAATAGCTTCATCACAAGATGGAAAATCTACCTTATAGACAGTACTAATGCCATGAGTTTTCAATAGTTGTATATCTTCTGTGGTTACAATGATCCTACTTCCTAAACCAAACCAATTGGGTTGGTTCGCCAATGCAGCTAGTTGATCTATCTCATCAACGTCATCAAGAACAATACGAACTCTTTTGTTCTTTAACCTTTCTTCTATTGCGCCTAAATGTTGTATCTTGATACTCAACTGTCTCACATGAGCTTCAACTCCGACCAAGTTATCAAAATCCGATGACCGTGTAGTGTTTAGTGTGTTTGAAACATCTCTTACAACTTTTTCAATCATATCAACTTCACTATCCCTATATGTTAACAAAAAAGCTAACTATTAGGAGATCACTATAATCACGATCAAATTAATAAATCCCATTCTCATAAACATGGAAACTTGAAACTTTCATTCCATTACCACTAACTGGATATAATACACCAACGTCCAAGTGATCTTACAATAAAATAAGAAAAATATTCCATGATAGATATTATACTCATTTATTTAGAAATAATTACGTACTTATGAATTTGTGACCAAAAGACTAAAAGAAAAATAGGCATGACTTCTTTGAAAGAAATTGTTTCTATCATTTGTAGAAAACATACCATTTTTCGGAGTTTTCCCCTGCTATGTTGGCTATATAGGTCAAAGCTCGCCTCCAAATAAGTGTTTCATCCTCTGTTTTCCCCATACAAGTTATCTCGAAGTTTCTCCCAAACTTTCCCGTTTGCTTTCTCACATCCGATGGATCAACTCCGTAGAAAATAGTCATCACCGTTTGTCCCGCATTCTCTCTAGTCGTAATGATCTGAGCCAACTCATTCAAGCACCAGCTTGAAGAAGCATAGTTCTTAGAGAGCACAACAAGTGAAATCCTTGATTTCCTTATAGCTGCTACGAGCTCAGGGCCTATAGAGTGACCCATTTTTATCATCCCGTTATCATTAAATGTCTCGATCCCTTTACGTTGGAACTCTTTGAGTAAATGGCTTAGAAATGTTTTGCGTACGTCATCCCGCTAAAATTTGGGAAGTCTTCATGTCTACAAAACTCGCTTGATGACAGAGAAGAAGTCATTTGAGAAATAAATGAAGAACAAGAAGATGAGGAAAAAGCCATTAGAGTCTTAGAGAAGTTGAAGAAGAAGATGCTTTTTACTTTATTTTGGTTTTGGGACAACCCGTTCATAGTATTTTTTTTTTTTTTTTTTTTTTTTTATGATTGTTAGTATATAAATCAGACTAGATCCCAAAAAAGTATGAAATCGAGATGTCAAAGACGCGTTATTCATTGACTTCACCTCGACACTTCATTTTAATGGGTCCCAGGAGGGGTAGGGGGATTCAATATTTTTGACCAAAACTACCTAAGATCACAACATTCCAATAAAATCAAAGCATAACTTCAAATCAGACTCTTGTTCGTCTCCGCATCTTCATCCAACATCTGGATTTAGCATCTGAATTTCGGTATTTGAATGCTGCATTAGATGGTATTCGTTTTGGTTAGCTCTGGGCATTCGGATCGGGTTAATCGGATCGGTTGGGACCAAACCGATTAATTTGATTTTGGATTTCAATCGGTTTAAGGGAGATAACCGATCGACAGGATTTGAAATTGTTTTCGTTTTTTCATTCGGTTCGGTTCGGTAACAGAAAACTGAATGGATAAACGATTACCGATTAAAATCAATTAATTTTGCTAAACCAGTATGTTAAAGTCTTAACAAAACACTTACGTATTGTTTGGTTTTATCGATTATTCTTCTCGGGTTCCTCAGTTATCTGAAACTTTTTTTTTGCTCATCCATAGGCAATTTTTATCTCTTCTTCTTCAGTTCTGAAAATCTTCTGTTTATCATCGATTCGAATCCGCATTTCAAAATTAAATGATCATATCAACTAAAGATCTGAGGTTCTCTGCATCGATTCTGGGCAAGTTTTTACAAACCCTAATCGGGAATTTCGTTTTTTAAATTTGGGGTTTTCGAATGTAATTACGTATTGTGTTTGTAGATGTGTTAGTTAACGAGGTTTTGGTGTTAGGTTGAAGTTATGATGGTTTGATTTTGTTTAATTTAAAACCATAAACGCGAATTTCATTTTGAAAATTTGGGGGTTTTGATATTTAATTACGTTTTGGGTTTGTATGTATAATATGTAAAAGGGATTTGATGGTAGATTAAAGATTTGATGGTTCGATTTTGATGAATTTATAAACCCTCATCATGAATTTAAAATTTACAAGTTGGCCTTCTTGGAGAACCGAGTGGAATGAATTTTGAGTATTATGTCTTGTACCCAAATAATTCATCTCCAACAACACTTGATATTGAAGAAGCACAACTAAGCAACATGTTTAGTCTTTCATCTTGTAAAGACTTTTTTCCAGCACAAGAATTTGAGCAAAGAAACACGAAGCACTCATGAAAAATTAGAAATCCCAACGTCAAAAATCCAGACGGCTCAATGAAGCAGGTCAGTGAAGCAACCTCGAATTGGCAGTCAGAGAATGTGATGTGTTGTAAGTTTTCCTCAAAAACCACACAATGAATGTAACTGCAAGTGCACAGCAAAATCAATAGTAGTACTTACGGTATAGATACCACAGAGAGTAACAAATACGCGGATTGAATAAGCAAATAAGAGTACTAAAGAGGAGAAACAATGAAGAACAAGGATGAAACTTCAAAGGATGAACTTCTAGGGCTTGGGCGACGAAGGAGGAGGCGGCGGTGGCTGATGTGTTTTGAGGCCGTGGATCTCCTTTTCTACCTCCTAGACAGGCTCTCTCCTTAGGGTTTTCCCTACAAGTGGTATTTATGGGAAAACGGCCAAAATCAACCCAAAATATTTGGAGAATGCATTTTTCTATCCAATTTATGCTACATTGCATTTATTAATTTGAAATATCTAAAAATTCAAATTTTAAACCTTAAAAAAATAAAAATATTAATAAATAAAAAAATTAAAAAAAAAAATTTTTTTAAAAAATAAAAATTAATTAATAAAATAAAATTATTTATTAAATATAAAAAAAAAAAAAAAAAAAAAAAAAAAAAAAAAAAAAAATAATTAATAAAAAATATTAAAAATAAATTTTTTATAAAAATTTATTTTAAAATTAAGAAACCCGAATATCGGGTGGGTCCTAATCTAGTATATTATAATATTCATCGAAAATCTTATTCTTACCTGTCTTTTTCACACAAGAAAAACAAGAAAAACAAAAATTAATTAAAAAAAATTCAAAATGGCAAAAAGGAATAGAATTTGAAAATATTAAGATTTAAATAGAAAACATTAAAGTTGGATAGAAAAAGGTAATTATTAATATACTAGATTAGGACTTAACCGATACGCGATTTCTTAATTTTAAAATAAATAAAATTTAAGTAAAAATAATTATTAAATTAAATATGTGTGCTTAATGATTTATCTTAAAATAAATTTAGGGGTAAAGTATAAATCATACTTTGTTAGAATTTTTTTTTGGTTATTAACATATTTTACATGTGATAAGATCTTAATTATGTGTGTGTGACACGTGTCATGATCTCGTGAAGTATATAAAGATTAAAATATGAAAAATGAGAAAATATTAAGAATTAAATAGAATATAATAAAGTTGGGTAGAAAATGCATTTTACAAATAGTTTGGGTTGATTTTGGCCATTTTTGATGCCATCTGTACGCCACAAATCGTCTGACTCAGCACCGTTAAATGGCTAAGTAATACCGTTTAGGTAGATGTTGAAATCGGCTAAAATTCATATGGTTCAGGTTTAAAATTTAAATTTTAGATAGTTCAGGTTGGTAAATGCAAAGTAGCATAAATTATATAGAAAAAGGTATTCTGCAAATAATTTGGGTTGATTTTGGCTGTTTTCCCTGGTATTTATAGGCTCAGTTCCAGAATTAGGTCAAAAGATGTTAAAACTACGTCGTTTTGATAACTGCAGGGACTTTCTCCGACCTCGGTCACGGGTGTGTATGACCGAGGTGGTGTGGCTCCGGTCACGGGCCTCAAGGCCGAGGTCTTCAGAAGGCTAGACTTCGATCATGAGGTGCTGTGACTGGGGTTTGACATGTCTTCACTCTTCGGGATACATCTTCCAAATGGCTGAATGGATTGCTTTGATTTTTGCCCCAAGTGAATTTTTACACTTGTACCTTTCCAGAGACACCAAGAACTCCTAATTTTCTCTATGGAAAGGTCTTCAAACGTTGCTAAACTTCTGATGCTCTGAAACTGTCCACAAACGGGTTTTGACCTTCTTTATGTTATTTTTGCTCCAAAACTACCAAGTGTCTCCAAGAAGTGGAAATGGTGGAAAGTGGCCTTGAAGCATCCATAATCACTTGTTTCTTCATGGAATCCCTAATAAAAACATATCAAATATGAGCGAAAATATGATAATATCAACTCTCCCTGATTTAGACTTTGCTTGTCCTCAAGCAAACAAGAAATCTAAACTGGTGAAGAGGTTTGAAAATCGCGGAAACTCTCCTATGATCAGTGACAACTCCCAAATAGATTACCTGCAGACGCATTAGTACAAGGATTCTCATAAAAAATTTCTCACTCTAGATTCACAACATTCTCAACTCTGATCCATCCATCTCAAACCCGTAAAAGAACTTAGCTTTCACTTCAGTTAACTCCCTACATTCATTAAGGGTAGCGTGAGATTTCTCATGAGAAGGCATCATTCAGGGTAGACAACGATTGGTATGAAAGGGATTTTTGGTGTTTAAGTGGTGGAGTTAAAGTGTTTAGGGCGTACCATGAACTTGAAAGTGCATCTATGTCGCAAAACCGCAAGAGAGCATATGAACCCATTGATGTTCACAGTTTCCAAAAATTTCTTCGTAACACCTTGTTCCTTTTCTTCTTTTCTTCTTCTACTTCCCCCAGACTTAAATGTTTTTGTGGGGTTCTCTGCCTAGTCTTCTTCCTCGGGATTACATGTGCTACGAGAATATTTCGTATCCGTTTCCTTTCCTTGAAGCATCTATAATCACATATTTCTACATGGAATCCCTAATAAAAACATATGAAATATGGGCAAAAATACGATGATATCAACTCTCCTATACTAGACTTTTCTTGTCCTCAAGCAAACAAGAAATCTAAACTGGTGAAGAAGTTTGAAAATCCCGGATATTCTCCTATGATCAGCGACAATACCCAAATAGATAACCTGCAGACGCGTTAGTACAGAGATTCTCATTAAAACTTTGTCACTATAGACTCATAACATTCTCAACTCTGATCCATCCATCTCAAACCTGTAAAAGAGCTTAGCACTTACTTCAGTTAACTCCCTACATTCATTAAAGGTGGCGTGAGATTTCTCATGAGAAGGCATCATTCAGGGTAGACGGTGATTTCTATGAAAGAGCTTTTTGGTGTTTAAGTGGTGGAGATAAAGTGTTTAGGCATACCGTGAACTCGAAAGTGCAGCTATGTCGCAGAACCGCAAGAGAGTATATGAACCTATTGATGTTCACAGTATCCAACCATTTGTAACATCTTTTTCTTTTTCTTTTTTTCTTCTTCTAGTTCCCCCAGACTTTGATGTTTTTGTGGGGTTCTCTGCACCAACTTCATGACTTCTTTTCTTCATAGTCTTCTTCCTCGGGGTAACATGTGCTACAAGAATATTTCGTAACCGTTTCCTTTCCTTTCGTCTTTTTTTTTTTTTTTTTTCTTTTTTTTTTCTTTTTCTTTTTTTTTTCTTGAAAGGGAAAACAGTTTGTATATTTACAAGTCTTGTAGGCGCATGGTAAGTACCTTTTTATTTTGAATTCCGAGGCAAGATCATTGCTAGACCAAATCGCATCCATCTTCTTCTTTTAATCCTCCGAAGCCTCCATCTCCAGTGGTTGGAAAGCTGTGTCAGAAATTTCTCTCTTGTATTTATGAGCATATCAGCCAACAAGAAGGAAAAAGAGATTGATATGAGGTCTGAAAAGAGGTTATGGTGTAACGGTGGAAACCACTAAAAGTGAGTGGCTATTCAGAATCAGCAGAGAGTGGTAAAAGGGATAAAAAGTCTTGAATGTGCTGCTCGTTTCCACGATCTAATGCCTCTGATGAGAAACATTTAAAATCAGGATTAAGGTTCAAATAAAATGGAGTTAACGGCCGATTCAACCGCGTTCTCTGTAGGAGGAAACTTCAAGGAGAGAGATCCTACGGTGAGCTTCTAGGTATTTTCCGTTTATTAGTGAATCCTACAAAACTTGCCCTTAGGGAATGAATTAGAACATATATAAAGTCGAATTCATCATGTCATAGGGTCATAGTTTCCTACAACTTTTGACTCAATAAAAATGAAAATCGAATAAAAAGACATCAAAATTGACTCAAAAGAAAAAAAAATGCGTAAGTAAAAGGATAAACGTCCCCCCAGACTTAAATCGCACTGTCCATAGTTTAAACAAATCCAAAAAAAGATGGGAAAATAAATGCATAAAATGTAAAGATAGAATGAGTGAACCTTCAATTTCTCAACAGGTTCTGGTGCTTAGTGGTGGACTGATCATGGTGTCCGGGATCTCAGGTCATCCTCTTCATCTGCGCAATGATCACGCGGTACTAATAACGTCATATTTTTACCTATTTTAGCCATTGTTTTCTTATGGATTTATTGATATTTGATATTTTTCAAGGCTAAATAGGTTACTATCAAGTATTTGTTGATTCAAAAAGGTTTTAAAGGTTTTAAGGAGAAATGGACCCAAAAGGAGCAAAACCCCATTCTAAGGCAGTTTCAGAGCATCAGAAGTTTGGCAACATTTAAAGACCTTCTCATGCACCAACTTGAGTTCTTGGTGTCTATGGAAAGCAAGAAGATTCAAGATTCACCTGGGATAAGAATTGAAGCAATCTATTCAGCCGTTTGGAAGATGCATCCTGATGAGTGAAGACATGTCAAACCTCGGTCACAAGTACTCGTGACCGAGGTCAAGCCTCTTGATGAGTCCAGTCACAAGCACCCATGACCGGGGCTTGCTCTCCACACCACCGAGGTCACTAGGCCATACCACCACCGAGGTCGGCCCATGCCCTTGTATTCATCAAAATGACAAGTTTGCCCCCAAAACCCTAAAATTGATCATATGCACCCTAAGACCTATAAATACATGATTTGACCTAAGAGAAGGGTGTGCTTCGTTTTGGTGCCTCCCACTGCTTTATCACCGCCGTTCTCAACCCTGAAAAATGTGGTGGTTTCCTCAGTACTATCATCATTTCAGACTAATTTTGACTCAATAAAACGGACTAATTTGACTCTTAAGAAAATGAAAGATGTAGTTAGTAACTACCTCCCCCCAGACTTAAACAACACTGTCCCCAGTGTTATCAAGCCCGAAGTTGGCGAAAATAAAATACAAAATAAAAGAAAAGAAAAATGTAAAGAAAAAAAAACTTACGAGTGAGTTGCCTCCCACTATGCGCTTGTTTTTTAAGTCATTACCTTGACTTGGCCATAGCACGGGCATATGGTGGAAGAGGGAGTGGCAATGAATGCCGCTCAGAAAATTATCGCTTCATCCGTGTTGGACAATAAGCCATCAGTGCATGAGAACGACCAAGGGAGTGAGAAACATCGTCGAGCGGGACATTAGTCTGGTTGGGAAACTTCTTTTTCCTACAAAATCATCAACAGAAGAAACAAGTGCTCTACGATAATCTCGTGGCTTGATTAACTGTAAAACAGTCTTTGTACTTTAAAAAGTCTTATTGATGATATCAGGTTGTTTAACTCTAGAAAGTCTGTACCTTTTCTTTTTCCATGGTGAATGGAGTATGGGATGTGGAGCTTTCTGTTTCACAACAGTTCTCAGACTTGCAGCATTGAGATCATCCCGAAAACCAGTTGTTTCAGACAAATCCAGACCAACTGGCAGAGGGTGTCTACCAACACAAGTGGATGGTGTCGATCAACACCAACCCATAGCTTGGGTATCTATACTTTTTCTACAGTTCAAGTATGCGATCCTTGTCTCCATCACAAAAACTTCATCCTCTATCAATCTATTTGTGAGTAGAACCTTGTCTTGGAGCTTTCACCACTCCAATCCTTGAGCTCAGAAGTTTGCTTATTCACTTGCTCACTAGGATTCAACTCCTTGACATACCCATCAGTAATGTATGTGGAGGTATCTACAGAAAATGTCTAGCCATCAATGGTGGGTGTTTTTCTTAGCTTGTCCATGTTAAAGTTCATGACCTGATCACCCACATTTAAATCTATCCTGCTTCCCCTTACATCAATCATGGCTCTAACAGTAGCCAAGAAAGGTATTCCCAAAATGAGAGGATCTTTAGGTTCTTCTTCATATTTCAACACCACAAAGTCTGTGGGAATCAAGCAATTTCCAAGTTTTACTTAAACATCTTCTAAAACACCTTCTGGAATCCTCTTGGATCGATCAGCCAAGATAAGGATGATCCTTGTTGGCTTGAAAGCAGTCATCCCAATTCTAACAGCAATAGAGTAAGGTATCAAGTTGATACTTGAGCCAAGATCACAGAGAGACTGAGAAAATCTTCCTGTGGATACAGAGCAATCAAGCATAAAACTTCTTGGATTAGGTAGCTTCTCTATAATCATGGCACTAACTTGTTTAGAGACCAATCACTTCCTTTTGCTTGTCTTTCTTCTTTTGTGGGGTCTCATTCAGGAGAATCGCACTGATGTCTCTAGTAAGCAAAGGTCCTTCCTCAGTACTTACACCATTAGTAACCATTCTCTTAACATATCTCTTTTGTGGCGGTGAAAGCTTGATTGCATCAACTAAGGGTAGCTCAATCATCAGCTTATCCATCATTGCTTTGCATCTGGCCTCCTTCATCTCCTGTTTAGACTTCCTAGGCTTAGGGAAAGTAGCTTAGGCTTATAGACTTTCTCTTCATAAGGTGGTGGAGTTTCAAGATGAATTGGTGATGCTCTTGACGGGTGTCGAGCGACACCCTATTGGTGTCGGTCGACACTGACCTCTAGTCTTGACTCGTTGGTGTCGAGCTTGGTCGATATCTCGGGGTTTTCCAATGGTGTCGAGCGACACAAGCTTGTGGTGTCGATCGATACTGGCTCTACAACCTCAAAATCCTCATCACTCTCCATAAATTCTTCTCCACTTCCCATCAAAATAGCATTGCAGGCATGTTTTGGGTTATTTTTAGTCCTTCCAGGAAGGAATCCCTCTTGTCTTTTGGCAGATCCAGTAGTTTGTGCAACCTGAACATCTAGCTTCTTGACATGAGTAATCAAAGCCTCAATCTTCCCAATTAAGTCGGTGTAAAGATTATCAATCTTCCTATTGAAGTCCATGGCGATCTTCTGCTGACTTTCTAGACTTTATCTCACTTTCTTGAGTTTTTGGAGAAGGTGTCTGGTAAGAAATATTTTCGTAGTTCCTGGTGAAGCTACTGCTAGGATAAATCTTCTGGTACTCAGGCCTTGTAGTGTATCCATATCTTTGTTCTTGATATCTAGTTCCATTAAAGTAGTTAACTTCCTTTTCCTTAAAACCTCTCACTGGTTCAAAATTCTCAACCTCTGCAGCAAACTGAACTAGTTTCTTACCCACAAGAAGACTGTGTACCATGTCCAACTTAGCATTTACCTTAGAAATCTGATTAACATCCATGTTTGCTGCTTGTTTCTTCCTCTCAAAGTCTGTATTCTTGGTACTATAGCTAGAAGTCAAGTTCTCAATCAGCACATTAGCATCCTTGGGATACCTGGTATTGAAATTCCCATTGCTAGCAGCATCCAGAGCCATCTGATACCTTCAATCAACACCTCTGAAGAAAATACCCAATAACTGAATCTTGCTGAAACCATGATGTGGAAAATCTCTCTGATACGCCCTACATCTCACCCAAGCCTCCTTAAAAGTCTCAGTAGGTCCTTGAGTGAATGTAGAGATTATGTTTCATAAATCTTTAGACCTTGCATCATTATAGAAATTGTTCAGGAAGGCTGTCTTGGTTGCGTCCCAAGTTGTCAAAGATCCCGGTTTCAACTGTTTGAGCCAATAAGCTGCTTCCACAGCATGTGAGTCTGGGAAGAGCTTATAAAAAATGTAGTCCTCTGATACTCCATTGGCTTTAATGTTACAAGCCAAGACTTCAAACCTCTCAATGTGATCCATCGGATGTTCATTGGAAAAACCATGAAAAAAGTGTTATCCCACAAGAATAAAGTATGCGAGTTTCAACTCAAGGTCATGTCTCTAAAAAGCATGAGGTGTGATAGCAGATCTATTAGCATAGAACTGATGAGGCTGTTGTATTCAGCAAGTGTTCTCTTCTGTTCTCCAGCTCCATTGTTTCCCTGTGGATCACCATAATTTCCTCCGTGTCGAGTGACATGACCAGCTTGGTGTTGGTCGATATCATCACCGACTTTGACTATCGTGTTTCTGTCAGCATCAAGTTTTTGACCCTTCACATTACGCACATGCCTCTTTAAGTCATGATAAACTCCAGCCTCGTTCCTTACTAACACAATTGGATTAACCATCTCAGTTGTCCTTTGTATGCGAGTTGTCCTTTGAAAAAAGTGTTATCCCACAAGAATAAAGTATGCGAGTTTCAACTCAAGGTCATGTCTCTAAAAAGCATGAGGTGTGATAGCAGATCTATTAGCATAGAACTGATGAGGCCTGTTGTATTCAGCAAGTGTTCTCTTCTGTTCTCCAGCTCCATTGTTTCCCTGTGGATCACCATAATTTCCTCCGTGTCGAGTGACATGACCAGCTTGGTGTCGGTCGATATCATCACCGACTTTGACTATCGTGTTTCTGTCAGCATCAAGTTTTTGACCCTTCACATTACGCACATGCCTCTTTAAGTCATGATAAACTCCAGCCTCGTTCCTTACTAACACAATTGGATTAACCATCTCAGTTGTCCTTTGTGCTTTCTAATTAGCTCGCTCTAACTTAGCTAGTTCTTAAGTAGAGAGATCCGTATTGCTCCTGGTACCGTGCTTATGCATGCACCAGAAACACACACAAAAAAAAAGAAAAGAAAAAATGTGTAAGTAACAAAATAAAAGAAAAAGCTTAGACTAAATCCTAACTGAAATCTAATGGCGAATACAAAGAGTCCCCGACAACGGCGCAAAAATTTGATATGCTCAAATTTACCCTTAGAGCTACGCTCTCAAGTTAGGAGATCACTGTAGTACTTAGGGATTGAATCCACATAGACTCTCGTTCACGCAATAGATTATTCAGTTTCGAATTAAGCTAAACAAGATCAATTGTAATTAAAAGAAAACAGCAAAGCAATTAAATAGGATTGTAAAAAAATTAGAAAAAGAGTTAAGCTTAGGGTAACTCTCAGGTAATTCAGAATTGTATGTTAAATAAATTATCAAGATTGTTATTTATATCCGTTCTTGAACTCGAAACACAATGGTAAAATCAATCAACTCTCGCTGCAGAGATTATCTATACTTGGATCATAGAACTTTGAATCTCTTTGTAAACCCTAATTATAAAGGATGCATTAATTCCAGGTTCAATTGCTCACTTAATCTCTAAACCAAATCTCTTTACGAGTAGGCTATTTTGCTCATCTAAGATAGTTCAGACAATCAATTACACTCTCGTTTCAACTAATCCACCTAAGAGCAGATTCTAGATCATGAATCTAAAATGAGCAATAAGAACAATCTAGATGAAGAACTCTATTGATATTCAGCAATAAGAACAATGACCTAAAAATCCTATTTATAAGGAAAACTCTGGGCCAGTTTTGCAAATTCTGAAACTATGTCTACGACATGTGTCGAGCGACACCAGTGGATGGTGTCGGCTGACACAAACACCAAGAATAGTCTCCGAGTTGCTCTTCTCAGCTACAAAGCTCCATATGCTCCAGAATTCTCCAAATATGCCTCATTATAGCTCAGCTCGTACTTGAACCTAATAAGACTTGATAAACACCGAAAAGACTCTAAAAACAATATGTATATTATTGTTAAAAACCATAAAAACTATGATATATCACTTATTCTTAATGCATATCACTTGAGTAGCTAACTTGTAATTGATGTTTGGTGATTTACACATCGAAAGAGTTGTGAATTGTTTTGCATTAGCCTAGGTGAGTATTGTGTTATGACCTGCATAAGTTGAGTTATAGGGCTTTACGAACAATAATTGAAATTTTATTTCATGCTTGGATATTTGAATCATTGCTTGTTTAAGTTGAGTATTGAGCATATAGACATTAAATGATGGATATTGTGAATTGCATATCTTTTGTTCATCCGTGATTCGTAGTTCAAAAACATCCACATCATTGAATAATCCTTGTTTGATTGCCTATGCATACATTCATCCTGTGAAACCCTGAGAAAGCCCCTTGCAACCCAGATTCTATTTAATTTATATATGCTTTGATGTCTCGTGCTGCATTTGTTTGCTGCTTGTTTTCGTGACTCGACACCAACCAAACCCCTTCATTGTTTGGTCTTAGCCATATTTCATTCCAATAAATTCATAACGTGATCATAAGTCTCTGTGGGATCGATAACCTTAAATACTACATTCAACTTATTGTGCACTTGTGGATCTTTTGAGGTAAAAGATTGAAGTGAAAAATCCATACCACATCAGGTACTCGGCTAGCTGCTCCTCCGCTGTAATCCATAGTGCTATCTCTTCCTTAAGAGATGAGGTGGATGTGTCATGCCCCAAAGGGTTGTATGTGACACGCTGAGAAGCAAAGGAAGCTATCACCTTCTTCTTGATAAACTTACCAAGGGTCAGTGGTAACCGGTACTCCAAACAGGATGAGTGGTACTCATTCAACAGTGGATTCCAACTCGTGACTCGATCACTAAGACGTGAAACAGTGGGGCTAGGTAAGAAAATGGTGCAAATCATGTTAGAAGGGTCGTGGTACCAATATCCAAGCTGTTCAGGGTCGATCTGTGCTCCTTCAAGTATCTGCATCTTCTCAAGGTTTTTAAGGTCCAAGTGGTTATCTTTTCTTATGTGGGGGCGGTCTGCGAGGTTGACTCCAACGGTCTCAAGGATAGTGGTGATTACTCCTCCAAAACTAATGCTAGCTTGCTTGTCTTTACTTGTGATAGCATCATGCTTGACCTTCACAAGTGTCTTAGCTCATAGGACAACATAGTTGATCCTTCTTGGGAAGTCAACAAAGGGTTAGCTCAAGACATGGAGCTCATCACTAATCATATTGTTTTTGGCTGTGCGAGAAAAGATGATGTTGGCAAGGAGCTTGTGCACATATCAAATCGCCGGATGCGATAGTAGGGATGTCTTGGTCTTCCCACTATCAAAGCTTTCTCGTCTAAAGCTTGAACAAATAGTGTTGGCATCAACTTGTACAACCTCAATGGCATCTTGATATTCAAATCCAAGTGTCTTCCCAAAATCAAGAATGGAGATGTTGTGATGCTCACCATTGATTGTGAAGAAGAGTCTTCCATCTCGCACCAATGTGGCTTATGTGCGCAGAAAGGCTAGTGTGGCCGTGGCAAGGAATTATCTCGCCTCTTTCTCATATATCTCTTGGGGAATAGATCCTAGAAAGGTGCTGAGTCCTAGAGCATTCAACATCCATTCAACATCACTTGCTAAACCAAGAGCTTGTAATGATATGTAGTCAACTCTCAAGGAGGGTGTAAGCTTGAACCCTTTGAGTGGTGTGAGATAACAAGATTCTGATTCATCTTTCTTCCAAAAAACATCATAGGCATCTCATTCTTCTTTGTTTGTTGGTGTAGGCGGCGAGCTACTCTAGCTCGGAGGTGGTATTAAACACATAAAATAAGTGTGCTTTCATCATCAATATCATCTTGATACTCTTCACCTTGGTTCCTTGAGTTATCTCCTTAATCTATCTCTTGCTAGCCTTTGTTCTCATGCATTGCTTTGTCATGTGCTTTCCTAGTCCTCCTCCATCAATTCCGCGATCAAGTGGTGTGTAGCGGTGAGGTGATCTCTCCAACCTCGGTGTATGAGAGCTTCTTCTTGTAGTTCTAGTCTTCATTGATATGGTACAATATTTTCCCGAGATAGGTCCGGTCCGGTATGTGTGAAGTGATTTAATGGAATTTTCCATCGATCATGGATTGTACAACGAACGGAAAAATCTCAAGCCGGCTTGGATTCGGAAAATTTGACACACGGAAGCAATAGAGGAACTTCAGTCACAGCTCTTCGTGACCGGGGTCGGTTCTCCTTGGCATTTTGGTCATGAGGCCTAGTGATCAGGGTTTGGCTCCTCTTTGTCAAACTCCTCTATTTGGCCTTGTTTTGTCTTCATGCTTGTATCTCAACCTGGTGCAGTATTATGGTACTCCATCATGGTAGTAAAGGTTAGGATGAGTATCCAATCTTTGATGATTTGATCGAGTGAATTGGAATATTTTTCACTAAACATGAATGACTCGGTCGCGGCTTAGTATGGACGAACACTGCCTTGACCTGGTCTAATACAATTGATGATGTCGGGAAATAGTTCATGGCTCCTCAGGGTTATGTTGTTAGCCCTAGAAAGCTCCATATGATAAAAATGCAACAACCACCAAACGTTTTTGAAAATCCACCAAACCTCGATCACTGGCCTTCGTGACCGGGGTTTGGCCCTTCGTGTCACTTCGGTCACAGCTCATCGTGACCTAGGTAACTCTTCATACTTCTTTTTCTATTTTCTGTTTTCTTTTTTTCTATTTTCTTTTCTTGTTTATGAAAAATCTGAAACAAAACATGCAAAGATCAAAAGTAAAAATAAATCTAAACTAAAAAGGTAAAAGAAAACTTACTAGTGGGTTGTCTCCCACTAAACACGCTTGTTTAAAATCTTTGGCTAGACTTGGGCAGCTGGTTAGGCTCGTGAAGGTGTAACTTTGGAGATGGGTCTCTCTTCAGCTTCCTTTAAGTCTTGATAGTCAGCTCCAGCTTCTATCACAAGTTGTCCTCTTGAGGCTGTTTCAAACACTTTTGCTTGAAGAAGGACTTATTTAGTATGTGTGATCATCTCTTGGATTTGATCCTTGCTTTCCTTGCTAAGTTCAGGAGGAACAGTGATAATGATCTTCAAGATTTGGGGCTAGTCGAGAGGCTTTGATGGTAGCATCCGAGTTTTCTTACTGAACCTTTTACTTCCCATATCGGTTTTGTTGACGACGAGATCCATTGATTCTTCATGGTGGAGCTTGTAGCTTCGTAGTTGAGAGAGTTGGATAAAATACCTTTTTGTTGACATTAGTGAAGGTTATCCTCTTGTTGTTGTGGTCGATGACAGCACCAATAGTGAAAAGGAATGGTCTTCCCAAAATCAAAGGTCTCTCAGTCTTCTCCCCCATCTCAAGAATGTGAAAGTCCGTTGGGACTGTGAAGTCTTCTACAATAAGTTGCAAGTCGTGAACTAGTCCATCATGGATCTTTTGCAATGAGTCTCCAAAGACAAGACTCAAATTTTACAGAGACACGTCTCTTAGTCCATGTTTTTTAGCAACGTTTCTCGAGATAACATTAACATTAACACCGGAATCACAGAGAGAGTTAGAGAATTTGATGCTTTTATGCAGCATGAGCAAACAAAACGTATGGATCATCTACTTTTGGTAGTCACCTCAGTGGATAGCGTAGTGGCTCATCTTCATCCATGGTTCATGTCATATGGACAATTTCTTCATGAGAATCAAAAAGGGGTACCAATGGTTCACCCACACGCCTTATGAGGGCTGGTACGGTGGAGATAGCATTGTAGTAACGTTTAGGATTCTCCTTGGACTTTCCCAGAAGTACACCAACTTGTCTTGCGGCAGTATTCACGGTCTGAGCGACTTGAGTTTCCAGCTTCTTGATGAATGTGGAAAGGCCTTCGAACTTACCATTCAACTCACCATAGATGTTATCTACCTTGACGTTGATATCTCTTGTTGCTTGTTGATGAGAGACAAGCAGTTTGCGCATCATAGTCTCAAGCCTATCACCTTCGGGTATTGGAGCTTGAGCTTGTACGGCTGGGAAGGGAACCCTGTTGTTGTTGTTGAAAGGAGGACAAGGCTGAAAGTTTTTGCTACCACCAAAGTTGTTGTTGTTTTGATACCGATTCTGAAATGGTTTCTGCTGCTGCTGCGGATAGTTCTGGTCTTGAGGGTTCTCAACATTCGGATTCCTATAGGATAGGTTAGAATTGTTCCAAAAGTTGTTGTTGAAGTTGTTGTTGTACCCACGGTTCTGGTAGAATCCTTGAGCACCAGCATAGTTAACATCTTCTTCTTGATCGAATGAGTCATCAAACTTTTGGAAACCATCATTGTTTCCATTACCAATCATCTCGCAAGCATTGGCAACACGTTTCTGGTTCCTTAGAAGTTGGTGCATCATCTTCTTGAGCTCGGTGATCTGGTTAGCATCAGAATCACCATAATGTATGTTCTATCAAAATCAGTGCAAGTGTTACTACTACTTGCAGCAAGGTTCTCGATGAGAGCTATTCCATCTAGGACAGTCTTAGTAGTGAAATCTCCATTGTTGGCCGTGTCAAGTGACAATTGAAACTTTGGATGTAATCGTCTATAGAAAGTACTTAGAATATTACCTCCACTGAAGCCATGGTGAGGACAATCTCGTTCGTAGTCCTTAAAGCGTTCCCATGCTTCATAGAATAATTCGACAGGTCCTTGTTGAAAGCTTTGAAATTTCCTCCTAAGAGAGTTGGATCTCGACTTCGTGTAGAAGTGATTAATAAAGGTTGGCTTGCATCCTTCCCAAGTAGTGATCGATCCAGGGGGTAATGACTTTAACTATATGTGAGCCTTGTCGGCTAGAGAGAAAAGAAAAAGCTTACACTTCAAATAGTCTTCAGGTACTCCGTTTGTTCTCGTTCTACTGCAGATTTCTTCAAAGAGATCGATGTGATCCATCGGATGTTTCGTGGTGAGACCATGGAAGTTGTTCTGCTTTACCAAACCAATGATTTGAGGTTTGATCCCATAGTCATGCCTCAGTGGATTCGGAACTCGTATAGCAGCTCAGTCTTGAGGGTACTGATTCAGTATGTCAAAGTTGGCTTTGCACGGTTATGGTTTGCACGCCTCAAAGGATGTACATAAGCAGCTTTTCTAGCACCAACATTAGCTTGTTGTGGTGCATCGACAACATTAGGAGGCTGGAGAGGAGCATTGCGGGTCTCTCCCATGCCTATTTGTTCAGCTTCGCGTGGAGCTTGGTTGCGGACCTCCAGAGGGTCGGCTCATGCTTCAACAGGTCTGTAGATGGGATTTTCATCCTCATCATGCATCTGTTTCCCATCAACATCATTGAGCAGCTTGTTGATCGATGTCAAGGACACCTTGTTGGTTATCCCTTAAATCGGCCATGAGTTGTTGTTGTCTCCAAAGTTTTCTATGTTCTCGTTCTAGTCGGTTTATGTCTTGAATTGGAGTCATGGCTTTCGAGTTTTGGCTCCTTGTAATGCACTGCAAAATCCAAAAACAGAATCTAAAATGGGAATAGAGGTTATGGAGATACAAAAGAGAATAAAGTAAATTAAAGTTAAAAGATTCAAATGAAAAATTCAAAGTATCTTAGACGAGAGATCTTACCGAATTCAAAGGTAGCTTGTAGACTCCCCGGCAACGGTGCCAAAAACTTGATGTGTTGTAAGTTTTCCTCAAAAACTACACAATGAATGCAATTGCAAATGCACAGAAAAATCAGTAGTTGTACTTAAGGTATTGATCCCACAGAGAGTAACAAGTACGCGGATTGAATTCAAGTAAAGAAATCAAACTAAGACGAAACAATGAAAGGGGTTTTGTTTGGTATTTTCGATTGAATGAATGCAGCAAATGAATGAAGACAAATGAATGGATTGAATGTAAACTATGATCAAAGGCGTTGTGTTTCTAGGGATTATCTAAGGTTTCCATGGTTCTAAACAAATGAAGTGATAGATCTATATGCAATATGTTTTCATTAATGGTTCTTAACTACGAACACGAATAAAAAATCAAGCCATGGTTTATGAAATGAATGTCTAAAGTCACCACTCCCTGTTACTCAACTTATGCAAGCAACGACATGCTTAGACCAGCAGGATAAATAGGTTCGATAAGTTCACAAAGTCCTATAACTCAACTCACGCATGTTATTACACGAAGCTTTGGTAACACTAGTTCCGGAAGATAGGTTTACACCGGCAGCGCTCCTACTTCCTCAATTCAGTGCTTGGTGATCAATTCAAGCAACATGTATTAAGTAAAAGATGTCCCAAGAGAACTCAAACAATATATGCAAATCAGATCTAACAACCTAAATGAATGCAACAATGTAATCCCATCGATATCACACCCTTAAACCCAACAAGAGAACTACTCGCTCATGATGCAAAGAAACGCAATAGACATCAAATAAAACATCATAAATGATTCAATATATCAAAGGGGGTGCAAAGGGAACTCCTCTAGATGTCACAGAAGATAACTTGTCTTCTCAATAAGCAAATAAGAGTACAAAAGAGTAGAAACAATGAAGAACAAGGATGAAACTTCAAAGGAGGAACTTTTAGCACTTGGGCGACGAAGGAGGAGGCGGCGGTGACTGATGTTTTTTGAGGTCATCGATCTCCTTGTCTATCTCCTAGAGAGGCTCTCTCCTTAGAGTTTTCCCAACAAGTGGTATTTATAGGCTCAGTTCCAGAATTAGGTCAAAAGATGTCAAAACTACATCGTTTTGATAAGTGCAGGGACTTTCTCTGACCTCGGTCACGGGTGTGTGTGACCGAGGTGGTATGGTGGTGAGGCTCCGTTCACGGGCCTCAAGGCCGAGGTCTTCAGAAGGCTGGACCTAGGTCATGAAGTGTTGTGACCGAGGGATGCATCTTCCAAGCAGCTGAAGGGATTTCTTTGATGCTTGTCCAAGGTGAATCTTGACTCTTCTAACTTCCCATAGATACCAAGAACTCTTAATTTGGTCCTGGGGATGGTATTCAAATGTTGCCAAACTTCTGATCTTCTGAGACTGTCCACAAACGGGTTTTGATCTTCTTTATGTCCCCAAGAAGTGGAAATGGTGGAAAGTGGCCTTGAAGCATCCATAATCACTTGTTTCTTCATGGAATCCCTAGTAAAAATATATGAAATATGGGCGAAAATACGATGATATCAGAATGCGATGGCACAAAACTAACTATTAGTTTAGCTTGATAAAAAGGTGAACACAATGGATATCTCAATTAAAGAGAAAACCAACAAGATAACCTCTCTCCACCAAGAGCGTCTCCAAATGGCAACTGTGTTTTCCTTGACCTCCCCACCATTGCACCAAAAGGAAGCAGAGCTCAAGTTCCTAAAAACCAAACTTGACTCTATGCAAGAAAAGCCCTAAAGACCAGGCATATATGCCTATGGACATCTTCATGCCATACATCATGTATGTGCCTCCATACACAACTCACTCACAACCACTCTCGTTCTCTCATGACCCAAGTATCTTTGGAGTGTCATCCTTCTTGCCAACAAAGATTGTTGAAGAACAACATGCTATAAAGAGGAAGTAGTCCACGAGAAAAGAAAAGTTACATGAAGTATGCAACCCAAAGGACCTACCTAAAAGAAGTGAACCAGAATTCATGGTAGAAAATACCGGTTGTCCGATCTCTGCATTTATTGAAGGAATAACAAAACTTGAAGTTGGTACTAAATCATCAGAGAAAAGGCTCAAAAACACACAAGACAGTTCTGATAGAGAGGTCTTGATCCCAGTTTTCTTGATAGCCGAACCAACCGTCAAAACAGAAGACATGGATAGTGATGATGGTAACTTATCTGAAGATAGGCGAGAACTCCGAAGATAGGTGAGAACTCTAAAGACCTCATCCAGAATTAAATCCAATATTTCACACAGAACCACATAAGGGTTTCTCTTTTGATGATATCCCACCATCAAAATGACAAGAAAAGTTTATGAGATGCATGCATGGCTTATGAAGAAATTACTCAACCCAGGAGCTACACTTCCAACTGTTGTTGACACAAACTAGTCTCAAATTTCAAGAAAGACTGAGACAATGGTGGATTAGTCTTGGCCAATATTGACAGCTACAGATACGACAGTTTCCAACTGTTGATGCCTTAATTGGACATGTTCATAATGAATTCCTTGGTACGTGGGATCATTATATTGTACATACCCAAAATATCAACAAAAGCTAGTCAACGGTGAGAAAAGGTGTCATTTCGTATAAAGAGTTTTCAGAATTCATGATGAACCCATGAAGTCATCATTCTCGAAATCTGATGAATGAAACCTAGTTCTATGATGTTTGTATACTTATGCTTATGGGCTTAGTATTCATTATGGGTTTAAGGTTTCATGTTAATGGGCCACTACAACAAAAATGTTATATAACATCATTTAATATAAGTCATTTGATAAATTGACTCTAACAATTAAATTAGGAAGGAGTTTTGTGTCACTATTTAAAGTGACTTCAAGTTTTACAAAAGCCCACTTAAAGATATGATCCGAGACGTTGATGTTGATGGCGATCATAAATTCAATCAGGACCATTAGGTAATCATTTTAAAACTACTTTTCTTTTTCGTAGAGAAAAAAGAAAACACTCTTCTTCTTCGTTACGCGATTAATATTTCAATTTCTTCCCTTTTGGAATTGTGATTCGATCTCTTCCCTTTTAGACATTGAATTTTGATTGTTTCTCAGTTTGATTTCTCCATCTCAATTGAAAGTCAAAGGCGAAGACGCATATCCTAAATCAAAGAGAAGCTCGTAGTGAACTCGAAAACTGATTTACATGTGACTTATTTTTGTCTTCTCCGTATTCGTACTGCTATGAAGGATTTTAGCTCTTATTCAACTATTTCGCTTACGTGGTGTATTATGTAATGCTCTATGGTTTTGTTTATTTTGAGTGTTTCTGTGTGCATTGTACATAAGTGAACTGTGCATTCTCACATTTTGGTTAACAAGATAAAATTAAGCACCGCCTTTGAACATTGAAGCAGCTCTTTATGAAACCTTATCTGAGTGATTTTTAGATAAATCTGACATGTGATTGGTATCGAATTTTTAAAACTTAGTAGTTGGAGGAAGACTTGTTTGTATCTCACTCTCTGCTTGGAGTGCTTGTTTAACATTTAGATGTATAAGCATGAATTTGATATACAATTAGATGACATATAGTTTTGCTATACACGTCTAGAAATATTTGACTATTTCATTAATTCTGTCAACTTATAATTCATAAGTTTGTATTTGATCAATTGTTCACCAATTGATTTGAATTTTTATTGCATCGTAGTATTTGATAACTAATTATCTTTCTTGTTCATAATATATTTGTTGTAGTTCACCAATTGATGATTCGACTTTATTCTCATTTATGTGATTTATCATTTTGTGTTTAGTTTGAGTTTTAGTAGTTAAATCTTCTTACCCCTTTAGTGAATTTTTATATGTTGAATCTGGTTTAATATTTGATAACTGATTTACTTTAGTCGTAGTCATTTTAAAATGGACAAGCTGGGATAACTAAAAATTGTTTATCTTAAGCCTATATAAGTGGAGGCAAAGATTTTATGGATTTCGCTTTTAGTAATATGAAGAGAGACATTATAAAATGTTCTTTTGAGCATTGTTGTCTTGTTAA
The DNA here is from genome assembly GCA_028015245.1 of Cardamine occulta. Taxonomy (NCBI): domain Eukaryota; kingdom Viridiplantae; phylum Streptophyta; class Magnoliopsida; order Brassicales; family Brassicaceae; genus Cardamine; species Cardamine occulta. The sequence goes on along the minus strand of CM051379.1, from coordinate 8,205,305 downwards.
ATACAAGCTTAGGGTCGAGATTGAGGATGATTTAGTATGTCGTGGTTTTCTACCCACATATACAAATTGGTATCTCCATGGTGAAGAATTAGATTTCCATGAGAAAACAGTGAGATTAAAATCAAAATTTGAGGTAGATGATGATGAAAACCCAACTATGAATCTGTTTGGACATGTTTTTCCAAGTATGAATAATAGTTTTAAAGAATCTGCTAGTATTCCTATGGAGGATCATTCAAAGCAAAAGGATGCATTTGATGATTTGTTATCAGATTGTAATGAAGTTCTTTATAAAATGTGTGAGTCGTTTAGCAAGCTATCGTTCATGCTTAAGTTGTATCACATCAAATGTATGTCTAGGATAAATGAAAAAGGAATTTCCATGATAATTGACCTCTTGAAAGAAGCTTTTCAGCATGCAAAGCGGCCAGATTCGTTTAACGATATGAAGAAGATTATTCGTACGTTAGGATTTAGCTATGAGACCATTCATGTGTGCCTTAATGATTGCATTTTGTATTGGGGAGATGTTGCATCTCGACACACATGCAAAGTTTGTGAAAGTTCAAGATGGAAGATATCTACAGTAGTTGATGATTCATTGGAGAAAAAGAAGAAAAACCAAAGTCCTTTGATATTTTCTGTTGAAACCATGCTTGCAGCGTTTTTTAATGTCGTCCAAAACTGTTGAATATATGAGGTGGAATTTTGGATTCTGAGAATAAAGATGGTAGGCTATGGCACCCTAGAGATGGAAAGGCTTGGAAAGCATTTGAACAACAATTTCCAGATTTTGCATAAGACCCAAGAAATGTCAGACTAGGATTAGCAACTGATGAGTTTAACCCGTTTGGCCTATGAGTAAAATTATAGTGTATGGCATGTGCTTTTATTTCCTTATAACTTTCCACCTTGGATGTCAATGAAGCAAACATCAATGATTCTTTCAATGATAATCCCTGGAAAACACATGCCGGGTAATGACATTGATATCTACCGTAAACCTCTTATCCAACTATACAAGAACTAAGAGAGTTATAGTATAATGGTGTGCCAACTTTTGATGCCTCTTTAAAAGAGACATTTTGTATGCGTGCTGTTTTGTTATGTACTATCAATGATTTTCCAGGCTTGGAAATTTATCTGGGTGGACAATATATACAGGATTAGCATATCCTTCTTGTAATTATGATGCTGTAGAGCTTCGTCTACACCATGGGAAGAAAAACTGTTACATGGGTCATATTCGTTTTCTTCCTCATAATCATCCTTTTCAAAAAGATAAGCAGCATTTTGATGGTTGTATTGAAACAAGGGTTTCTCCTATTACACCATCAGGAACTGTTATTTTCCAACAACTTGAACATGTTGCTGTTACTTTGGGGAAGAAGATAGATAATATTGGAAAGAAGAGGCGAAGATTAGAAGCTGGGATAAAACAGTGGCGAAAGAGTAGTATCTTTTTTTAGTTGTCTTATTCGAAACATCTTCTATGGCAACACAATCTCGATGTGATGCATATAGAAAAAATGTATTCGATAATCTCATTTTTACATTGTTGGATGACACAGAAAAGTCAAAAGACAATCTCAGTGCCAAAAAATATTTGCAAGAGCTATGTATTAGTGAGAGGTGTGGTCAGAGTAGTGCCTAGAGTTTTAGGGATTCAAGGTAAAACAAAAAAGTTATACATTTTTATAACAATATATAGATAACGAAAACTTACATGTTTATACTTCATTTCTTTTATATTAAGTGCAATTTTAAAGTTTAAAATTTGTTTCATTATGAGTGATGTTTTGGATTTTAATGCATTATTTTGTCAAAATTTATTTATTATTCATATTATTTTAATTAAATGACCAATGAATATATATAAGATATTAATAAGGGATAAAAGAGACAAATTCATTATTTTTTTAATTAGGGTGCAAAAATATTAAACTACAAATAAACTGAAACATATTGATATGAGTACTAAATTAGAGATAACTAACATTATTTCATAATAAAAATCATTTTCTTATACTAGTTTTTAACCATGAAAATAATAATTTTATACTATTTTTTAGTTAACATTGTTTAAATCTATAAAATACTTTTTAAATATATAAATATTTAATACTATATTTTAATATATGAAATATAATTTTAAACTAAAAATAATATTAAAATACATACTTTAGTAATATATTAAATAAAAATAAAACAATTGGGACTCTAAAATATGCTTAAAATTGGGGTCACACGTAAATACTTTATTTGTAATACTTAAGGCACGCTTCTGGTTGTGGTCTGATGAAAATGGTAGATATCTTCCAGCATGTTTTATTATGACGACACAAGAGGAAGATATATTTCTTAATATTTGGAAGAGTGTAAAACTCCCACTGTCTTCCAGATATACTCATCAAGCATCATATAGTATATCAAGTGACAAGGTAATTTATCATAAACCTGTAGCACTATGATATTATTTACAAATTATATAATTATGGAAGTTGTATCTAATTTCAGGATACTAGTATTACAAAATCAGCAATTTCAAATCTGTGGAGATACAAAAACAGATTAATATATTTGAAACTGGTTAGTTAATCATTCATAACTTCTAACTTCTTTTTGTCTCTAAATGTTTCTAGTAGTTTTTTTTTGCCAAGAAGCCCGTGGGATTGTTTGCGCTGAATTATCTCCATCCAAATAATTAAATTTGGATCATCCAGATACACTTTGAAATTTTGCCTAGTTCGAAAAACTCATCCAGATGATTCATTGATATACTTCATTTTAAGCACTAAACAAACATCAATTCCGCATCTCCAACTAGATGAACCATTTGAATGAGCTAACAAACAGGCCCTAATAAAACTGTATATTTGGTCAGTCAAAATATTGTATTTTTTCTTTCTTTTGTTGTTAATTATTGTATTTTTCTATTTGATTTTCTAATCATGAAACAAGATATTGCAATGTGTTACTTTCTTTTGAAAATTATGCCCTGTTCATACTATATAAAATTTGATTTTATTATGAGTTCATTACTGTTTTTAACTGTGACAAATAATCAGTCATTCTAATAATATTTGGTATCCTGAAGATTACCATATCATAGTCCATGTGCCTAAATGTGCATTGTGATACATTGACATTATTCTATTGGAATCATGTTTGGAGATTTTAATGTCATTGAATTTTTTTTTTTGTTACTGATTGTGGTGGCTACTACAGTTTTATTTCAGTTCAGATTTGCTTCTCAGTCTTTTTAAAAGAGCTGTTGGACATTAACATTTCTAAATAGAAATTTGGTAGACAACAAGGCAATTTCTTCTTATACATTAAACATAATATTATATTTTTCTTTCTTTTTTTTTTGTTAATTATTGTATTTTTCTATTTGATTTTCTAGTCATGAAGCAAGATATGGCAATGTATTACTCTCTTTTGAAAATTATGTCCTGTTCGTACTATATAAAATTTGATTTTGTTATGAGTTCATTATTGTTTTAAATTGGGGCAATTCTTCATTTGAGCCCTTTTGAAATTTTATTTTTAAATGGAGACTCTTTGTGAGTGTTTTTCTAATACTAAAGGTTAAAAGATAATTTAACCTTTTAAATTTTAAATTATAATTACATTAACAAAACAAAAAAAATTCTAAATAACAACTTAACTGTGTTTCTAATTGCTTTTCTAAAAAGCTACTACTTTTTAAAAAGCTAACTACTTTTTAATAACTTTTGCATTTTTTTTTGTATTTACAATATTGTAATAGTCACCGTACCCACCCACCCCCACGCCCCCGCCCACCCAGAACCAGATAGTCCGATATATTTGTTATGTCTTAATCCGAGGGGGTTCGTCTAAAAATTGAAGTCCATTCTAGTACATGATTTATTGATGTGTTTCAATTGAAAAAAAAAATCAAAGGAGAACTAAGAAAGTTCTCTAACAAAGCTCACAATAACGATAAAGCTTACACTCTTACAAGAGAACCCATCATTAAAAAACCGCAAAGTATCATCATACAGTCTGATGTGTTGATTATACTATGTGTGGAAATTCAAATCCATTGTAGTTTTACGCAATTGTAGAACCTTAATTAAGATACTTATGACGAGCTCATGAGAAGAAGTAAAAACTGAGCAAACTATACCTTACAAAGCATATTATGAGAAGAATTAAGAGATTATGGCTTATTATAAAAATGGAGAGTTGTGACAAGAATAACTTACCAAGCTTTACCTTATTACAATGGGGTTTAACTTAATTAAGATACTTATGACGAGCTCATGAGAAGAAGTAAAAAGTGAGCAAACTTTACCTTACAAAGCATATTATGAGAAGAATTAAGAGATTATGGCTTATTATACCAACAGAGAGTTGTGAAAAGAACAACTTACCAAGCTTTACCTTATTACAATGGGGTTTAACTTTGTAAATCATTATTGAAAAAAGGCAGGAACATGTCCATTTCTGACTTTTTCAAGCACATCCCAATCTCCACGCCCCCTGATTCATCACGTCTCTCAGCCATTGAAATCGCTTCTCCTTGATCAATGGATACAATATCAACCTTAACAGGTCTTCCCCACCCGAAATTCGACTCATATATTCCAAATCGGGTCGACCCGGCTACCGTCCCAAACTGTGTGCTCCTACTCTGAAAACAAAACCCCTCCGCGAAGGATTCCGCAATTGTCTCTACCTTTCTTGAACTCAAACCTCTGACCAAATCACTAATAATCTCAACCGCCGTAACAAAACCCTTCTCTTCCATAAACTCCGCCGCCTTACGGTTGTAACAACCCGCCGGAAACACACAGTTTCCGAAGTAATTCATCGGAAGCTTCGGATCTAAACGTTCTCTAAAATCGCCAACGAACAATAAACTCACGGATCTTTCTCCGTTTCTTCCACGTGCCTTCACGAAGCAAGTCCACGTGTAAGCGTAAGCGATAACAAAAGTCGACAAGTGAATCGTCGGTGACACGTTCTTGACTCGCTCTCTAAGTCTCTCGATGTCATCACCAGACAACACAAACGTGGCTAACACGACGTCGTCTCCGAGTTCTCTGGCGGGAACCGGAGTCAAGCTTCTGATGTTGGATTTATCTCCTTTGAGAGATCTTACCATCTCGATCATCTTTTCATCAAGTTCGGTCATATCTTTGATCAAAGACCGATCATAAGACGGAGTTAGAGTCTCCGGTATGTTTTGGAGTTGTTGTTTGCAGATACAAGCCCAAGTTTTGATGAACATGCTTGACGTTTTTCCGTCTAAAACGGCATGGTGTGCTGCAACGCCGATGGTGAATCCTTCGTTTGGGAACAACGTGATTTGTATAGATAAGGCAGTTGCTGAATCATCAGAAACCGGTAACTTGGGAAGAAAGGCGTATAACTCAGAGACCGGACGTTGTCCATAGCCGGAAAGATGAGAAAAGTCAGCGTTCGTCTCGGCTATTGTTAGCGAAACGGCGTCGTTTTGAGTGACGACGATGCTTGGTTTAGGCTCGTTTGGATTCCAGGTTACGCAGCCGGTGAGAGGGAGGTAGTTGCGGAGGACGAGGGAAAGAGAGAGCTTGAGTTTTGGGACGATGATGGAGTTGAAGTGCTCACGAGTCGACTCGGTGAGTTTGTAGAAGAAAACTCGTTTGACTGGGTGGAAGAGTAGCCATGGAAGATCGAAGAATGTTAAAGGGATTGTGAGCGAGTTGGCTGAGTTGAGGACTGAGTCCGAGTCGACGGAGGGGGTGACTCCGGCAGTCTCGATGATGCGTAAAGTCATTGGTGACATTTGACTAAAGGAGTAAAAATGAATTAGGAGTCTCAATACGAATCCAATAATATATAACAAAAGTTTGGAAACTAGATCTGATGTCACTTTTACTTTATGCCAAAAAAACGACTTATTTCTTGCCATGATTTGTTTTGTCCAAAATTGGGGTAATCTATATTGAACAATATATTTTTTCTTTTCCTTTTATGTGATAAATTTAACAGTATATCCTAAATTTAACTAGAGATTTGAAATCTACTCTATAGTTTAATAACAAAAAAATTAGAAACAAAAAAAGTAAAATATTTTGATAATTTAATTTTTACAATAACTAAAAATAATTCTCTAGACTTTTTTTTTCATTTGGTTAAGATTTAAATAATCACTCATTTAAATATTGGATTAAGATAATTATCATGATTTTAGATAATGATTAATATAGCATAATAATAATTATTAATTACCAATTAAAATATATAAGAAATTTTGATTTTCTAGATTTTTTTTTGTTTAATTAAGGTTTTAGATTATGATTCATTTAAAGATAATAATTATTTTAATTAAGTATACCAAAGATAAATAATCCATAGCAAATAGTATAATTAAGTGCAGTCTGTAAACCTATGCTTTTTTTTAAAAAGTTTTAAAACGTTTGTTGATAATTATTTTGCCTACAAAAACTGGTCAATATATAAATTTAACCGCGAAATCTATAAAATCCCTTACCAAACATATCCACGTGCTAAAAGCTGTATGAATCTGAAGGTAAATTAATATTTTACTCCATGTGTTATAGATAATTTATTTATTTAATTTGTAAATTAATATAGTTTGAACTTGCAGGAAACATGTTCTGGCATGATATATTTATAAATTGATATATTATAGTGCCTATGAATTATTTAAGTTCTATCTCGAAAATATACATCTTATCAGTTGAATAAAATTTTCCAAAAAAAAAACAAAAAAAAAAAAAAAACTAACGAGAGTTGAGCTGCATCAATGGCGCTAAAAGTGACCAAGATCTCCCAAGTCAACCAAGCAACAAACTCCTCTCATAACTCAGTCGAGTCACTGATTCTCCCACTCACGTTCTTTGACTTACGGTGGTTAAAATTCCATCCAACACAAAGACTCATCTTCTACAAACTCACCACAGACTCATCACATGAAGCCTTCCACTCCGTGATACTCCCCAAGCTTGAGCTCTCTCTATCTGTCGTCCTCCGTCATTACCTCCCGCTTGTAGGCCGCCTCACTTGGCTCCCACAAGATCCTAAGCCACAGATTGTCGTCTCTCCGCACGACTCTGTCATGTTGACAGTTGCGGAGAGTGACACTGATTTTTCACGTGTTTCCGGGAAAAGATTACGTCCCGAGACAGAGATACGCTCTTTGGTGCCCGATGTTTCGGTTTCTTGCGACTCACCATCTCTTCTCTCTTTGCAAGTCACATTGTTCCCGAACCAAGGGCTCTCTATCGGTGTAGCAGCTCATCATTTAATTATGGACAGTGAAACAATGGTTACGTTTATCAAAGGATAGGCTCATATATGTAAACATGGAACTATGGCTTTACCAATGGATTTAACTCCGTTCTTAAATCGTACTGTCATCAATGTTCCTGCTAGTCTTGATGCAAAGATTTTGGGACTCTTGTCGCATTTATCAGATGGGCGCGACGGCTTAAGATTATTAAAGCTGCCTTCAACCGAAGAGATTAGTGCAGATGTAGTCCGGGTCACGCTCGAGTTGACTAGTGAGAACATAGAGAAACTTAGGGAGAGAGCCAAGAACGAGTCAACTCGGTCTCATCTTGAGCTCCACTTGTCAACGTATTGTTATGAGCCAAAGCTTTCGATTGAGATCTTGTAACTGGTGCCGTGATTGATCAAAGAAAACTGAATAGCTTAAAGCTCAAGCTTCCCTTGACCCTAGCCTCTATCGAGAATAAGGTTAATGTTTGGAAGATAATTCTTATTCATGTTTAGAGATTTTTTTTTATAGATCTCTTTACAACCGACTTAACCCCATAATTAAAAGGAAAATTATCAAAAACCTTAATCTAATTTTAAAAGGAAAACCATTAAACCAAATAAAACCAAAAAGGAAATATAGAGAAATAGACATAAGTCGGTTCTTAAGTCTTTGACTTCCTTCTTTGGTATGTAATACCGTATCTCGTATCATTACTCTCCTCCTCGACTAGGAGCTTGTCCTCAAGCTCCAACTCTGGATATGCTTCCAGGAGCTTGTCTGCGTCTTCCCAAGTTGACTCATCTTCTTCATTTGTAGACCATCTGACCAATACTTGTCGGATTCCTCCCCTCAAACGGGCCTTGACCAGTGCCAATGGTCTTGTTGGTGCTAGTCGCCCCTGCAACATTGGTGGTAATGTAGTGATAACGTTGGGCTGCTCCCCTTTATGACCTTTAAGTAGTGAGACATGAAACACATCATGGATTTTCGATCCCTCCGGAAGTTTAAGACGATATGAAACCTTTCCCACATGAGCTGTTATCTCAAATGGGCCATAAAACTTTGGTGATAGTTTTGTGTAAGCCTTCTTTGCCACTGTCAACTGTCGATATGGTTGTAATTTAAGCCATACCCAATCCCCCACCTCGAATTCAACAAACCGATGAAGGCTATCATACACAAGCTTCATTCATTGTTGAGCTTCAAGTAGGTGGTCCCTTGCTGTCGCTAGAAACTCATCGTGCTGCTCTAATGCTACATCGACAGCTTTCACCCTTGTAACTCCTCCCACATAATCTAAGAGACGAGGAGGCTCCCTTCCATAGACTACCCAAAATGGTGTTGATTTCAGCCCAGTATGAAACGACGTATTGTAGCAGTACTCAACCCACGGAAGCCAAGTAAGCCACTTCCGCGGAGCATCTCCCGTCAAACATCGAAGATACATTTCTAATGTCTGATTAACAATCTCTGTTTGCCCATCAGATTGTGGCCGATATGCCGTAGTGAAACATAATTCTGTTCCCATCAACTTCCACAACTCACCCCAAAATTTGAGTAGGAACCTGAAGTGGCTGAAGCAAACCCCCTGGTTGTAATGTTTCCCACTTGTTACGCTGGCAAACCTGGCATTCCCTCACATACTCTTGAACCGACTTCTTCCAACCTTTCCAATAAAAATCCCGCCTAATCCGATCCATGGTCTTTTGAACTCCCTCATGGCCGAAATTTTGAAAACCTGACACCACTTCGCGTACCAAAGCTGATTCGGTTGAGATATAAGCTTTCCCCTTAAAAAAATCAACCTGTTTCAAACTTCCCATTCTCGAGCCATCTCTCCCTTGATTATCTTATTGCGGATCTCAGCAAGGTGAGGTTGGCTTTCGACTTCCGCTTTCAGTCTATCGAAAATACTCAAGTCGGGTCCTTGAATTGTACAAACCCTACCTTCTTCCTCAAATTCATTCTCATCTCGTCGAGATAATGCATATGCCACCTTATTTTTTTTACTGGAGCGAAACTCGACCGTGAAATCAAACCCCAGTAGCTTGCTAATCCAATGAATTTTTGGTGTCATTGAGAGGCGTTGTTCTAGTATGAAATTAAGACTGTAGTGATCAGTTCGTATCAGGAACTGTCTCCCCCATAAATATGGTCTCCAATGAATCACTGCCTTGGCAAGGCCGATGAGCTCTCTTTCATAAGCAGCTAGCTTGTTGTGACGTTCTGCAAGTTTTCGGCTAAAAAATGCTATCGTGTGCTCCTGCTGATGAAGTACGGCTCCAATTCCAATTCTCGAGGCATCACATTCGATAACAAAATTCTTGGTAAAGTCGGGCAATACCAACACTGGTGCTTCAGATAAAGCTTTCTTCAATGATATAAATGCTTGTTCTGCCTCCTTGTTCCAAGCAAACCCTGTTTTTCGAAGAATATTTGTCAACGGGGTTGCCACAATCTCATAGTCTCGTATGAACTTCCTGTAATAACCAGACAAGCCTAGAAATCCACACACTGCCTTGGTTGACGTTGGTCTCGACCATTCCACTTTAACTCCCCCATAAGAAATCACATGTCCCAGATACCCCACTTCCGTTTTTTCAAATAGACATTTTGAATGCTTCAAAAATAGATTATGTCTCCTAACAGCTCAAATACTGCGCGTACATGTTGCAAGTGCTCCTTTGATGTCGCGCTGTAGATAAGAATATAATCAAAAAATACAAGGAAAAATTTCCACAGTACTCCTTGAAACACCGAATTCATAAGGCTTTGAAAAGTCGATGGTGCGTTTGATAGTCCAAAAGGCATAATCAAAAACTCATAATGCACCTTGATGTGTTCGGAATGCTGTTTTTTCAATGTCAGCTTCCGACATTCTGACTTGGTGGTATCCTGATGTGAGATCTAACTTTGTAAAGAAACGCGCCCCATGCAACTCATCCAAGAGCTCGTATACAATTGGAATTGGAAACTTATCTTTGACCATCACCTTGTTCAATTCTCGGAAGTTAAAACAAAATCGCCACAACCCATCAGATTTTTTTACCAACAACACCGGCAAAGAAAAAGGTGAAGAACTAGGTCGTATAACTCCTCTTCTCAGCATGTTTGCACATTGTTTTTCAATTTCATCTTTTAACAAATGTGGGTAATGATAGGGTCGAACTGCAATGGGATTGGTGCCTTGTAAAAGACTGATTCTGTGATCACACGCCCTTGGTGGTGGAAGTCCCTGTGGTACGGAAAATAAATCTTCAAACTCCATTAATAATTTGCTAAATCCTCCAGATTTTGTTTGTAGCAATAATGAGCTTAAATCCTCGCCACCCTTTATTTGTTTTTTTCCAGTTTCGATCTTACTTGCCCCACAAGTTAAAAAAATCTCTTCTTCTTCAAACCACTCCTCAAGCGTGTTGTTGCTACCAATGTTGTTTAAATTCGCCCCTTGCTCTATTCGAGTATCAGCCTCTCCTTGCCACTGAACCATTGTTCCCTCGTGACAAAATTCTATGGTTCGCTCCGGACCATCCCACATAACCCGTCCAAGAGCATTTATTCAACTTATACCTAATACAACATCAAAACCACCTAACGGTATTGCAAATCAGTCAGCAACAAATCGATGCCCTTGATCTGCATTGGATGGTCCTTACAAAACCCATCAACTTGACACTTGTCGCTATCAGCTAATGAAACTACTCGCCCAGGTCTTTTCCGCATCGTAATTCCCAATTTTTCAGCCACACTACTCTTGATAAAATTATGAGTACTCCCCGTATCTAACAAGATCCATCCCGTCCCATTAGCAATTTCTGCTTTGACCTGAAAAGTGTCGTCATTCTGTTCCCCTTTCATTGCATTCAAGGAGATTTCTAAATCCTCTTCGTCGAAAGGTTCATCCTCCTGATCCTCACCTTCCCAGACCGCCTTGATATGGAACAATACTGGTTGACACTTACGTCCTGGGGAGAAGGGTTTGTCACAATTGAAACAAAGTCCTTGTGCTTTCCTTTCCGCCATTTCCGAGACCGTTAATTTTTTCCAAACCTTTGGCTGCGGTTTATGTCTTGTTTGTGGAGAGTCTTTTTCTTTCTCTTTTCCACTCAGAATTCCTTGGTCTCCTATGGTCCATGGCCTAGAAAACGAAGTTGAATATCATGTCGATGAGGATGTATCCCCTCCAAACGTTCTTGTTCGTCTATCCCCGGAAATTTTATACTCATTGTCCCTTGCGTACTCCCTAGCTTCGAAAATTGTCTCAGGCCGCAAGTACTCCACTTCCTTTCGTAAATTATCTGTTAGTCCTGCACAAAATAGCCATAATTTTTGGTCTCCTGTTAACCTCGTTTGTCTTCCCAGGCATTCTTCAAACTGATTACAATACTCGTCCACTGTTCCCGTGTGTTGCAAGTTACACAACTCTCCCACGGGGTTAACTGCATCTGCTCTGCCGAATCTGCTCTTACAAATTCTCTTGAACTCGATCTAGCTGAGCCTGTGGGTGACCAACCTTCGTAAGTTATTGTTCCAATGATATGCTTGGCCTGTTAATACAAACGTGGCTTGTCGAACTCGGGCATCATCATGGTAAATCTTTTGATCTTCAAAATAATCCTCACACCTTTGTAACCATTCTACCGCATTTGTAGTTCCATTGTATGGTGGGAACTCTATCTTCACTGGAGTTAATGCAAAACCGCCTCCACATCCCCCTCTCCATTCTTCGTTTCTGCCTCCTCCTATCTCCTCTCTCGCTCCAAAATCTTCCCCTGAGTAGTAGTCGGAGTATGTTTCGTCACCGATGAGCCTTACAGGCCAATCACCGCCTCCATCAGCTTGTCGGTGACCTCTTTCCATCCCTACTAAACGCAGGGGCGAAGGCCCACCAGCAGAATTTTTTTCTTATCTTGCCTTGTCCATCTGATATTCTCTTGATTCTTACCGTGATCTTGAATGATTTTTGTCATTGATGCAGATCCTTTTTCCATTCCTTGACCTCCACGAAATGCTGAAGATAGTACACCTGAGTTAAGCGCTTTCATTGTTTTTCCTGCCCTTAAACATTCTTGGAACTCGTCTTGCGCTTGGTTTTTATCTCCCGCCCCGTCCTTCGTCGGGTCATGTTCTTCTTCCGGATTCTCTACAATTGTTTCACGCGAGTTTAAGGTTGTTTGACGCGCCGTCGTTGTCTCTTGAAGTTTATCAATCTTTGTTTGTATCGGAGACAACTTCTCGTTGAACTCCTTCCTCATGTCCGATATTTCTTTCATGAGGTTTGCATTCTGGTCCTCCATGGCTTTCATCATCTGTGCGAGATGTTTCGCGATCTCTCCTGAGTCTCCCATCGAATCGGTCTGCTCTGATACCAAATTTTATGAGCCAAAGCTTTCGATTGAGATCTTGTAACTAGTGCCGTGATTGATCAAAGAAAACTGAATAGCTTAAAGCTTAAGCTTCCCTTAACCCTAGCCTCTATCGAGAATAAGGTTAATGTTTGGAAGATAATTCTTATTCATGTTTAGAGATTCTTTTTTATAGATCTCTTTACAACCGACTTAACCCCATAATTAAAAGGAAAATTATCAAAAACCTTAATCTAATATTAAAAGGAAAACCATTAAACCAAATAAAACCAAAAAGGAAATATAGAGAAATAGACATAAGTAGGTTCTTAAGTCTTTGACTTCCTTCTTTGGTATGTAATACCGTATCTCGTATCATGTTTGTTGTTTCCAATGCCTATCTATGGACATGCTTAGTAAAGGCACGTGGAGGAGACGTAGATAGACCGGTACGTTTCATGTACGCTATTGATTTCAGAAACCGCTTAGATTGTTGAGTCTTTGTTTCTGCAAAAGTTTAGGCCTAAGACACTTGGTCTCATTAGTTTGAATTGGTCACTTCAGTTAGCGAGTCTTTAGCTTCGTGTTTGAGCTAGTTAAGTTAGTGTGTCCGTATTTGTCGTTTGAGAGTCAGTTATTTGCTTCAGTATTTTGCATTGCTATAAAAAGCATTGGAAGATGATGAATAAGATCAGATCATTCAGTGCAATTCTGTTTTCTGAGTTTGCAATCACAATTGGTATCAGAGCTAAACACGAATCAGAGTGATCAAAGAGAGAACAAGAGAAAGAAAAGAGAGAGAAAAGAGAGAAGATGGGTGACGACAAAACATCACTTGTCAAAATACCTCCCTTTGATGGTCATTACGACCACTGGAGTGAATTGATGGAAAATCTCCTACGAGCCAAAGGTCTATGGAAACTAGTGGAAGAAGACTACACGGAAGCAACAGAGGGATCCGAGATGACTGCAGCGCAGCAGAAACAACTCGATGAACTCAAGGTGAAAGATCATCAGGTGACACATTTTCTATTTCAAGCAATTGATCGTGTGGTGTTTAAGCAAATATTGGATCGCAGAACGTCCAAGATCATCTGGGAGTCGATGAAGAAAAAGTTTGGAGGAAATGAAAGAGTAAAGAGATCTCTTCTCCAAACTCTAAGGAGAGATTTTGAAATTCTCGCAATGAAGACTAATGAAAGCATTGACGACTATTTTGGGAGAGTAATGACGATCTCAAATAAGATGAGAAGCAATGGTGAAGATATGCAAGACTCAAAGATCGTTGAGAAAATCCTCGGTACCTTAATGGAGAAGTTTACGTATGTGGTGATTTCCATTGAAGAATCCAAAGACACGAGCAGCATGACCATTGATGAACTACAGAGTTCCCTGTCCGTACATGAGAAGAAGTTTAAGAAAATTAGCAATGAAGAGGAAGATCAAGCGCTCAATGTCAGAGGTAGGGGCAGAGGAACGTACCGAGGACAAGGCAGAGGCAGAGGATGCTTCTTCAACAAGGCGATTGTTGGGTGTTATCGGTGTCATAATTTGGGGCATTTTCAGTATGAGTGTCCAAATGGAGATAATGGAGCTCATTACGCTGAACTAGAAGAGAAGGCTGAAGTTCTGCTCATGGCACACGTAGAGCTTCAAGAAACAAGGAGAAGTGATGTTTGGTTTATAGACTCTGGATGTTCGAACCACATGTGTGGAGATCACAGTATGTTCTCAAGTATTGACATGACCTTCACTCATAATGTCAAGCTTGGAAACAACCACAAACTAGAGGTTAAGGGAAAAGGTGTGGCAAAAATCATTCTCAAAGGAATAACTATGTGTTGAATGATATTTACTATGTGCCGGAGCTGAAAAACAACCTACTAAGCGTTGGACAACTGCAAGAAAAAGGGTTAGATGTGCTGTTCAAAGGAGGAGACCATAAGACCAGCAGCATATATCACCCCATCAAAGGAAATATTGCAGAATCAGTCATGAGTGCGAACCAAATGTTCATCTTACTAGGTGAGATAAGCGGAAAAACAGAGGAGGAAAGGTGTCTACAAACTGATAGCTCTGACAAATCTGAGTTATGTCATCATCGATACGGACATATCAGACACAACGTTCTCACCACTCTTCGGAAAAAGGAAATGGTCTCCAGTTTACCAGACATTGATCAAATGAAGGTTACATGCGAAGCTTATGTCAAAGGCAAACAACATCGAATGGCATTTCCGAGACAAAGCAAGTGGAGATCAGCTGAGAAGCTGTAACTCATTCACTCTGATTTGTGTGGACCGATAAATCCACCATCAAACGGGCAGAAGAGGTATTTCATAAGTTTTATTGATGATTTTTCACGAAAGACCTGGATTTATTTCTTGCTGGAGAAGTCAGAAGCTTTTCATCAATTTAAGCTGTTAAAGCTTTTGTGGAGAAACAAACGGGAAACTTTATCAAGTGTCTGAGAACAGACCGAGCGGGAGAGTACAATTCCATCGAGTTCAACGAGTTCTGTAAGGAACATGGAATTAAACGACAGTTGACAACCGCGTATACTCCACAGCAAAACGGCGTTGCCGAACGCAAAAACAGAACCATCATGAATATGGTGAGAGCGGTTCTGCTGGATAAAGAGGTACCAAAAAGTTTCTGGCCAGATGCAGTACAATGGGTAAAGCATGTTCTTAATCGATCTCCCACAATGATAGTGAAACACATGACCCGAGAAGAAGCATGGAGTGGGAGCAAGCCATCTGTCAGACACTTCAGAATCTTCGGCTGCATCGGGTATGTTCATATTCCGGATGTAAGAAGGACCAAGCTCGACGATAAGAGTGTGAAGTGCATCTTGATTGGTTACAGCAGCGAATCAAAAGCTTTTAAGATGTTTGATGCTATAGAGAAGAATATTCATGTCAGCCGAGATATAATATTCGAAGAAGGTAAGAAATGGAATTGGGATGACAGTTACTCGGCTGAACAGAACATGGAGCTGGAGTATGAAATGAGTATGGGTTTGATATAAATGAAAACGAAGAGGAAGAAATGGAAACGGTGGCAGAAGAAGATGGAGGTCAGAATGGAGAACAGCCCCAAAGAGAGCAGAGTATGGAGACCGCCAGTTTGGGCTGCTGACTACATAAGTGGAGAAGAGCTATCTGATGCAGAAGAAGAAGCAAACATGGCAAGAGTTGAGTCTGAAATCTTGTCTTTCATGGTTATAACAGATCCGACAAATTTCCAAGAAGCCGCCAAACACTCAAAATGGAAGGAAGCGATGGATGCAGAAATAGGATCAATAGAGAAAAATGAAACTTGGTCCTTAGTGGAGCTCCCAGATGGAGTTAAAGCAATTGGCGTGAAGTGGATTTATAAAACTAAGTTTAACGAGCTGGGAGAAGTTGAAAATTCAAAGCTAGGCTCGTGGTCAAAGGCTATGCCCAAGAATATGGGATTGATTATACAAAAGTATTCGCGCCAGTAGCTAGAATGGATACGGCGAGGATGATCATTGCTTTGGCAGCTCAACGAGCCTGGAGAGTTTATCAGTTGGATGTAAAGTCAGCCTTTTTACATGGCGAATTAAAGGAAGATGTGTTTGTAGAACAACCTCAAGGTTACAAGATAACTGGAAAAGAGCATCTGGTATACAAGCTACACAAAGCTTTATATGGACTAAAACAAGCTCCCAGAGCTTGGTTCAGTCGTATCGAAGCCTACTTCATCAAAGAAGGTTTCAAAAGCAGCTCCAATGAACAGACCTTGTTTATCAAACGTAAAGGAGGTAAAATCCTAATCGTTAGCATTTACGTTGATGACTTATTGCTCACTGGTGATGATGATGAGTTACTAGAAGAGTTCAAGCTTTCGATGAAAAAGGAATTTGATATGACGGATCTGGAGAGGATGAGATATTTCCTTGGCATAGAAGTGGTGCAAAAAGACGATGGTATTTTCATATGTTAAAGGAAATATGCAGCTGAAGTAATTGAAAGGTTTCATATGCAGCATTTTAATCCAGTCGGTAATCCGATAATTCCTGGACAAAAGATTGGTCAAGATGAAGCAGGTGTGAAGATCGATTCAACTCTATACAAGCAGATGGTGGGAAGCTTGATGTATTTGACAGCCACTCGTCCGGACTTAATGTTTGTGGTAAGCCTGATCAGTCGATTCATGGCTAATCCAACACAGTTGCATCTTGCTGCGGTGAAGAGAATCATGCGATATCTAAGAGGAACATTGGAGTATGACATCTGGTACAAGAAAGAAGGACGAACAGAGCTCATTGGTTACACAGATAGTGACTACGCTGGAGATATAGATGATAGCAGAAGCACCTCGGGCTACGTGTTTATAATGAGTGGAGGAGCTATTGCGTGGTCTTCATGGAAGCAACCAATTGTGACATTGTCGACCACGGAGGCAGAGTATGTGGCATCAGCAACCTGCGCTTGTCAAGCAATCTAGATGGGAAGAGTGCTGAAGGAGATAGGGTATGAACAAGATGGTGAAATGGTGCTGTTTTGTGATAACACATCCACTATCAAGCTATCAAAGAATGCGGTTTTACATGGAAAATCCAAACACATCAAAGTTTGTTATCATTTTCTCAGGGACTTAACCAAAGAAGGAGTTGTTAAGCTTGTCTATTGTAATACTGATGAGCAGCTGGCAGATATTATGACAAAGCCTCTGAAGATGATGACATTTGGAAGGATCCGAGAAGCTTTTGGAATGGGCTTTGTGAACTGATCGCTTGGAGAAGGTTCAGTTCAAGGGAGGGTTTGTTGAGTCTTTGTTTCCGCAAAAGTTTGGGCCTAAGAGACGTGGTCTCATTAGTTTGAATTGGTCACTTCAGTTAGCGAGTCTTTAGCTTCGTGTTTGAGCTAGTTAAGTTAGTGTGTCCGTAATTGTCGTTTGAGAGTCAGTTATTTGCTTCAGTATTTTGTATTGCGATAAAAAGCATTGGAAGATGATGAATAAGATCAGATCATTCAGTGCAATTCTGTTTTTTGAGTTTGCAATCACATAGATTCACCAGTTCCTGAGACGTATTTTGGAAACTGTGTGTTTCCTATCGAATGTTTTGGGTACAAAACGAAGATGTTTATGGGAAAAGATGGATTTGTAAACATGGTTGAAATTTTTTAAGTGATTCTGTTAGAGGTATTGGGTCAAAAGATATTGAAGAAATTTGTGATTTGTATATTAGTGGAACAAAGAGTGTGAAACAGGGTACACAGCTTGGGTCCATTGCCGGTTCAAATCGATTTGGACTATACATGTCAGATTTCGGGTGGGGAAAACCCTGTAACAGTGAGATTGTGTCCATTGATTGGACCGAAGCGTTTTCTATGTCGAAGAGAAGGGATGAGCCTGTTTGAAGAAATGTAAGATGGATATATTTGTTTCTCTATTTCAAAAAGGTTTGGAAAATTAAACAGTTTTTGTTTTGGCTTTCGATGATGTGATTGTGGGTTTTTCTTTCTCTTCTTCTAGTTGAGATCTTAATTCCTAGTTTCGTGCAAACCTTGTTTTTGGAAATTAAGAATAACTAAAAATAAAATTAAAGTTTATGGAAACTTTTGCTGGTCCTGATATGATCGATTCTAAAATGCAGGAAATCCTTTCTACAATGGGTTAAGAGCATACTGTTATAACGGATGTGAGCAAGATAACATAAAAGTAAAGAACATGACACATAATTTATGTGGTTCACCGACGATCACGTTTACTATGTCCATGTGTAAAAAGACAGATTTATTTACTGGAGAAAATACAGAGTTTCAAAATACATTGGAGGCTAGGTTAAAGAGAGTATTAATAGGAAAACTCTAATTAACCAAAACCCTAATTAACCTTCAACAGATTGGGCCTAATGTCGCTGGCCCAATCTATTCAAGTCATATCTAACAAATCTCCACCTTGACTTGAATCTTTCAAACAGATATATCATATGCACTGTTCACAGTGCCAGATGTACCAGACTTCTCCATCAGATAGTTGTACCAGAATTTGTCAATAGACTGTTCTACGAGATGCATTATTACAATGCCAAATGTACCAGACTTCTATAGCATACAAATGTACCAGAATTCTCTTTTTCCTCAGATGTCCCATCAGAGACCAGATGCGTCGTCAGAAGCCAGATTTCCCATCAAGGGCAAGATGCTTTGTCATAAGCCAGATTTCCCATCAAGGGCCAGATGCTTCATCAGAAGCCAGATGCTCGTCTCGAGCCAGATACTCGTCTCGAACCAGCTGCTGCTTTAGAAGCCAGATGCTCTGTCGAGCCAGAATGTCCCACTAGGACCAGATGTTCCATCAGGAACCTGCTGGTTCTGTAGAAACCAGATGCTCTACCGAGCCAGAAAGTCCCACTAGGACCAGATGTTCCATCAGGAGCCATATGCTTCTTTGGAAGCCAGAATGCCCTTCCTTGGGCTAGATACTCAGTTAGGAACCTTATGCCTCTTCAAAGGCCGGATGCTCCGTCGAGCCAGAATGTCCCACTGGGACCAGATGTTCCATCAGGAACTTGCTTCTTCTTCAAAAGCATGCTGTCTCATGACAGGACTTTCTGTCCCACCAGGGACCTGCTACCTCGTTAGAGGACTTTCTGCCCCACCAGGGACCTGCTGCCTCGTTAGAGGACTTTCTGCCCCACCAGGGACCTGCCTGGTTAGAGGTCTTTCTTCCCCACCAAGAACCAGCTGCCTCGTTAGAGGACTTTCTGCCACATTAGGGGCCTGCTGCTCCACCTGGAGCCTGATGCTCCATTAGGAGCCTTATGCCTCGTCAGAGGCCCGATACCCCGTCAGGGGCCTGCTGCTCCACCTTGAGCCTGATGCCTATTGAAGAGGCCTGCTGTCCATCCAAGGACCTGATGCCCTGCCGGGAACCTGCTGCTTGATGTGGTTTGGATTTTTCACTTCAATCTTTTACCTCAGAAGATCCACCCAATGACTGCAAGTGCATAATACTTCAAATGTAGTATTTAAGGTTATCGATCCCACGGAGACTTAAGATCATGTTAGAAATTTATTGGAATGAAATATGGCTAAGATAAAACAATGAAAGGGTTTGGTTGGTGTTGTTGGTCACGAAAACAAGCGGCAAAAAAATGCAGCACGAAACAAAGCAAATATCAATAAAACGGAATGCTGGGTTGCAAGGGGTCTCTCAGGGTTTCACAGGATAAATGCAACCATTTGGTATTCTTCAAGTCTTTTCGAGTCTTTGTAGGTTCATGTACGTTGTGGACTCATTTTGAGATTTTGGAGCACTTTAGAGCAAACCAAGAAGTTGTGCTGAAGAAACAAATTACAAGACCAAGATTGGTATCTGTGTCGATCGACACAACCCACTGGTGCCGGTCGACACAGGTCACATGCAAAGAGAAACCTTGGTGCTGGTGTCAATCGACACACCCACTGGTGTAGGTCGACACAGGTCACATAAAAAGAGCAATCTTGGTGTTGGCGTCGATCGACACACCCACTGGTGTAGGTCGACACAGGTCGCAGACACAGTTTCAGAATTGCAAAAGTGCCCTAGAGTCTTCTTTATTTTCAATCTAGTCATTTTTGTGTTTTTACTTATAAATAGGATTTTTAGGTCATTGTTTAGGCCTATGCTTCATTCTACACACAGCCACCTTTTTCAGAGATTTTTGGAGAAGATTTCTAAACTCTTATCTCTTCTCTTGATTTGTTTTATGCAATCTATTCAAACTATGATTTATGTTTCATTGATCATGTTTGAGTTTTTTGTTTGTTAAGTTTAGGGTTTTCAAAGGTAGAAGATGAATTGTTAGGTTAATGGTTATTTAGGATTGAATATTAATAGAGTTCTTCATCTAAATTGTTTTTATTGCTGATTTTAGATTCATGACCTAGAATCTGATCTTAGGTGGATTAGTTGACACGAGAGTGTAATTGATTGCCTGAATTATCTTAGATGAGCAAAATAGCTGATTCGCAAAGACATTTAGTTTAGGGATTTTGTGAACATATCATACATGACATTAATGCATCATTTATCATTAGGGCTTACACAGAGATTTGGAATTCTATGATTTAAGTATAGTTATCATTGCAACGAGAGTGGAATGATCACATCATTGTCTTATGAGTTCAAGAACAGATCTAAATAACAATCCTGATAACTTATTTAACCTGCAATTCTGAATTATCTAAGCTTAACTCTTTTCCTAATTGTTTTACAACCCTATTTAATTGCTTTGCTGTTCTCTTTTAATTACAATTTATCTTTTTTAGCTTAATTCGAAACTGAATAATCTATTGCGTGAATGAGAGTCTATGTGGATTTGATCCCTAAGTACTACAATGATCTCTTCATTTGAGAGAGTAGCTCAAAGAGTAAATTTGAGCATATCACTCTATCCGTTTTGATGAAAGTATGATGATGTTAAAGATATCTTTATTCGGTGGAAAGGTGTTGTTGAGAAAAAAGTGTTCAGCACAATTCAAGCCATGAATTTTTGTAGGTTTTTAAATGGGCTTTGGATTTTAGATTTTGAATTTGGATTTTGGATTTTGACAAATAAAAGTACCCAAAAAATATAAATAAAAAAGAAAATAAATCTTGTCTAAAAATTGAGAAACAAAAAATGTAATTTTTAGATTTTAAGTGAAAAACTGTGAAATGATCAAAAAACTAGTTTTCCTATTTTTTTTAAGGAATCTTCTTTTAAGAAAATCTTGAATGGATAAAAAGTGAGTTTTAAGAAACAAAAACCAAAATCTATTGTAAAATCTGCTTGCCATTCAAGGACTTAATCTCTTTTTAGTTTACACAATGGAGGGGAATCCATTGCTCAGAAGGACTTTCTATATACACACAATATATATCTCACATAACCACATGCCAAACACAACGGGAATTCGCTGAACACCGTCATCATCACATTGGTAGTGACTGATCTTGATTTCCTATTGCATGCATCAATGACACCATCTTACTAGACATATGCACTCTCTACAACGATGTAACTCATTATACACTTACCTACACCAACCTTATTCAACTCATCACCATACACACAACTATTTGGTGCTCCTCCAAGCTAAAATAAACCCTGTGTTTTTGGCTATCTTTGCTATCCATGGTTCAAGCCTTACACAAGTCACAACCTTGAGTCACGTTCAAAACCGTCAATCTTCATTGTGTATTCTCTTGCTAAAGCGTTCTCTTGTGCCTTGAACCTTTCTCTTCTGGAGTCTATGTAACTCGATATGTTCACTTCATTGAAATTAAGTTTCCTTTCCGTTTTCTCTCTTTTCCACCTCCTAAAGTTAAACAAGTTTTTCACATTGCCTGCCAGTCACAACCATCTCAATGCAACCACTGAACTTTCCATCCTCGGCTCCCCTGCAACCGCAGCCCCAAGGTTGTTGGAACTCAATTTTGACAAAGATGTCTTAAGCCAAATTTTCGGAGCTGAAGTGACCAGATCTTGGGGTATCTAGAATTCTTGTAATGAGCAGTATAAAATACTATAGTTACATGTCAAAATCAAAGTTAATTTGAATGAGAAATGAATGTCCCAAGTGGGTGGCTTGGAAGGCTTATAAAACTTGTAATTTTGACTAAGTATCAATATGAGCAAATATCCCACATTTGATAGAGAGTGAGAGAGGGATGACATTTATGAAAAACCACGCAAATCCATAGCCGTTGTGCCGAGCTGGGCTTGGGCTTGGGTCTTAGTGACCCAAGCCCAAGCCCACCTTTGGGCCACAATGACCTATTCTTTTTGGGACAAATTTTTATTAATAATTTAATTAATTTCTAGATGTGTCCAAATTATTTTAGTAAATGTTTTTGAATCCTTATCCTTGCGGAAAAATGCGGAAATATTCTATTTCGAGTTGATCCTTGCGTGATAAGGAAGAATATTATGTCAATATTCTAAACTTGCGGATCAAACTAAATTCCGCAAAGCTTATCCCTACCTTAGGGATCAAGCTACTCCTCCCTATAAATAAAGTATCACCTCAGTCTCTCAAATCATCAGATCAAAGATCAGATTGAGTAAAATAAAATAAAGAAAATAAAAGCTTCCAGCAATCTCCTTCTTCTCTTTTCTTAATAGTGAGTCTCGAGAGTATATCGTAAATCTAGTTCGTAAATTCTATAATTGGGTGTCGTGATTATAGTCTCAACACAGTTGTATCCTGGGATATAACGTCTCATCAAACTGCCACACTGCAAAAGATTTATTAAATTAAAGAAAGAGACCATATCTCGCCTCTGCATATTCGTCTTTCCTTAATCGTATTTTCGTTCGTGATTTTCAATCCGGGATTTCGCACTCTTACAATCTTAATTCAATAAATCTGTTTCCTGCTTATAGCTCTAAACGGATTGATTATTGCAAACAGATTTTTCAAAACGGTTTGAAAACGTTTTTCTTACGATGCAAACGCTTTTAGAACGCTCTCTAGCTATTCTGTAGAAGGTTTAATTATAAAAACGAATACGAAACTTGGAAAATAGTTTCCTCGAATCCCTTTGGCAGATTCACAAAACATTTTTTTCCACAAGATCTACACGATCTGAAAAATAGAGTTTAAGAACACCTTAACCGGTTTCTTGGAACATCTATTGGTGAGTTATGGTGATATTCACAGAAACTCATACCAAATTCTGGAATTAAGTTTTACAATCTTAATTCAAGAAATCCATTTTTTTGCTTATTGCCTTAAACGGATTGGATCTTACGAACAGCAAATATGCAAAAAGAATAAAATTTTCTGCGAAGGCCTTTTGCAGATTCACGAAATTTGTTTTCTTAACAGATCTACGCGATTTAAAAATAACGTTCGGGAACACCTTTATTGGTTTCTGGGAACGTCTATTGGAAATCTTTTGTGATATTCACAGAAACTCAAGTGAATTCTGAAAAAGTTTTTTCAGAGAACGCATAAATTAATTTTAATCACTAATACAATTTGTTTAAAAACACTGATTAAATTCTGCTATTTTGAAAGAAAAGAAACAGAATGACTAATAGTGTTGGTAATGCCATTGATGGAACCGTTTGAGATAGTTCTCATGAAATCGGGTCTTGTGAGTAAACACTGATATTCAGTTTGGGAGTGGTCTACCACATGTGAAACCGTAAGTGCCTAGCGTCTGTAAGCGTATGACTAATACCGAGAAATTTAGGTGAAAAGGGTTTAAGACGTGGCAATAGAAGATGTATTTCTTTATGACCACTTAAACCTATAATAATTGTTACAAAACAATGAGTTATCTCAAGAAATGTGGGAGAAAGCATTGCTTACCAAATTAAAGTCATTGGCAAGATGTTAAATGAGCTTTAGAAAGATATTGTACCTTTGTACAAATACCTGAATGTGTGGGGGTGTCTCAAAAAAAAAACTCGTAGTATCACGTCCTAAAATGGTCACAAAGAGACCAATACCTATGGATTTTAGTCCAATGGGGGAAAAGAAAACAAAAACTAGTACCGGCATCATGTGTACACTATGATAGTCGATTGACTATAGGTTGGGTATTGAGTTTTGTATATAATTGTTAGTTAGGTCTTTCAAAAGAAAAAATAAAAGCATTAGACATTTGATCTCAACTGGTGTAATCATTGTGGATTATATCAAGTCGGCCGACAACATAGCGGATCCCTTTACAAAATGATTAGCAATAGATCAAGTTTTAAAATCATCGAAGGGAATGGGTTTGAAGCCTAAGACTTAAAGAGGATGTTTGATGGATATCCCACCTACAAGATTGGAGATCCCATGATGTTGATTCAAAGGGACACCTAAATCAAGCAAACTCTTGTAAAAGCACTGAAAGAGTTTATGTCAATACCCAGTTCTCAGATGATCAACAGTTCTTCCTGTATGTGTAAAGGATAAGCATAGCTTTTAATGAATGAATTCATAGCTTTCATATATGCAGAGTATTACAGGATACTTTAGTATATGACAGAAGTGAGTGAAGTCACCTAGTGAGTGTGAAATGAGGCCGTTTCTAGAAGGATGAAGATAAGGCTATATTCTCCAAGTTCACTCATGATTAACCATGATTAACCTGGCAAGTTCAAGGCTACAATGCACACAATAGAGAACTAAGTTTTACGAGGAAAAGAAACCGGGTTATATCTGTTTTCTAAGTTTACATCAAACTCTGGGTGGTTCAAGACATCATGTTCACCTCCTGGTCAAGTAAGCTTGACAGTTATAACCAATGAGTGGTTCAAGGCTGAAATATGCTACTATTTCATACACAGTGGTTTTTGCTTATACTCTCGAAAGTCTGTCAGACAAGTCTGTCTAGTCTATCGAGTCTATAGAGTCGTCATATGTTTAGAGTCATTTCTATTCATGTGGGGGATTGTTGGAACTCAATTTCACAAAGATGTCTTAAGCCAAATTTTTGAAACTGAAGTGACCGGATCTTGGGGAATTTAGAATTCTTGTAATAAGCACTATAAGATAGTGTAGTTACATGTCAAAATCAAAATTAATTTGAATGAAAAATGAATGTCCCAAGTGGGTAGCGTTGAAGGCTTATAAAACTTGTAATTTTGACTAAGTATCAAAATGAGTAAATGTCCCACATTGGATAGAGAGTGAGAGAGGGATGACCTTTATGCAAAACCATGCACATCCGCAGCAATTGTGCTGAGCTAAGCTTGGGCTTGGGTCTTAGTGAACGTGGGCATTTGGGCCACAATGGCCTATTCTTTTTGGGACAAATTTTTATTAATAGTTTTATTAATTTCCCTTAAAGATTTTTGCATAAATTCGGATAGATCTAGAAGTTTCTAAATTGTGTCGAAATGATTTTAGTAAATATTTTTGAATCCTTATCCTCGTGGAACAAGGTGGAAATATTCTATTTCGAGCTGATCCTTGCGCGATAAAGTAGAATATTATGTCAATATTCTAAACTTGCGGATCAAGCTAAATTTCACAGAACTTATCCCTAGCTTGGGGATCAAGGTACTCCTCCCTATAAATAAAGTCTCACCTCATTCTCTCAAATTATGAGATCAAATATCAGATTGAGTTGAATCAAATAAAGAAAATAAAAGCTTCCAGCAATCTCCTTCTTCTCTTTTCTTAAAAGTGAGTCGCAAGAGTATATCATAGATCTAGTTCGTAGATTCTATAATCGGGTGTTGCGATTATAGTCTCAACACAGTTGTATTCTGGGATTCAAAGTCTCCTCAAACCGCCACACAGCAAGAGATTTATTGAATTAAGGAAAGAGATAATATCTCGCCTCCATGTATTCATCTTTCTTTAATTGGATTTTTGTTCGTGATTTTCAATCCGGGATTTCGCAGTCCTACACAGGTTCGGCTTCTTTATCTTTTATAATGCCTATACCTATGTCTATTACCTCGGCTGGATAGTCTATCATGCAATATTGGTGATCTTGTGTTTGCATCAACTTCAGCTCCAACAGAAGTTTTATTGATCTCAACTGCTGAAGTAATAGAGGCCGCTGGATACACATGATGAAGACAAGAGGGAATAACGAAATAGTTAAATCCAACAAGAAATACACAATGGTTGTCTTTAGAACGGTCTCTGAAGTTGAACTTGTAACTATCACTCAAGCGTTGAAAGATAAGCGATTATGGTTGGCTATGTATGATGAGTTCAACTCGGAAATCAAGAACCACACATGTGGTCTTGTGCTTATAGGGTCTGAATGGTAAAAGCGGATCCGGTGGTGCGGATCGAGCGGATCAAGCAGATCAAGTGTGGATTGAGCGTATTGGGTGGATCAAGCAGAAAAAGTGTAGATCGGGCTGTTAAAAAAATATTTTGAATGGTAAACAAATTAAGTAACGGTTTGAATGATAAAACACTATTTAAAATAACAAAAATAATATATTAAATTATGAATTGATTATATATATATATATTAAATTTTAAAAGGGATATATATTATTTCAGTATATAAGTTTTTTAATTTAGTGTAAGAATAGTTTTTATAATTATAATAAAATTATTGATGATTTTTCACTACAAAATGATAAGATAAGCAAAAAACCACCGGAGCCAGGATGAACACATCCTTTTGGAACTACCGAGGTTTAAAGAGTAACATGGTGGTTCGACGCCTAAAAAGGATTAAGGAAACTTATTACCCGGACCTACTCTTTCTGATTGAGACGAAGAACCCAGATGATGTCGTAAGAGATGTGGCTGCCCAATTAGACTATGATTATGTTAAGTGTGTTTTGCCTATGGGCATTGGTGGTGAATTAGCTTTGATGTGGAAAAACATGTTTCTGTAACTTTCTATGATGTAGATGATCGTCTCATCGATTGTACGATAAATAATAAAGATGTTTCGTTCTATTTGTTTTTGGGTTTATGTTCATCCAATTAGTAAATTAAGACACATACTATGGGAAAGACCTGAACGAATAGCAATTAATCGTAAATGTCTATGGTTAATGTGTGGTGATTTTAAAGAAGTCCTAAATGCAAGTGAAAAAAAGGAGGGAGAGCTCGTGAACCTTGGAGTCTTGTTGATTTTCGAAACATGGTCAATACATGTAAAGTTACTGATCTGCCTCATACCAGGGACAACATGACATGGTTGGGAAAAGGAAAACTTACAACGTTGAATCATGGCTTGATCGGGCTATAGTTAATGATTAATGGCGAGCCATCTTTCCCAAATCCAGTGTCGAATATCTTGAAATGATTGAATCGGATCACCGCCCAGCAATCATCAAATTCAAGAAAACAATTTAGAAATACTTTAAGCCGTTCTATTACGATTCTCTTTTGGGAGGGAGAGTTGAGATAACAGAGTTAGTGAAGCATAGTTGGAATGAAAACATCAACGGGAGCATTAATGAAGAGGTTGATCAAATTAAAATTTTTAGAACAGAGATTTCAGTTTGGAAAAGGCAAAACAATACAAATTTGGCAAGGAGAATCAAGGAGCTAACAAAAGAGATAGATCAAGCACATACAAATGGGTACACTACCATAGAAGAAATACGAAGTTTACGTGTGATATTACTCAAGGCCCATCAAGATGAAGAAAATTTCTGGAACACGAAAAGTAGAAACCAATGTTTAAGAGAAAGTGATCTCAATACTAGATTCTTCCATGCTTCAACGAAAAACAGAGTTACTAGAAACAGAATTGAAAATATTCAAAACTCAGCAGGAGACAAGTTACAAGGAAATCATCAGATTGGCATCGAAGCAGCATGATATTTTGGAGATCTGTTCTCAAGTGAAGGTGTTCAGAATTTAGCAGAAGTATTTGACAGCACTAAAGATGTAGTGTCCGCAGAGATGAACTGCACCCTTGTAGCACAGGTAACAGAAGAAGAAAGACGGACGACTCTATTTTCTATAGGACCAACCCGAGCCCCAGGCCCTGATGGTTTTAATGCAGCTTTTTATCAACAACAGTGAAAAGGGCTATCATTGATGAGGTTAGTAAGTTCTTTGAGAATGGTTATTTTCCTAAAGATTGGAACCACATGAATCTTTGTCTCATACAAAAGATAACAATCCCCTAACCACGAAGGACTTTTGCCCAATCGGTCTTTCCAATGTTGTGTACAAGATCATCTCCAAGGTACTAATACACCGACTAAAGAAAGTTTTGCACTTCATAGTTTCAGAAAACCAAGCTGCGTTTATATCTGGTCGTTTCATTACTGATAACGTATTAATTGCCCATGAAGTGATGCATTCCCTACATGTAAGGAAACGGTGCTCCAAATCCTATATGCCATTTAAAACAGATATTAGTAAGGCTACGATCGCATTGAGTGGAATTTCTGCCTTAATCAATGGACACCAACATAGTGGAGAAAAAAGCCTTCGATATGAAATGGATCACATGGATAATGTGTTGTGTACGATCAGTCTCGTTTTCTGCCTTAATCAATGGACACCAACATAGTCATTTTGAGGCAACACGGGGAATACATCAAGGCGATCCGTTATCACCTTACCTACATATTATTTGTGCCGATGTCCTATGTTCCTTAGTGACTACAACCCAACAATAAGGCAGACTCAAAGGAATCTAGTTAAATAATGGCTGGCCACGGATATCACATCTCCTCTTCGCAGACGATTCTCTTTTCTTCCTTAAAGCTGATTACCGGAATAGCTCCCAACTACTTCATATCTTTACAACGTATGAGAAAACATCTAGTCAACGAATTAGTATGGAGAAATCCTCGATTACCTTTGGTAACAAAGTATTTCAGTATACATGGGATAATATTATGTGTTTTCTCAGTATCCCAAATGTAGGAGGAGGAGGAAAATATTTAGGACTTGGGAACAGTTTGGTCGAAAGAAAAAGAAAATGTTACAATACATCAAGTATAGGGCACAAAGCAAGATTAATGGATGGCAAACCAGATTCCTTACAACTGCTGGGAAGGAATCATTAATAAAAAGAAGTGGCTTTTGCTATGCCAGTATACTCCATGAATGTATTTAAATTTCCCATTGAATTATGTTCTGAAATTAATAGCATGGTTGCTCGCTTCTGGTGGGGAACTACTAGTGAAAAAAGGAAGATATCATGGGTTTCTTGGAAGAAAATGATGGCTCTAAAAAGAGATGGTGGGTTAGATTTTCGAGATCTCCATCAATTCAACCAAGCTCTCCTAGCAAACCAAGCATGGAAAATTATCCAACGGCCAGAGAATATGGTCCATAAAATACTAAAAGCAAAGTATTTTAGAGATGGAAATCTATTGACTGCAAATATTGGAGCCAAACATTCATATGGCTGGAACTCTCTGCGCTTTGGAGCGGAACCCTTCAAAAAGGAATACATGTTTCCATTGGGAATGGAAACCAAACCTCCTTAGGAGATGATCCTGGTTACATACGAACCCACTATGTGCACCACTTTTACTACCAGAGATAGATCCGAAACGTAAGGTACAAGAGCTCATTCACTACAAGGAAACAGACAGATTATTCTGTTGGAAATCCTACAGAAATAGCATTTTCTGACGGATTTCTGATGGAATAATCCATCTGTTCTATCTCGTCAGAAATCCATTGAAGTTTCCGACGGAATCCCGATGGATTGCCGAAAGTCATATTTCCGATGGATTACCAACAGATTCTATTGGTTGGTAAATCCATCAGAAATCCGTCAGAAAATGGTCCATCGGAAATCCGTTGGTATTATATCCGTTGGAATCCATCGGATATGATACCGATGGATTTCTGACGGATATAATACCGATGGATTTTCCAACGGATATGATACCGATGGATTTTCGACGGACATTTAACAATGGATTTCCGACGGATATGTAATTTTTTGTTTTTTTAATTAATTGATCATATAATTAATTTTAATTTAAATATGTTAAACATTTAAATCAAATGAAAATTCAATAAATAAATTTCGGAAATTAAAATTAAATATTAAATTATCTAATATTCAAACAAAATAAAATAAAAAATTATCAATTAAATTAAAAACAAATTTAAAAACGAGAAAACTATTGTAGCGACGGCGGCGGCGGGGGGTATAGAGCCATGAATGCTCGCATTTCTTCCATTTGAGTTCTCATTTTTTGCACATCTTGCGCTTGTCGTCTCATTTGCTCCTGATCCATCCTCCGAGCATCTTCAAGTGTACCAACCTTCGTCTTCAAACTCTCAAGCTCGGTAGTTTTCTCTGCAAGTTCCGTCCTAATATCCGAACTTGAAGAGAACCGTGAAGACACAGAAGATGCCAAATCTTTTGGAAGACCAAAAAGACGACCTTTGGTTTTTGGAGTAGCTTGCGAAACAAATCAAAAGGAAAGTTTATGTAAATAACAAGTAAAATACAAAAAAAAAATATAAGAAAATGTTTTAAAAGACTAACCTCATACATGAATTCGTTCAATGTGTCGATTGGAACTTCTGTACAGACAGGAGTTACATCAACAGTTGGCTGAGATTGGAGACACTCTTCACAAAGCCGGTTCACGGTGTCGACGATCTCCTGAGCAACTCCATCTTGTATGAGGCCGGTCTTCTTGTTAGTGTGGAAATCGGTGAGAATCCTCAAGTTCGATGGTTCCACACCATATTGTTGAAACTATAATAAATAAATGAATAAATTTAAACTATAAGTTAAATATAAATATTGTGAATGAAATAACTTACAAGTTGTTTGCGCCTTGTTTTCTTGGTTGTTGCTCCCAAATTGTGTGTTGCCATTCCTTTTCCTTTCCGGTCGCTCTTGCGGTTGGTAGAATGGGTTGCTGCATCGGCAATGGTCTTCTCTTGCTTCCAATACTCTATGAACCCGTTCCATAGCTCTGGGTTCGTAAGCAATTCTCTTGGAATGGCATTCGCATTCCACTTGTCCTTCCACTCGTTCAGCTTGCAAGAGTACATCAATCCAGCTTTTTTATCGAACTCACATCTAACTATAGACGTGAGTTGTGGCTCCCATGTGAATTCTTGCTGCATAAAGAAAATTGAGATTAAAAATAAAATATTTAATATTAAAATTATATTTAATAAATATTAAATTTTTACCGCAAATTATCGAAATCACATTTCTTGATCATCCATAGGCATGCTTGTGTATATCGGGTACGGACGTTGTAGCATCCCGTTGAGCATTCGGTTAATGGATTTTGAGATTCCATTACTGGAATGATCAAACCTAAAAAAATGATATATTAAGAAAATTCAAAAATTATTTCAAAGAATTATAAAATATTAAAAAAAAAAGAACTTACCAAGTCGATCGGCCTTCACATTCTGGATGCAGCAAAGGGTGATTCTCTCTTCCTGGTTGTGACATAAAATCTTCGACACTCATTTGCGTCGGGAGAGAAGCCACTCCAATGGGTTCTTGAGTTTCTAAAACCTCAGCTTGACTACGACTCGAACGTCGTGATGCCGCAAGAGAACCGCCACCCCTATCGGAACGCGATCGATAAAATGCACCATAGTTCCTGAAAAAGTTAAAAATAAAAAATATTACAAATATTAAAAATATTAAAAATCGAATAACTATATAATTAATATATAAGAAATATTAAAATTCATAATAATTCTAAAAGAAATTATAACACTTAAAATTAAAACAAATTCCAATCAATTTTAATAGTAAAATTAAAACAATTCGATATCAAAATTAAAACATAAAATTTACACATAAAATCTAAAAATTCTAATCAATTTCAAAATTAACTCATAAAATTAAAATAATTTCAATATCGAAATCTTCATTAATTTCTAAATCATTCTAAAATCTAATCAAAATAATTCTCAAAATCACAACATTTTATAAAATCAAACAAACCATTCAAATTTTGATCCCTTACTGCTTCCAAAAATCAGTCCATTGAAGCTCTTTCATTAGCCGAGAAAAATGTTGATCCCTTACTGCTTCTAAATCTTTCCCTGCTTTCTCCAAAACTTCTTCTTTGTTGCCTTTACTAAGTCTGCCGCATAACATTGTATAAAGTATAAACCAAACAAACAAACATAATCTTGATTCTTGATGAACACAAACAAAACAACAGAGATTTGAATGTTACCTGTGAACCTGAAAGATAACTTTTTACTGTTCATTGTGATATCACTACTTGCCTTCACCACTCTTTCTCGCTTCTCATTCTACAAAGAAGAAAAAAATGGTGGACCAAAGATAAAGCATCCTCCTTTATACTCAATTCCAGGATACACAAGACTCACTCTTTACTTAAAAAAACAGAAGAATCAAAGTTGTAATTTGAAAGATCATTTCTTTAGTTATCTACTTCATAAATCTGACCTATAGAACTCAATCCCATAACGCAAAGTTTGAATCTTTTTAACCTAGAAAAAATCGAGCTTTCTCAGGAAAGTTGAAAGAGGAAAAAGAACATACAAAGTTATTGAGATAATCAGCGTAAGTAGAGAAAGCATCTTTCATGGAGGATTCAGTACTCATCGTTCTAGCTTTCTTAAGCAATTATTCAGCACCAGTCTCTGCAGCTACACACACAAAATCCAAAAATAAAAACCCTCGTTACCAAATTTACACTAAAGAGAGAGACCATTTGAATCATAGAATAAATGGAGGAGTTAGTGTTTATACATACTTTTATGGACTCTCTGAGATTTTAATTTATGAGCCATGAACTTGAAGGCTATTTTTTGGAACAACGCCGATGAACAACTCAACATTTGTTTTGGTTTCTCCGATGCTTTGTGATATAGGAAAGAAGTCGTGAAGTGAAGTGAAAGACTTTGAGTCAAAGAGAGTCTTCGAAGATGTGAGTAATAGAGAAAGAGGCGGATACAGACACGTGTATGGCTGTGATCAAAGGAGAAGAAGCTGTTAGAAGCATTTAAAGAAAAGTTGTTGTAATCGTAGAATCATTCAGATTAATTCTTGTAAAGTGTTGTTCGTCTCTTTCGTCCACCATTGTTAAAGTTCTTGAGAGCTTGGCTAGGTGCGTCGTCTCTTTGTTTGTTAATGAACATTGATTCGAATTGGTTAATAAGAAGGTTTGTTACAATTGCGATTGAATTGGAGATTTTATTTATCAAAGGTATCAGAGCACCAATCAATCCTTGGAATCCATGGAAGAAATGAAAATTAAGAAGATGCTGGAAGAAGATAGGGTTCATGAAACGGCGAAATCGTTGGGGTTGTGTGTGAAGAAGATCTGTCGGAGAATTTCATGGGAAGAGTTTAATGAAAGATGGTTTAAAGGGCTTTGTATGTTTTGCGACAAACTGGAAACCCCATATCATCATTTGCGTCACAAGAACTCGGGAATTCTTATGAGAGAAGGCGATGAAGATCAATTTCAGAAGGATAAAATTGAATTCAAATCCGAAGTAGGTGACGCAGATTCATCTAATCATGTAGAATTGATTCCGCAGCTGAAAATGAGTGATTGTGCAGAGATTTCATCTCAAACTACTCTGGAAATGATGTCAGTTCCAAAACCTGAGTTGATTCATGCCAAAATGAAGGAGGCAGAAGACAATAAAACACGCTCGATTGCACATTTTTCATTGAATCAAACTGAAGCATTTGAAAACGAGGTATCAAATTCTCTTTTGGAACCATGCCATAGGGCAGAGGAATTACAATCTGTGTTGCTTAACAACTATTGCTCACAATCACAAGTAGATTTTTCCTTGGATGATTTACATCATGATTTGAGAGTTGATGTTTGGATTGCTCCGAAGGTGGAACAAGTATATGTTTTAGATGTGGACATGGTGGAGGCATTGAATCAAAAATCAGAAGTTGCTAGTATTGCACGCCAAGTATTTGATTCAATGCCATTGAGAGCACCATTGTTGCAAAGTTTGAGAAAGAAAATATTTTCAAAGACTTGGTGGTTCAAGTTTAAAGAACTTGATGTTAGGCAAGATTATCTCCAGAATGTCCTATTTGCTTTTCTACATATGAGTGCCATAGAAACAAGATACTTAAGACCCTTTAAGGTAGTGATTGATGAGAAGGGCGAGTCTAAGGTGGCAGAGATTGCAAAGTCTAGAGTTTTGAAGCATCTAGAATTCTCAAGAGGAAGAAACCAGTTCTGTGGGAATGAGGATCATGTGATCTTCATTAGTTATGAAAATTCTGCATATTCAACTTGGGAACAGATGGTCTTTCTCTTGGATTGCAGAGTAAGCAGAAGCAACGAAAATGTTATAAGATTTGGATGTTCAAGTATAAAGAACAACTAAAGAGAGTACAGTTTCTGCTTTCTTTTGACATGGAGGTTCTTTTAGAGACAATATGGGATGTACATAGGATAGGAGAAAAGGTGGCTGAGGATGTTGATATCACTGATGCAAAGAAGCAGTTTAAGGATCGTGAGGCAGCATGGGAGTTACTCTATGAACGGGAAAAACATTTCCATGAACCTTGAGGTCAAGGTTCTTTGGGAGGGAAGGATTTGATACAGGAAAGAAGTCGTGAAGTGAAGTGAAAGACTTTGAGTCAAAGAGAGTCTTTGAAGATGTGAGTAATAGCGAAAGAGGCGGATGCAGACACGTGTATAGCTGTTATCAAAGGAGAAGAAGCTGTTAGAAGCATTTAAAGAAAAGTTGTTGTAATCGTAGAATCATTCAGATTAATTCTTGTAAAGTGTTGTTCGTCTCTTTCGTCCGCCATTGTTAAAGTTCTTGAGTGCTTGGCTAGGTGCGTCGTCTCTTTGTTTCTTAATGAACATTGATTCGAATTGGTTAATAAGAAGGTTTGTTACAATTGCGATTGAATTGGAGATTTTCTTTATCACTTTGGTTACTCGAAGTCGAAGATGTTAATTTGAGTTCCAATATTTGTCTACTTTGATTGGTAGAATATTCAACTACGGTGATCAAACTTTTCTTCTAGAAAAACGAATGTTTGATTTAATTTTTGTTAGCTAAAACTGTTTTTTTTTTTTAATTAAATTTAACTAAAACTGTTTCAAAGTTCCAAAAGAAACTTTCTAGCCACTACAAACCAAAATAGATTTTTTTTATATAAATGATATGGTAGTATGTATATATGTTTTGCAATTTCACATTTCACAATCAGACTCGTTAGATATTTTATATTGCTGTTTTACAATATAATTGGCAAAAACACCAAAAAATAGTATTTGGAAGTGTATTTTGTTTTTTCTTTCCTACATTCCAAATGAGAAAGAACAAAATCTTTATATAAAAAAAAAGTGCATGGGAGAACGAAGATAAAACCGTTGTAAATTTTGAAAAGAATAAAATCGTTGTGAAAGTGAAAATACCGTTTTTTATAATCTCCTTGCTATTTAACAAAAACTCTTTACTTCTCTAATCACCTTTTCTCTCTTCTTCCACATTTGAATTTGCGAAGAAACAAGAGCTTTGATGTGTCTGCCATGGAAGCTTGAGAAAGCAGGTGATTGTTGCTTACGGGAAAGTTTACAAAGGCTACTGGGATGATCGTTGCTTTGAAGAAGACACGTTTCCATGAGGATGAATAAGGTTTTTTTTGCGAGATCTCTATCTTGCGTTGTGATCCCCACATCGTTGGGAAAGTTTATGATCATTCTGAAATGCTAGCTTTGAGATTGTTACCTTTTTTGTGTATCAGTTTAGTATACTATCTTCTGCCCTTTGAGATACTTGGTTTGTTCCTTTGATATTGTAATGTACATATCGCCATATTCATAGTTTACTATTAACATTATGGTTTTGTATCGAGGCTTCTAAGGAAGCGATTTAGTCTGTCCAAAAAAGAAAGTGTACTGGGACAGAGGAGGTAAGGCTAGGCTTGTTTTTTCTTGTGCATCCATTATTTTTATAGATGTATTTGCTTTTACTTAATTTCTTGCTTGTAAGACTTATGTTACATGACTTGGTTATATCTTTTATGATTAAGTTGTGTTGGTTTTGATCATGTTTGATAAATCTTTTGGATAATCACCCTATGACAATGGATGGTTTGTTCATGATTTTCAGTATACTGCATTACTCTATCAAGATGAGAAGTAAAAGTATGAACAAACAGTCCTTGGAGTAGACTCTGTAAATTCCGTAGTAAGTTTCTTTCTTCATATTAGTTTTGTAGTAATAATAACGCTGCTCCTAGTTTGTTTTAAAGAGAGGGGATCCTTGAGGGAAAAAATAAGAAGAAAATTCAGCAGCAGGGTCAGGTAAATAAAAACAATCTTGTATTTCTTCTCAAGTAAATAAGTGAACTCTCTTCTTCCGTCGCCTTGTGTTTCTTGCTTCATGCATCGGTTTTGAGCAACAAAAAGCAGAAGTTCAAGAGAGGATTGAACAACGAAGAACGAATGATGAGTCAGGGTAAATAAACAAACTCTCTGTTTCTTTTGATCTCATATTTTTATCATTTTTTCTTCCAGTGATGATTCAGAATCATAGAACAAAACAAGAGTTTTAAGGTAAACTTTTCGACTGCTTCGCAGTCCTTTTTTTTGGTTCATAGAAAATTCTTATCAAAACATACTTCCCAAAGGACAAAAACTAACACTGAAAAAACTAAACTTGTTCAATATTTCAGCTATGGACATTGTTCCCCTCGTCAAGATTAAAGAAAAATATGGGCATACAGTAAAGTCCCGGCTTGGTAAGATTTCAGCATCAGTTTTGTAGTTTTATTTTATAGTCTTGTGTATTTAGAATACTGCTAATACAAAAATGATATTGTATTTATTCTCTGTTTCTTTGCTTCTTTGTTTACTCATTTTATTTCTTGATTCATTGTTTGATTCTTTGCTGCATCATTTTTCTGCCTTCATTCTTTAGTTGCTTGCTTCCTTCTTAATTATCACCTTCCTTGTTTTACTTTTTAATGTTTTAGATTAATGTCTCTGTGTATGCCAATGAAATATCTTGTTCATGAGTTAAGGTATGTTTTTCTTGCACATGGCCAAGGTTATTGATACATTTCTCTTTTTATGTTATAGTTTACTCTGATTACATATTAGCTAATGTTTCGTTTCATAAGGGCAGGGTAGATTGTACATGTGATAAGTGAACGAATCTTTGGTGTTGTCTTACTCATTAATTTTGATCCGAAATTTCTATGATATCTTTGCTTTCTCTTCTCAAATATGGGAAGGAAGACATACATACATACATAACATACGTGCATGGTTCTTTGTTTCTTTTCTTTGCTTCTTTGCTTCTTTTTTTACTCATTTCTTTCTTGAATCATTGTTTCATTCTTTGCGACATCATTTTCTGCTTCTCTGTTTCTTTGTTTCTTTATTTTCTAGCGGGTTGAAATGAAAAAGGAAAATCAATCGGTTCAATTTTATAATGTGTTGTCTTCGGCTGATGTCAGATTTTTCCAAACGAAAAAATAACTTGATTTCAAGATGAATTACTGAATTTAAATATCTACTGTTGGATCGGCCAATCCGAGATTATAGAGAAATTCCTCAAAATACCACATTTTCAAGTTTTGTTATTAAAAATAACACCATTAATTTAAGGAGGAGTTGGATAACTACCCCATATTTATTATAAATTTTAAAAACTATACCTAATTTTACATGTTTTGAAAAATACATTTTTTATAATAAAGAAAATACCAAATTATCCTTATTTATTATTTATTTAATTACAAACAAATTTTTTAATTTTAAGTAATTCATTTAACATTTAATTTATTTTCAATATATAATAAAAATATAATTAATTTAACTTTGTTTAAAAAATAGTTATTTTATTATGAAAACTAATATCTAACAAAAAAGGAAATCATATTTGGATTTTAATTAGTTAATTTTTGTATATATTTTTCTTGTATACTTATATTTTATTCATTATAAACTTAATATTATTTTATATTGACTTCAAGGGAAAGAAGTAGAAAACATGTTTGTTAGAGAATATACTTATTTATAAAAAGTTTATTTTTCTACATGAATAAACTAATTTAACATTCTATATTGAAAATTTATTGTTAAATATTAAAAATATATATCATGTTCCAATAGCTGTTGGGTCAATCTTGTCGTTTGTTTTTCCGAGCACCGTGTTAAATAAGCCTGGAAAAAATATCTGAAACGCGAAGAACCAAACTAAATCCAACCCTAAAAAGGGTACTACTTGACAAAGGCCTGAATGGGTCATAGACTCCTATATCCGAAGGATCAAACCCGAATCAAACCGAGAACCGAATGGATAGCATAAATACTCGAATTGCAATTACACACCCAAAAATATTAGTTATATTTTGACTTGATTTAATGCAATTATCCTACAATTATAAACCCAACAATATCAATTATTTTTATACCAAATAATTAAAATACCCAATATAACCAAAAATATCTGAAAGTTCTTAGTTATATTTGTGAAACTTTAAAGAATTTTCATTTATTTTCCAATATTTCATGTATCAGAACCTGACTCTTACTTGGATAGAACCTAACCGAACAAAAAAATTATAAATACTGATATATCATGGTTTTTATGGGTTTTAAGCCATGATATATGTATATAATCGAGTATTTTAAGTGTTTTTCTAGTCATTTTCAAGTCTTTTACAGATTTTACACATGTTTGAGATGATTTAGACGTTTAGGAGCGTTTGTGGAGCATTTCGAAGTTGGTGTCGTTCATGATATCTATGTCGACAAACACAACCCTTGCTGTAGATACATGATCTCACACCCAATAAAATAATGAAATGTTTATTAAGTAAAATAAGATTTGTGTAAGAAAATGAACAAGTAAATAGACATTAAGTTTATCAAGATAAATAGTGAAAAGTTGTGTATACTGATCTTTTGTGTAAAATAAGTGACCTCCTTACAAGACTATGAGGATCGATATTTATACATGAATTAGAGAATAAATGATAAGAGTAATGACTAATTAATTCTATCATTCTCCTTTAAGTCGTCGGTTTCGACCTAAACTTTAATGTCGTAACGTTCTCTCTTTTGAATGAAATCTTCTCCGATGAGCAGTTTCACCTTGCTTCGCGGACAGTCTTTGGCTTAGCTCGCTTCCTCCTCCACGTGGATTCACTACTCCCCGGATCTTACTTCACTTTTCCGAGCTCTTGCTTAGTTCTCCTGCTCTTCCTATTCCGAATTATCTGACAACATTTTTTAATGTATTAAAAATACTATGACACATGTCGTAATCTAGAGAGAATAGATCCTCGGTATGAATCCGTTATCAACATTTGCCCCCCAATTCTTGTGAGCCGTTGCCCAGCTCGGAGGATTTACGAGTTTTTACTCTTTTAACCCCTATAATTTTGAGGCTTTTGAGTTTTATAGTCCTGTGACACGCGTCCATGTATATTAATTAGGCGTTTCCCTGTTTTCGAAAAGGTAAGTTTGAGAAAACCTTTTCCCCTTCCGAATACAACCTGGATTCTTCTTAAATCAAACTTTCAGTTTGTCTGAAATGTTTATTCTCTTTCTCTTTTAAAAAAAAAATCGATTCCTCCTATTTTACTTATGAATCATAAAGAAGGCTGGTAAGATGTCTAGTTCTCCTGAGGAAAAAAGCAAGGGCGATACACCGAACAACTCCTTGGGTCTTAAAGACCTATTTGGCCCTCACTCCTCGTCTCGCTCCACGTCCAAATCGATTATAGGTATCAGGAAATACTGTCAAGTATCACTGGAAATTGAATTTGATGTTCCGAATGCTGATGAAGCCCCAAAATTCATAAGAGAGGGTTACATATGTGTTTATTGGATCTTACTTATATGGTTGCGATTTGTTTTTCCCAATTTCCAATGCACTCGCTTTGTCCGAAGATGCTTCGGCACATCATCTGTCTCCTGACACTTGCCTCCGAGGCAAATTTTTCGTTGAGTTCAAGTGATCTTTTTGAATTCATCGGTGTTCGTTCCGCGAGCCCAGGTACCTATAGTTCCTACTTTCGTACCAACAGAACCTTGATTTTTGGTATTCCCGAAGACAAAGAAAATTGGAGAGACTTCTGGTTTCTCGCGAAAATTTACCCCTCCTCTGCCGTTAGTATGCTTCGAAGTGATTGGACCAACTCGCTTGGTGAGTTATAGACTATGTCTCTATCTAACCTTTTGGTTGCAGACTCTAATCAATACTTTCTTTCGCAGTTCCTTCTCCAAAACCGAGTCCGTCCGAGGATTTTTTGAGGCTTTTTACTTTCTAAATGGGAAAAGAAGTTCTCTACGAATCCTTCTCACTTCCCTGTATTCATAATACAAGAAGTCTGTTGCAAAGTGGTGCACTTCGATCCTTAAAACCTCTGATTGTCAAGGTAGATACTCTTAAATTTTCCTATTTGGAGAATGCTCAGATTGAAAATGTGAATTTTGCCATGGAGAAAAATTGAAGGATAAAATTTGAGAATGTCAGCATGCAGCTTCAGGAAAAACAACATGCTGTTAATGTTGATGGTTCGTCTCACGGACATAGCCTGGTTCTCGAACTACCTCTTTGTGACTGTCCCCTAATTTCATCCGACTGCTGTTTCGGATAGCGAAGAGCGCGAAGATCCTGATTCAAGTTTGTGCTGAAGGAAGAGGAAAGTGACTCCTAATCCTATCCACCACGAATCTTCTTTGATGCCTCAAAACGTTGATAAAGGGAAAAATCAAACATTCATGCCTCCTCCTCCTCTGCTTATTCCTTCCAAACGGTGTTTAGAAGAAAATATGTCGGATAAGGATCAGAATCCTTCCTGTAATCGAAGTAAGAACAAACGTCCTCGAAGCGACTAAACTTTCTATTCTAGGATTGCTTTGACTAATGTTGATCTTAGTGAAGGTATGTTTTGACTTCCCAAGTACTAAACTGACTTAAAATGTTTTTTAACATCTCAGAGTGATTCATTTATCTAGATGTACATAGAAACAGAATGGTGATTGCTGAACCTTTTTGGGAATTCAAATCTTATAGTGGAAAACCCCTTCTGCCTTTTAATGAGTTGGATCCCAATGCAAGGGATCTCTATGTAAGGAATTCGATTCAATAGGTGAAGGTATTATAAAATTTTGCCATTTACGAATCACTATTGCGTACATCGTCTATCCAGCTGACACCTTAGATCTATTTGTAGGTTACTGCTGGTTTTAATGATACCATTCAGTTTTATGAATGGCCATCAGAAGGAGATTTCCTTTGGAAAAATTCAATGCCGCAGAAAAGAGAATTGCTGATCTTGAAAGAGAGATTAAAGATGGTGCCTTGCTTGTTGGACAAATCGACCAGCTGAAGAAAGAATGTGATAATGCTCTTTATTCTCTTATGTTATCACAGGAAAAAATAGACGAATTGGTTCGCAAACTGAATGCTACACGAGCTTCATTGTCGAGAACAATCAACCAATGCGAAGTAAAAGTATGATGCTCTTTTAAAATCTAGAGAAACTGGTCGAGAACAATCAACCGATGCGAAGCGTTATGAACTAAGGCGTCGCTGTCGTAGCTTGATAAAGGAAATAGTAAACCATTTTGATTCTTTAAAGAAAAAGATGCGACTCCAATCTGCTGTCAATGAATTGTCTAGTAACAAGACTCTTATCTCTCTTTTTGAGAAAAAAGATTTTAATCTGGTCAAGGAGAAAAAATAGGTAAGGAATTCTCTGGCTGAAGTTGTAGCTCAACTTCGATCCATCTCCTATTAAGATCCAGATTTTTAG
Organism: Cardamine occulta; assembly: GCA_028015245.1. NCBI lineage: Eukaryota > Viridiplantae > Streptophyta > Magnoliopsida > Brassicales > Brassicaceae > Cardamine > Cardamine occulta. Next base: position 8,163,563 of record CM051379.1, on the reverse strand, counting down.
GAGTACAGCTCATTATTTGATGAAATATTAACCTTTGAAAGCTCTTATGGAGTTCCAATGGAAGTGACTCATGGGAACACCTGTCTAGGGACTGATGAAGAATTACCACCGATCCTGGAGGAGGCATCCTTTAACCAATTTGGTTCTAATTCTTCAATCATGAGTCTGAAACAAGTTTATAAATTGAGGTTTGAAATTATTCAGGACTTGTGGAGAAAAAACTCAGCCCGTGCACCTTCAAGTCATTCTTAGTAGTAACTTCTCTGAGGCGAACAAAATATAGAAATATTTTTATTTCTTGTTTCTGTTGTTTAGAAAACATTTATTTTTGTATAAATTCTTTATTCAAGATTATGTAATATGCTTTTGATTCGATTTGAACAAAAATGTGTTCGGTTTGCAATGTCCAACTTAGTTCGTTTGTATGAATTTGTATTTCAAGAGAAATATGGGTTGATCAGGCCCTTACCATTATTAAAGGAATACCATATTAGTTTTCCTCGGTACTATGCGAGGAGCTTTACCTTCATCATCATGAAGAATATGGGAGGCAACAACTACTTGGCAAAATGAGAAGGATTTTATCAAAGTAAATCGCACAGAGTAAAAAGAGAATTCGCCGTTATGAATGTAACCAAACGAAAGTTTCTAATAGACCAAGAATTCTTAAATGGCTGACATCCCACATCAAAACCTTTCGGCAAGTTCTATGATGGCAATTTGCGCACACCGAGATCCCTGTCGTTCATTTAACTTTCAACTGACTATGGGTTCATCTTTTGATCAGATTTCTTCTGTGACGGTTCCTTGTGGTTTAATTAAGCAATTACCTCCGTGCGAACAAGAGATTGCTATCCGGTTTATGGAAAAGGTACACGTTGGTCTGATGTTTTATTCGTTATGAAAAAATGAAAAACCGAATAAGTACTCATTGTCTTCTTTTTTAGCTTATGGCTAAACATACCTGGATTAAAGATGAAATGGAGGCTTTGAGAGTAAAGGTGAAAGAGGAAGAGGCACAAATCCGCCAGATTACTCGTGAGATCGAGATCCTGGAAGCTTCGCCTTACGCCTGGCTTGCTCTTGAGTCTGAAGAGTTTAATTATAAAATCCCACACTGTGTTAGGATGATGATCAAACAATTAGAAAGTAATTAGTTTGTGTTGTGAAGATATGTAAAACGATTGTTAGTATCTTGTGAATATATGTGAATTACTATCTCGAAATAATTTTTTTAAGGATTGATTGATAGATGTATATGAACAATCAGATTGCCTACGTACCCAAAATGGGATCAAGCCAAATCATAGTTCGTAAAAAAGAGTTTTGACTCGGAATGTTCTTAATTTACCGAACTTCTATGCTGCTTCGCTTAATGATTTTAAAGAGACTTTCAAAGTACAAAATACGTATTATCCCCTATTCAGCCCCCCCCCCCCCCAATCATTAAAGCGAATGGCACTTCAATCATCAATTGCTTTGATGATTCATTTCAACATTGACTTATTGAGAATTGTTTTTTTCTTTGTTTTTTACCTTTCTCGTGGTAGATAAAAATTATTTTATAAACTATTTCCTGAAAAATAGATCGAAGAAATAACTGGGATTACAAAAATAACATAAACATTTTTTAAGTTCTTTGATTGACAGTAAATTCAGATGCTACCAAGCTTCGGTTCTTTTCACATGATTGCAGAAAACATTGGACCTTAAAAAGGATGGAGAGACGATGATATAGTTCTAACTTGTGAAAGAATCGGAGTGGTAGTTAGGTGAAGCTTTTACTTCTCTGAACCATGCTTGCTGGGAAGTGTCTATCCTTTTTAGCAAATGAAGGAAAAGGAAAATTTATCTTAGTAACCAGGAATCAGATCTTTAAAAACAGGTTAATCTTGACAACCAGAAAATTCTATTCTTGTGAAACTGCGAGGCGGAGATACTGTAAAGAATTTTTTTTTGTTAATATCTCGACCTTCTTCAACACCTTGCAGTCTGATAATGTATCCTAGGAACTCTTCAAAAGGGACTCCAAAGGAATACTTCACCGGATTGAGTTTTAATCCATATTCGTTTAATATTGTGAAGCACTCATCAAGATGTGAAATATGTTTAGATTCTTTCAGCGTCTTGACCATTATATCGTCAATATAAACTTCGATGTGTTTTCCAAATGTTTGTCGAACATCTTGTTGGCAAGATGCTGGTAAGTTGCCCCGATATTTTTCAAACTAAAGGGCATTACGATATAACAGTATATCCCATTATCCGTGATAAATGACATATTTTCTTGATCATCGGGGTTCATCTTGATTTGATTGTATATCGAGGATGCATCCATGAAGCTTAACAATTCATGTCCAGTAGTTGACTAGACCAAATGATCAATGTCTGGAAGAAGAAAACTATCTCTTGGATAAGCTTTGTTAATATCAATGAAGTCAGCACCAACTCTCCATTTCCCATTCTTCTTTTTGATAACAACAGGATTTGCGAGCCAGTCTGGATATTTGACTTCGTGAATTGATCCGGCTCTGAGGAGTCTATCCACTTGGTCGTTCACGGCCTTGGCCTGATCATGACCAAGTTTCTTCCTTTTCTCTTAATTGGCTTGAAGCTTTGATCTACTAGAATTCATGAGAAATGACTATACGATCAATACCTGACATGTCCTCCATTGACCAAGCAAAATAACTTTTATGCTTTGACAAAAGACAAATGAGCTCTTCTTGTAGCTTTGGTTTTAATCCCGAGCCAATCTTCACCGTTCGCTCCGGATGTTCCTGGTTAATGGCAACTTCTTCTGATACTTCAATAGATTTCTGCCCACTAGGAAATACCGAGCTCTTTGGTGCCTCAGAGCATATTAATTGCTATTGGATCTTGAGTCTGTAACTGGTGTGGTAACATGACATTGATACTTCTTGATCTCCTTTGATCGTTGCTACCCCGCTCGGAGTCAAAAACTTCACGAACTGATCAGATGTTGAAGGTACTGCTTTCATTTGATAAATCCAAGGAGTACCTAAGATAGCATTGTATGCAGCTGGTCGATCAAAAATTGTAACCTCTACGATTTTTGATACTTCACCTGCGAGTACTAGTAAATTGATAGTACCAAGTGACATAGTAGTCTCACTTGTAAAATCGATGACTGGAGGTGGAGGTCCAATGACGTCTACTCTGCTCACTCCCATCTTTGTAGCGTACTTAGAAAAATAAGATCGACCGAGCTTCCAGTGTCAATTAAGACTTTGGAAACTTTATAGTTTGCAATGTTGAGTGTTATCAACAAAGAAACATCCTGAGGTTTCATGAGGTGCTGAATATCGAATTCTTCAAAAGATATCTCCGTGTTTTCACCGATACTTCTTGGCTCATTGCTTACTTCTATCATGGCGGCTCTCCTATGCTTCTTGATAGATGATATATGACGATTTTGGCTCATATTTACTAATGTTTTATAGTCGTTTTTAGTGTCTTTCGACTCTATTTTGAGTCTTAACAGGTCAGAATGAAGTCTTGGACCATAAATTGGATGGACTGAAGCTAAATGGGCTTTTGGAGAAAAAAGATACGGATTTAAAGCAAAATGGCCGAATTTATACGCGAGCACCTGACGGAGCACCCAGCGGAGCACATGCTCCGCCGCCAGAGAAAATTAAGGAGCCCGAGTTGACTAATTTCAGGTGATTAAATAGGTCAGCAACCTTTCTTAAAAGACACGTCCTTTTCCTTGGAGAAAGTCAGAAGCTACTTGAAGATCCTCTCCTTCTCCTCCTTTGTCGCCATCGCCTAGCTTCTTGTTCCCATCTCCTTTGTTTCGATTTGCTTAGACTTGGAGATCATCCATACTTTGTTTTGAGAAAAATTCTGAACCTTATTACTTTCAGTATTTATTCATGAATTCTTTTGATTCCATTGCTATGTTTTCTTCTTCAATGTCTGAGTAGTTCATTAACTAGATTAGGGTTTTTCAAAGGTATTCATGAGATGATTTAACTTGGCATAAATAGGATGCATAAATATATACTGTCTTCACCTCTGGTCGAAATTAATGCTTAAGCTAAACTGATCACTTAGTTTATGATTTTAGGTTAAACCTATTTGCGAGAGTGTTTTAGGTTGCTAGAAAAGACATTGGTGAGCAATCAGACGTAGGTGACGAGAGTTGGTGCGGCTGGTTGTGAACATATTGAACCTATTCTTTGATGCTTATCTACATCTCTAGGTCCAAGCGAGAGTTTAGGCATCTAGGTTGTTAGATAAAGTTGTCGTCGCCACGAGAGTGGGTCGATATTATTTTTATGTTTGAGTTCTAGACCTTTGCTGAATTACATCCTGAATAGTTGCTAAGTTCTCATCTCTGAATCACCTGCGAATCACCTTGATTTAGTGCTTTTCTTTATTAGTTTTACACCGCTTTAATTTAATTGCAATTCAGTTCTGAAATCAATCTCATATTTTGTCTTAGCTTTATTTACAAATCTCATAATTTCATAGTGTAACCTTGGTCCTTATGGATTCGATCCCCTTACTACTACTGCAATTGTCTATGCACTTCCAGAATTATTTAGGGTTAAAACTCTGTGTATCAATAGACCGAACTGTATCCTAGCATAACTTAGATCCTCCAATAATCACATATATGCATCCTTTTGGGAGCTTCGTTGGCGTACCGTCAGAAGTCTTCGGTTCTTTACTTGTGGTTCTTCGCTTCGGTCTTTGCGATACTTGTGATATTGTTCGACGAACTCTTCAATTTTGAAATCTGCGAGACTACCTATTGACAATAAATCTGCAAGGTGCTTCTTCAGGATGCTACAATCGTTAGTACTATGGCCATTGACTTTGTGAATGTCACAGTAAGCGTTCTCGCCGCGAACCCAAGTATTGGAGGAGGGAGACCCGAACTTTCCTTTTCCTGGAGAGGATCGCCCAACACTGTTGTTATACGGGGTTGACCCGAATCGTTTGGTGTCCTTCGCTACTTTTGGCTCAAACTTCTTGGTTGTAGGCACGACTCCAGTCTTTATTACTTTGTACTTATTCTCAAAGGTTGCCTTTTCCTCTTCAGCTTTGATCCTGTTATTTGCTCGGAACAAGGCATCCTAAATATTGGTTGGAACAAGGCATCCTAAATATTGGCTTATCAACTGTTAGCTCCAAACGGAACCTTGACTCATGCCAAATACCATTTCACAGAGCTGCCAATGCACCAGTTTGGGAAATTTCCGGAACTTTGGATAAGATATCTTTGAACTTAGCGATATTCTTCCTCAGGGGCTCTTGTGAACCTTTTGCTAGATTCCACATATCACTATCCATTTTTCTGTTTTCCATCAATACAAAGTATTAAATGATGAAAGCCGATGACAGCTAGTTAAAGTTGTCAACCGAAGCGGATTTGAGCTGCGTAAACCTTAACAATGCTTGTCCAGAAAGATTTTCTGAGAACAATTTGCAATAACCTGCATTTTCTCCATGTGCATCAAGTTCGATTCGTCCGGCGGTGATGCAGAATGCAGCGAGGTAACTCTTCGGATCGGTAATTCCATCGTATGTTGGAAGGTTGACTCTCCGAGTGTCCTTGATGCAAAAGTTAGCTATCCTTGGAGTTAACGGTGATCTAGATAGAATGGATCCGGGGCGGAACTGGTTTCTTGATGAAACTTTGACTTTATTTCTTGAATACCTCGATTTATGTCGTGAAAATCTGAGATAACTGTTTGTACCCAAGTTTCTCCAATCTCAGCAGGATTTTCATTGTTGTTATTGTCGACCACATCCACCGGAGGATTGTTATTAGCAACCGCCTCAAGAGTTTGACTTGCATCAGCAACATGTGTGTTATCGGCTAGTAGTGTTGCTACCTGATTGATGGACACTTGGAAGTTGGTGGTCTAAGACGGATTCACTAGTGTCCGGGGACTGGAAATTCTTGTAGACATCTGAAGAACTCAGAAAGTTTGGATCCTAGACTGAGGACCTGTAGACATATAATCCACTTGAGAGAGGAGAGCTGTTTGGTTTCTGGCCAAAATTGAATGGCTACCCTTCAAAGAAGTCATTTCCATCTCTACATTCTCTAGCTTTGCAGCGAGATCAGTCATGGTTTGACTGATTGTTGTAAGAGAAGTCAGAATGGCACAGATATTGGTAGGATTTTGGTTGACATTGGTCTGATCATCACCGGTACTATAAGCCATGTTGAACTTGATGAGGAGAACTCAATTGAAATCAGGTGATTTGTAGATTGATAGTCTGATTCTCCTCACAGACGGTGCCAAAATGTGGATACATGATCTCACACCCAATAAAATAATGAAAACAAGATTTGTGTAAGAAATGAACAAGTAAATGTTAACTTAGCAAGGCATGTGAGTTGGGCTTCAGATTACAGAAAATGGATGTCAAGAATGCATTCTTAAATGGATACATACATGAAGAAGTATTTTTGGAACAACCCAAGGTTTTTGAAGATTAAAAATTTTCAAATCACGTCTACAAGCTACACAAAGTGTTGTATGGCTTGAAACAAGCTCCCAGAGCTTGGTTTAACCGTCTCACTACATTCTTAGTCGAGAATAAGTATGTATGAGGAAGCATTGACAAGACTCTGTTCGTCAAGGAGGACACAAAGGGTATGCTGATTGTGCAAATATATTTGATGATACAGTGTTTGGTGGAACCTCATATCAGCTGGTTGAATAGTTTGTGAAGACAATGACTTCAGAATTTGAGATGAGTATGGTTGGTGAAACTACTTTCTGGGTTTGCAAAGGTTGATAAAAAGCTGTATAGAGGAATGATAAGGAGTTTACTCTACCTAACAGCTTGTAGATCGGATTTGTGTCTTAGTGTAGGGATTTGTGCTCGATAACAAGCAAGTCCAATAGAATCACATCTTGCTCCAGTTAAGAGAATAATCAAGTATGTCAAAAGAACTACACACTATGGACTCATATACACCACTGATACAACCTCGATTTTGATTGGCTAGAGTGACTCAGATTAGGCTGGAAACTTGGATGATCGTAAGAGTACGACTGGTGGGTGTTTCTATCTCGGTAATAACTTGATCTCATGTCATAGCAATAAACAGAAAGGCACATCGCTTTCTATAGCAAAAGACGAATACATTGCCCTTGGGAGTTATTGCACGAGGGTACTGTGGATGAAGCAAATGGCATCTAATTACGATACAGTCCACTATGACCCTATGATAACATCATATTTTTACCTATTTTAGCCATTGTTTTCTTATGGATTTTATTGAGATTTGCTAAGGTTTCAAGGCTAAAAGGGTTACTATCAAGTATTTGTTGATTCAAAAAGGTTTTATAGGTTTTAAGGAGAAATAGACTCAAAAGGAGCAAAAACCCGTTTTAAGCCAATTTCAGAGCATCAAAAGTTTGGCAACAATTGAAGACCTTCTGATGCACCTCAGTCACAAGCACTCATGGCCAAGGTCCAGCCTCTTAATGATTCCGCTCACTCAGCCCGTGACCGGAGCAAGCTCTCCACACCACCTCAGTCACTAAGCCCGTGACCGAAGTCGGCCCATGCCCATGCATTCATCAAAATGACAAGTTTGCCTTAAGAACCCTAAAACCGATCCTATGCACTCTTAGACTTATAACTACTTAATTTGACTTAAGAGAAGGGTGCCTCCCCCTGCTTCACCACCGCCGTTCTCAACCCTAGAAGAAGTCGTCATCACCGCCACAAGGCCGTTGAAGCTTCACCACCGTCGTTGCACCACCGAAGTCGCCACCGCCTCTCTCTAGCCTTGTCTCTTTTGTTGTCCTTGTTTCCTACTTGTATAAGGGAGAAGTTTCATCTACTTTGTATCTCAGAGAAGATCTTTAAACCCTTTTCTCATATTATATTTTTTTAAGCGATCTCTTATTCATATGGTTTTGCTTTTCTTGAGTATGTGTGACTAGTTTTCTTGTTGGATGATAGGGTGTGTTCGATGGGGATTATAGGATTGATTTTTTAGGTTGTTAGATCTGGAATTATTCATCATTTTTCTTCGTCATATGCTTGTTCTTAATGCATATCGCTTTAGTAGCTAACTTGTGATTGATGGTTGGCGATTTACACATCGAAAGAGTTGTGAATTTGTTTGCACTAGCCTAGGTGAGTATTGTGTTATGACCTGCGTAAGTTGAGTTATAGGGCTTTGTGAACAACAATCAAACTTGTATTTCATGCTTGGATATCTGCATCATTTCCTACGTAAGTTGAGTATTGGAACATATAGACATTAGACGATTGATATCAAGAATTGCATATCTTTTCTTCATCCGTGTTTCGTAGTTCAAGAACATCCACGTCATTGAATATTCCTTGTTTGATTTCCTATGCATGCATTCATCCCATGAAACCCTGAGAGGCCCCTTGCAACTCAGCATTCCGTTTTATTGATATTTGCTTTGTTTCATGCTGCATTTGTTTCCTGCTTGTTTCCTTGACTATAAACACCAAACACAGCCCCTCATTGTTTTGTCTTAGCCATATTTCATTCTAATAAATTAGTAACGTGATTCATAAGTCTATGTGGTATCAATAACCTTAAATACTACATTTGTATTACTGTGCACTTGCAGTCATTGTGTGGATCTTTTGAGGTAAAAGATTGAAGTGAAAATCCATACACATCAAGCGTTTTGGCACCATTGTCGGGGATTTATTGCATTACTTGCGAGTTTGAGATTGAATATAAGTTTAAGACGCTTTATTTTCAGTTTTGCACTGATATTTTTATTTTTATTTTCAGGTATTCTCAAGCTTTGCTTGAATGGAGAACCAAAACAACATTCTAGGAGACCTTGGCGATCCACCACCTTGGAGGGACGATCAAGAGTTTGCTGGAAATCAAGGAGAGCATATCATGAACTATAAGGGAGTACATGATAAGGATCAGCTAGATCCATTTACAAAGAAGATTTCTGAGTTTGACACTCCCGACGAACATTTTCAAAGCGGATCCGTGTTTCAGCCGATGATACAGCATCAAGAAGAATTCAAGGTCACCCCTCGAGTCATCATTCTAGTAAAGGAGAGCCTATACCATGGTCTTTCTACAGAGCACCCGATGGATCACATACATAATTTCAAAGTAATATGTGATGCCACCAGTACTAATGAAGACTCCAAAAGCTACTGGAAGTGCACACTATTCTCATTCTCTCTTGGAGACAAGGCGAGTAAATGGTGGAAGTCTCTACCTCAGGCATCAATCTCGACTTGGGAAGCTTGTAAGAGTGGTTTTCTCAACTACTTTTACATCAAGTATCGTTCCAATCTATTACGGGACAAGATACAAGGTTTTCAACAAGGAGCCAAAGAGTCTATTTTCGAAGAATGGGAGCAATTTCAAGATTATGAGAGAGATTGTCCTCATCATGGTTACACTGATGGTAACATGATGAACACATTCTACCGAGGAATCCATGGTGAGTACCAAAAGTCTCTTAATGTTGCAAGCAATGGAGACTTTTCTACAAAAACCATTGAAGATGCCCGTACTTTAATAACTAATCTTGCTTGGAGCGATAGGTACATCTCAAACCATCAGAAGCCATCCAAATCAGCCACCTCCACTGAATTTAAGGTACATGCAAACTCTATTAATCAAATGGTTAAGAGTATTCAGAGACTTGTCCGTTTTCATGAAGAAAGAGAAGAGTTTGATGATCAAGAAGAAGATGTGAACTAAATCGGATAGAGAAGGAGTTACCAAGGGAGGTACACCAATCGAAATTTTCGTGATCATAATCATGATTACAACAGACGAAATTTTCGACAAAGAGCTACACTCACCAATGTTCAAGAATTTCAAAGAGGATACCACAATGTTAATCTACCAGATCAACATTCCATCTTTGAAAACTTAATGGAACAATTGGCAGCTAGCCACCAAATGTTTATAGAGGGTGTCAACAGAAAGGTTGACAACATCTACAAAGAACTCAATGGTAAAATCAAATCTCTATCTTCTAAATTGGAGTTTATTAGCGCGAAAGAAAGAGAGATGGCATTTGCTATTTTGATGAATTTGGAGAGAGATTCTCAGTTGAAAGCTATCACTCTTAGTAGTGGCACAGTTTACAAAGAACCAGAGTATCCAAAAGATTATGTGGAGAAAGAAACAAAAGAACTAGAAACTGCACTAGTCCAAGAAGAAGAGACCAAGAAGGAAGAAGAACTGATCTGTGAGCTTACCAAAGAAGCTCCACTTCCTCCTCAGTCTCCAGAACGTGTATATCAACCTAAGGTACCATATACTGGCCCTTCTAAAAGTTTGAAGAAAGCAAGAGTAGCAGCCAAGCTACAGGAGATTATCGGACAGCTTACGGTAAGACTGCCCTTTACTCAAGCTTGTGCAATGATTCCACCTCTCAGGAAGTACATGAAGAGTATCTTGACAAACAACATTGTCATGGATGATGGATTAATGATGATTACCCATGAGTGTAGTGCTATACTACAGAACCAGAAACGGTTCGATCCAATAAGTTTTGTGTTTTTCTGTGATATCAAGTCTCAAGTTTTTGAGCGTGCTCTTTGCGATTTGGGGTCAAGCATCAACATGATGCCTCTTACTGTGGCAAATCTCCTGGGATACTCCAGCTTCAAGCCAACAATGATCTCATTAGTCCTTGCCGACTGTTCTATCCGGAAACCAATCAGAATTTTTGTTGACATACCTATCGTTATAAGCGGATACGAAATCCCCACAGACTTCATTGTTCTAGAGTTTCAAAATGAACCAAGGGACCCTCTGATCTTAGGTTGCCCTTTCCTCTCTACAGCTGGAGCTCTCATCGATGTCACTAATGGAAAAATCTACCTTCGTCTAGGTGATTCAATTATGAAGTTTGACATGACCGACACCTTGAAGCAAAAGGTATGTGACAACCGAATCTTTTCTGTTGATGAGTTGGAGAAGACCACTGTTGGATTATGTGAGATACTTGCTCTTGAAGATCCTATGGAATTAGCTTTGACAAGAGATGCAAGTGATTGTGATGTCTTAGAAGAGTCTGTGGGAAACTGCGAGAAGATTCTTGATTCTGCGGAAAGTTATGAGAGACATGGTGCATAACTTAATGTAGGTGAGAAGATTGCTACACCTTCACCACCTAAGAACACCCCAGCCGCGATAGCTGATGCACAGAGTGAACTTAGAGCACCCAAAGTCAAACTCAAGCAGCTCCTTATCGTTTTGAAGTATGCATTTCTTGGCCCTAACTTCACTTATCCCGTTATTATCAATTCCGATTTGAATAAGAAGGAGACTACAATGCTACTTACAGAACTGAGGAAGCATAGGAAAGCATTGGGGTATTTATTGGAGGACATTCCAGGTATCTCCCCAACCTATCTATGCACAGGATCCATCTCGAAGAAGGTTCTAAGAATTCTTTTGAACATCAAAGAATGTTAAACCCTAATCTCAAAGATGCTATGAAGAAAGAGATCATATATCCAATCTCGGATAGCACATGGGTTAATCCCACACATGTCGCCTAAGAAAGGAGGCATGACAGTTATCAAAGCAGAGAATGACAAGCTCATTGCAACAAGGATGATCACAGGCCATAGGATGTGTATCGACTACCGAAAACTCAACACCTCTACGAGAAATGATCACTTTCCTTTACCTTTCATCGATCAGATGCTTGAAAGGTTAGCAAATCACAAGTACTTCTTTTTCTTGGACGGATATTCAGGTTTCTTTTAGATTATGATCAATCCCGATGATCAAGAGAAGACGACGTTCACATACCCTTACAGTACTTTTGCATATCATAGAATGCCCTTTGGTTAGTGTAACGTTGCATGATGTCTATCTTTACGGAGTATATTGAAGATTTGATGGAAGTGTTCATGGATGATTTCTTGGTCTATGGTCCATCTTTTGAAGCTTGTTTGTCGAATCTCGGCAAAGTTATGCAGAGGTGTGAAGATAAACACCTAGTTCCTAATTGGGAGAAGTGCCATTTCATGGTGAGAGATGGCATAGTTTTCGGACACAGAGTCTCAGAGAATGGTATAGAAGTCGATAAAGCGAAGATCAAAGTTATGATGAGTCTACAACCGCTCACGAACGTGAGAGGGATAAGGAGTTTCCTCGGGCAGATTGGCTTCTATAGGCGATTCATACAAGATTTTTCAAAGACCGCGAGACCTCTTACACGTCTGCTGTGTAAGGATGTTACTTTTGATTTTGACAAAGATTGCCTTGCTGCGTTTCACACCACCAAGGATGCACTTGTCTCAGCCCCTATTGTCCAACCACCAAATTTGGAGCTACCTTTCAAGATTATGTGTGATGCAAGTGATTATGCAGTTGGAGCTGTACTTGGACAAAGGTAGGACAAGAAGCTGAATGTTATGTACAATGCGAGTAGAACTCTTGATGAGCACAATGCAACTCTTGATATATGATGATTTTTGCCCATATTTACTAATGTTTTATAGTCGTTGTTAGTGTCTTTTGAGTCTATTTTGAGTCTTAACAAGTCAGAATGAAGTCTTGGAGCATAAATTGGATGGACTGGAGCTTATTGGGCTTTTGGAGCAAAAAGATGCGGATTTGAAGCAAAAGGGCCGAATTTACACGCGAGCACCCGACAGAGCACCCAACGGAGCACATGCTCTGCCGCCAGAGAAAATAAGTGGGCCCGAGTTGACCTAATTTTGGGTGATTAAATAGGTCAGCAGTCTCTCTTAAAACGGACGTCTTTTTCCTTGGAGAAAAAGAAGAAGCTGCTTGAAGATCCTCTCCTTCCCCTCCTTTGTCGCCATTGCCTAGCTCCTTATTCCATCTCCTTTGTTTCAATTGCTTAGACTTGGAGATCATCCATACTTTGTTTTGAGAAGAATTCTGAACCTTATTACTTTTCAGTATTTATTCATGAATTCGTTTTATTCCATTGCTATGTTTTCTTCTTCCATGTTTGAGTAGTTCATTAACTAGATTAGGGTTTTTCAAAGGTATTCATGAGATGATTTAACTTGGCACAAATAGGATGATTTAACATATTGTCTTCACCTCTGGTCGAAATTAATGCTTAAGCTAAACTGATCACTTATTTTATGATTTTAGGTTAAACCTATTCGCGAGAGTGTTTTATGTTGCTAGAAAAGATATTGGTGAGCAATCAGACGTAGGTGACGAGAGTTGGTGCGGCTGGTTATGAACATATTGAACCCATTCTTTAATGCTTATCTGCATCTCTAGGTCCAAGCGAGAGTTTAGGCATCTAGGTTGTTAGATAAAGTTGCCGTCGCCACGAGAGTGGGGCGATATTATTTTTATGCTTGAGTTCTGGACCTTTGCTGAATTAGATCCTGAATAGTTGCTAAGTTTTCATCTCTGAATCACCTGCGAATTACTTTGATCTAGTGCTTGTCTTTATTGAATTTACATTGCTTTTATTTACTTGCAATTCTGTTACCAAAACAACCACATCTTTTGTCTTAGCTTTATTTTATAAATCTCATAATTTCATAGTGTAACCTTGGTCCTTGTGGATTCGATCCCTTTAATACTACTGTGATTGTCTGTGCACTTGCAGAATTATTTAGGGTTAAAACTCTGTGTATCAGTTCTCGCCATTTTGTTCACGTTTGAGAAGTTCAGATCATACCTTGTGGGGTCTAAGGTAATTGTTCATACTAACCATGCAGCTATTCGGTATCTAATGTCGAAGAAAGATGCCAAGCCACATTTGATACGGTGGATTCTCTTGCTACAAGAGTGTGATATTGAAGTTCGAGATCAGAGAGGTGCCGACAATGGAGTTGCGAACCACCTTTCACGAATGAGAGTTGAAGATTCCATTCCCTTAGATGATAGTCTACCTGAAGAGAATGTGTATAGCATTCAAGCTATATCAACAGTTGTAGTTACAGCACCACCAAAACCACGAATGGTAATATCTCATGCGTATGACACCTCATGTTTAGGCATTATGCGAATTACCTTGCAGCAGAAGTTGAGCCTCCAAAGTTCTTTGGCTAGAACAAGAAGAAATTCTTAATAGAAGTCAAGAGATTCTATTGGGATGAGCCCTACCTTTACAAGAAGTGCTCTGACGGTTTGTTTAGAAGATGTATTCCGGAAGAAGAAGTCAAAGGAGTTCTATTCGGATGTCACCGCTCACACTATGCAGGTCATTTCGCAACATTTAAATTGTTTCTAAGGTTTTACAATTAGGATTTTGGTGGCCCACGAAGTTTAAGGATGCCCATGCATTCAACTCCAAGTATGATGCTTGCCAAAGAATGGGCAACATAAGCAAAAGAAACGAGATGCCAGAGAACTTCATACTAGAAGTTGAAGTTTTTGATGTGTGGGGAACATATTTCATGGGACCTTTCCCGAAATCTAATGGTTATGAATACATCCTCGTTGCTGTTGATTATGTTTCTAAATGGGTGGAGGCGATAGCCAGCACCACCAATTATGCGAACGTGGTTGTGAAGATATTCAAGACAATCATATTTCCATGATTTGGAGTGCCGAGAATAGTGATAAGTGACGGAGGATCCCATTTTATCAATGGAACCATCAGAGTTTTTTCAAGAAAAACGGGATAACTCACAAGGTTGAGATCTCGAACAGAAAAATCAAATCTATCTTGCAGAAGACCACATCGAAGACAAGGAAGGATTAGTCTACCAAACTGGACGATGCTCTTTGGGCATACCAAACCGCATTCAAAACACCATTAGTTACCACTCATTTTCATATTTTCTATGGGAAATCTTGTCATTTGCCTGTTGGGTTATAGTACAAGGCCGCCTGGGCCGTAAAGGAGTTGAACTTCAACCTGAAGATGGCCTCTGAGAGAAGATTGATCCAACTTAACGAGTTGGATGAGATACGGCACAAAGCTTATGAGAATGCTAGGATATACAAGGAGAGGACGAAAGCCTAGCACAACAAGAAGATAATCCCCAAGTCATTTGCTCCAAACGACCAGGTTTTACCCTTCAACTCTAGGCTTAAACTCTTTCTGGGGAAGCTGAGATCACAATGCCATTCGGAGTTGTTGTCCTCCTTAATGACAAAGGGGTACAATTAACTGTGAATGGACAACGTTTGAAGCCCTACCTAGTAGAAGTTGAAAAAGAGGGAAGCACATCTGTTGCTTTACTCAATGCTCCAGAAACATAATTCCAATGTCAAAGAGTATAGCCAAAGATTTTAAACAAGAGCGCTTAGTGGGAAACAACGCATTTGTAAGTTTTCTTTTCACTTTTAGTTTAAATTTCTCTTTTTACTTTTGATTTTTGCATGTTTTGGTTCAGGTTATTTATAAAACAAGAAAAAAAAATACAAAATCAGAAAACAGAAAATCAGAAAAAGAAGAAGGAAGGCCAAACCTCGGTCACGAGGGCCAGTGACCAAGGTTTGAAGAGTTTTTGGGAAATTTTGTTGTTCGATCATGTAGCTCACAAAAGAGTGTGAATAATCAAATCCACTTGAAGGCTATAACTTGATATTCAGTGAGAAGTTGGATGTTAAGAAGTTTTGATTTAGGAGATTTCAGAAAAAGAAGCTCGAACACGAGAAATTCCCAAGGATGGAAACATCAGATCGTACTGGAACCCCGGATCACCACTCCTAAGCATGAATGTCGTGGTTTTCTACCCACATATACAAATTAGTATCTCCATGCTGAAGAATTAGATTTCCATGAGCAAACAGTGAGATTAAAATCAAAATTTGAGGTAGATCATGATGAAAATCCAACTATGAATCTGTTTGGACATGTTTTTCCAAGTATGAATAATAGTTTTAAAGAATCTGCTAGTATTCCTATGGAGGATCATTCAAAGCAAAAGGATGCATTTGATGATTTGTTATCAGATTGTAATGAAGCTCTTTATAAAAGTTGTGAGTCATGTAGCAAGCTATCATTCATGCTTAAGTTGTATCACATCAAATGTATATCTAGGATAAATGAAAAAGGAATTTCCATGATAATTGACCTCTTGAAAAAAGCTTTTCAGCATGCAAAGCAGCCAGATTCGTTTAACGATATGAAGAAGATTATTCGTAAGTTAAGATTTAGCTATGAGACCATTCATGTGTGCCTTAATGACTGCATTTTGTATTGGGGAGATGATGCATCTTGACACACATGCAAAGTTTGTGAAAGTTCAAGATGGAAGATATCTACAGTAGTTGATGATTCTTGGAGAAAAAGAAGAAAAACCAAAGTCCTTTGATATTTTCTGTTGAAACCATGCTTGCAGCGTTTTTTAATGTCATCCAAAACTGTTGAATATATGAGGTGGAATTTTGGATTCTGAGAATAAAGATGGTAGGCTGTGGCACCCAGGAGATGGAAAGGCTTGGAAAGCATTTGAACAACAATTTCCAGATTTTGCATGAGACCCAAGAAATGTCAGACTAGGATTAGCAACTGATGAGTTTAACCCGTTTGGCCTATGAGTAAAATTATAGTGTATGGCATGTGCTTTTATTTCCTTATAACTTTCCACCTTGGATGTCAATGAAGCAAACATCAATGATTCTTTCAATGATAATCCCTGGAAAACACATGCCGGGTAATGACATTGATATCTACCGTAAACCTTCTATCCAACTATACAAGAACTAAGAGAGTTATAGTATAATGGTGTGCCAACTTTTGATGCCTCTTTAAAAGAGACATTTAGTATGCGTGCTGTTTTGTTATGTACTATCAGTGATTTTCCAGGCTTGGAAATTTATCTGGGTGGACAATATATACAGAATTAGCTTATTCTTCTTGTAATTATGATGCTGTAGAGCTTCGTCTACACCATGGGAAGAAAAACTGTTACATGGGTCATCTTCGTTTTCTTCCTTATAATCATCCTTTTCAAAAAGATAAGCAGCATTTTGATGGTTGTATTGAAACAAGGGTTTCTCCTATTACACCATGTTGCTGTTACTTTGGGGAAGAAGATAGATAATATTGGAAAGAAGAGGCGAAGATTAGAAGCTGGAAAAAAACAGTGGCGAAAGAGTAGTATCTTTTTTTAGTTGTCTTATTCGAAACATCTTCTATGGCAACACAATCTCGACGTGATGCATATATAAAAAATGTATTCGATAATCTCATTTTTACATTGTTGGATGACACAGAAAAGTCCAAAGACAATCTCAGTGCCAGAAAATATTTGCAAGAGCTATGTATTAGTGAGGAGGTGTGGTCAGAGTAGTGCCTAGAGTTTTAGGGATTCAAGATAAAACAAAAAAAGTTATACATTTTTTATAACAATATATAGATAACGAAAATTTGACATGTTTATACTTTATTTCTTTTATATTAAGGGCAATTTTAAAGTTTAAAATTTGTTTCATTATAAGTGATGTTTTGGATTTTAATTCATTATTTTGGCAAAATTTATTTATTATTCATATTATTTTGATTAAATGACCAATGAAAATATATAATATATTAATAAGGGATAAAAGAGACAAATTCATTATTTTTTAATTAGGGTGCAAAAATATTAAACTACAAATAAACTGAAACATATTGATATGAGTACTAAATTAGAGATAACTAACACTATTTCATAATCAAAATCAGTTTTTTATACTAGTTTTTAACCATCAAAATAATAATTTTATACTATTGTTTAGTTAACATTGTTTAAATCTATAAAATACTATAAATATTTAATACTATATTTTAATATGTGAAATATAATTTTAAACTATAAATAATATTAAAATACATATTTTATGAATATATTAAGGGAAAATTACTAGAATAATACTAGAAAGTAATTTAATTGCTAGTTTAACATAGAAAAGATTAGTGTTAAGTGTGCTATTTTGATCACAAAAATACCCTTAAAATCATTTGTTAAGAAAAACTAATTACAAGAATGCCATTATGAATTAATGCCACATCAGATTTATTTTTGGATTTTGTTTTTAAAAACGTCAAATATTTACGAGGTTGCCACCGGTTTAGGAAAAATCTGCGAAACAAATCTACGGCTCTATGTTATGGTAGATTTCTTTGAATGACAGATATTAAATTCTGCTAGATTTAAATCAGTAGATTTAATTTTTACATGAGATATACATGCCTTAGTTGTGGCAGACTATTTAACTCACCGTAGAGTTTTTAAACTTCCGTAGACTTTTTAGAAGATGGTGATAGAAGCAGCAGATTTTTTAATTTCCTAAACCTGGAAGAATTTCTCGAGTAGATTAATTATTTTGTCGCAGATTTATATCGCAGACTTATTTTTTCAGGGGAGATTTTATATGTTAGTTGTTGCAGAGTTTTGTTTCAGATACTAGTGGACGTAGATTTAATTACCAAAAACCAAGTGCTATATTAACATCGTAGTTACCATGATTTTTATCCACGTTATAGAAGATTTATGCCTTTCAAAACATACAACCCTTAGTTACCGTAGACTTTATAACTAGCTTTACGGCAGATAAAGTTCTTACTAGAATAACTTTTTAGTGTCTGTAAACTTTTTACGGGAGATTTATTGCCACTAAGTTACTGCAGATTTTGTATTGCAGCTTGTTGAAAAGACATCGCAGATTTTTCAATAATTTTCTCATAATAAAAGCAATTTTTTAAAAAAAATTTAAAAAAAAATATTATTACATCACGATTTTTATTAGGGTTTTCCTCAGCCTCCATCATCTTCTTTCAGAATTATTCATTCAGTTTTATCCTCAACCCTAACCTAATCTCTTTTATGATTTTTCATCTTGTCCTATCTCTATTTGCTTGTTATGGAGCAGGTCATCCTTGTTTCTGGACAATGGATATTCTCTAATAATAGATGGTTGTTTGTTGTTGATAGCAAAAGTGGTTGTCGAATTCTACAAGCAAATACAAAAACTACTTTTGATGATTTCCTTGGAATGATGTATGAGGATTACGGGTTGGATAAGAAATTATGCAATGTTGAGTTGAGTTACATGTTCCCGAAGAAACTCCTTCAAAAATTACCAGCAAATACACCTCCAGTTATTATTGGTAACTGCAGACAATTTCAAGCTTTTTTGGATCAATTAAAGTTGGAAACGATTAGGCTTTGTGTGGAAGTTAAGAAGAGATATTTGGGAAAATATAAAGAAGTTGATGAAGATGAATTTATGGCTTCTAATACAGAACGAAAACGCCCAAGGGCTGAAGACAGTGACGATGATAATGATAACAATGTTGTTGACAATTCTGAGAATGAAGACGAGGATGACGAAAGCAGATTTGATTATTGTGAAGACTCGGATGGAACTGATTCAGATGATGAGAATTTTAGCAAATATGGAATTCCACCAGAAGAAAAAGTCAATGTACCTATGAAGAAAAAAAGCGAGGCAATGACATTCTTATATCAACCTAATGATATACCAGATTTCGTTAATTTAGAGATGTCTTCCGTGAATGTAGCTGTTGGACAATGTTATGCAACGAAAGAGCATTTGGAGACAAGGTTAAAGATCTTAACAGTACTTCAGAGTTTTGATTTTCTCGTAAGTGCTTCAACACCATCAATATTGATTGTCAAATGTTGGGTGAAAGGGTGTACTTGGAGGCTACGAGCAGCACCAAAAGGAGATGATATAAAATTTCATGTTCGTGTGTATGTTGCTGAACATACATGTTCAGTTGCTAATCGGTCTGCATCTTCACAACAAGCAAATCATCAGATACTTGCCTTGTTATATAAGGATTACGTCGGTGGAATTGGACCAACTGTTAGGCCAATGCATGTTGCTGAGGCACTTACTAAACGATTTCATATCAAGGTATTCACTACGCATAGTATTTAGTTTTGGTTGCATCTTGTAAACGACATCTAAATCCACTGTTTCGCATTTAATTTGTAGATGGATTATTGGAAGGCTTACCGAGCACTACGACATGCTAGAGAACTGGTTAGAGGTTCTCCAGAGAGTGGGTATGACCAGCTGCCTGCTTACTTATACATGATACGCAGAGCAAATCATGGGACACTTACGCGACTTGAAGTTGATGAGAACCAACGGTTCAAGTATTTGTTTTTGGTATTTGGTGCAAGTATTACCGGATTTTCATTCATGAGGAAAGTCGTGGTCGTTGATGGTACTTTCTTACAAGGAAAATACAAAGGTACACTTCTTACTGCAATGCTCAAGATGGTAATTTTCAGATATTTCCTATAGCTTTTGCCGTGGTAGATACTGAAAATGATGAATCATGGGAATGGTTTTTTAAGCAACTAAGCTATGTGATCCCAGATGATGAAAAGCTTGCGATTGTCTCTGATAGACACAAATCAATTGGTAAAGCAATTCGGACCGTCTATCCAAAGTCTAGTAGGGGGATATGCACGTACCATCTTTATAAAAATATTCTGGTTCGATTTAAAGGTCGAGAAGCGTTTGGGTTGGTGAAGAAGGCTGCCAATGCGTTTACATTTGTTGATTTTCAAACAACATTTGATCAGATTCAAGTTTTGCATCCAGCACTTTATAACTATCTACAAAGAGCTGATATAAGATTGTGGACACGTGTGCATTTCCCCGGTGATAGGTACAACATTCTTACTAGCAACATTGCTGAGTCGATAAATAATGTTCTATCACATTCTAGGAGTTTGCCTATTGTACAACTCTTAGAGGCAGTTAGGTCCATCATGTCAAGATGGTTTTCAGAGCGAAGGAATGACGCATTAAAAATGCAAACAACTCTTACACGTGGAGTGGAGAAAATGCTAGAGGTAAACAAGCATTTATATTATTTCACTCATTACGTTTATGCAATTGTAACCATATTATTGTTATGCAGAACCGAGTAGAGTATTCTAAACTTGTTACTGTACAAGATATAGATACACATCAGGTGCAAGTGACAAGTGGATCAGCTGTACATGTGGTTAATTTGAGGGAGAAAAAGTGTTCATGTCGTCGGTTTGACTTGGAAAAAATTCCGTGTGCGCACGCAATTGCAGCTTGTGATAGGAGGAAAATCTCAAAAATTTCAATGTGTCATCGTTATTATCACAAGAACTTCTTATACAACTCCTATGCAAACGCCATCTTCCCAAGGGATTTCACTACACCGATACCTGAAACTGTTGCAAATCAAGTTTGTTATCCCCCTTTGGTTCGACAACAACCAGGTAGACCTAAGAACTCGAGGATTAAATCTGCCTTGGAAGTTGCTATTGAAAAGAAAAGGCCAAGGAAACAACACACATGTGGAAACTGTAACGAAGCTGGTCATAACCGGAAAACATGTACTTTGTAAACCAAAATTATTTGTGCGTGTATGATTTTTTAGTTTATTTTGAATTTTTTTTTTCAGTGTATATTGTTCTCTAGACTTCACGGTAACTAACTAATGAATATGCGATAACCAAATAAACAAACAGCAGCTAAATGAAACAAATATGTGGTTTTTATGAAAAAACTGCAACTATTATCTTTGAAATTTAACTTCAACCTGTCCGAAATAAACAAAAAAAACTAAACATTTCAGTCACAACTAGACTTCAAACGAAAATACAACAAACCAAATTATGTCACTACAAAACAAAATGATGAAAAAAACCAACTACTTATTCTTCAACAACATCAATCTCATATTCATCAATAAGGTGAGGGGTAATGAAATCCACATGGCGACTATCCTCATCAAAACACCCTTCAACCTCGTTATGAACTTCCTGAAAAACTTCTGAACCTAGCTTGACCCGAACAGCCTGAATGATCTTGTCACTTAATCCATCAAATTTATAACCCAAAGCAAGACACTCAATGTATTTTAAGGCATACACACCGCAATCTCCAGGATTTTGGTTGATTGGAACATTGTTCAGCACTCTTACCACATCCATCATTTTACATGACTTCTTGCGCTCTGTAGCTGGGATATACTCACTAAATATTACTGGAATCATTTTCCTGATAGGGGGACAATCAGCGAGCAACTCCGTATCGTCCTCTGGTGGGATGCTATCGTAAAGGAAGATCTTATACTTTTTGAAGTCAATATCCAGAGCTACCCAATGATTGCCACCCACGTGTAAGCATGCATACAAGTGATCAATATCACAAAACCACCTCTTGTTAGTCACCACAGGATCCAGACCGTTGACGTTCTCTATGTAGTTTTTGTTGAATACAAACTTCTTACGATCAGCCATATAGTCCTTGTAATCTCTATTTATCCGAGTAACGAATAAAGAATCCAAGAAGGCTATACGCTCACTGCAGAAAGGACTAGGATCACGCGTAAGCCTGTTACGGAACATAGACATTACCACAGAAATATGCTGCAAAAAAAAAGAAACAAAAAACATTATTATTATTAGATTGAAAATATAAAGCTGCCATCAACATAGAACACCATTGAAATTATATAGCAGTCATGGAAAATATATAGCAACCATTAAAATTTAATGATGGAGAAGAAAAACCTACTCATAATCTAACAATTATACTTTAACAACCAACAAAAATTTAAAGGATTACCGTTATTACTTACGTTACTAGACAACCATCCATATGTAGTAACAGGCCATTCAGTCCTAGGAGTAATGAGGGACAAGTAAAATTTGCGTTGTACATCCTTGGTTTGAAGAGGTTCTTCCCTACAAATCATAACAATGATTTAATATTGCAAATGATCATAAATCTGAAATTATCCACAAATTTAATAGGCAACATATTTGATTACTTACTCATCGGTCTCTAAGTATTCCATTAGTTTCTCATGCAGAAACTCGTCAACAACTTCAAAAGGATCGTAAGCAGCAGGAGAGACAGTGACACCTGCTATGATTCGCTTCACTGTAGAGCTACCGACAAATGGGTATTTTTGAGAACCCGCTAGCTTCAATTCACGTCTTCCCTTTGGAGTCGAAACATCCAGCTTTGATGTGAGATTAAGTAGGCTGTCTAGTGTCTTGTCCATCGCCTTGCTAGCCTCCTTATGTTTGGGGTTTGACCATACAGAATCTTGAGAATTAGATGCCTCAGTTTTCTTCTTCTTTTCTCCATCTGTCTTCTCTACCTTCACGACAACCTTTTTGGTGACATCTTTTTCAACCAATACTGCCTGATGTTTCACTTTCTCTCCTTTCTTTTGTGGCTTTTCAACTCTATTTTCTTTCTTCTCAGTTTTATTGTCTTTCCCTTTCTTCACCACTCTTGTACTTGGGAATTCATTGTTGGATGTTTGATTCACTTCTACCATCCATGACTGTAGATAAACATAGAATTTGTAAACAATTAAATCTAAGTGACAAGAGATTTTTTTCAATAAATGATATCTAACTTACAGGTTGCTGCACTTGTCACATCATCAACTGATTTTTTGGTTGACTCCACGGCTTCATTTGCTTGAGCTTTTTCGACATCTTCCAAATTTTTTTTCAAGATTGAAAACATGGTACGAAACTCCTTTTCTTCATCCCTATTTCTCTCATTTGCTTCCACTCTCTTTGCCAAATCACCAATCAAATACTTCATGTCCTCAACAGTGCTACTCACCCTCTCCATCATCTTAAACATCCCAACCATGTCCACAGAATTGTCTTGAGCATCCTACAAAATCAAAACCTAAAAAACATAACCAATAATAAGAAATAGATTCAGTGGCAGAACATGGAAGCCTAAAACTGTTTTATCATCAGAAGCATAGTTTTTTGTCAAATAATGGCAACATCACATCAGATAACAAGAAACAAAACCAATATGCGCAGAGAGATCAAAGCAGTAGTACAATCATCAATCCAGAAATTTTAAAGAGGCTGCAATCATCTAATCACCATTATGTTCCAACTATAAAACATTTAACAATTAGCTTGAAGAATGGAAAGAGATCACCATACCTCTACATGTTCCTTCCCTTTCATCTTCTTCTTCTTGTTAGACGTTTCAACATCATCAACTTCATCAATTTTTTTGTCTACAACAAAGACTTTCCGTTTTTTGTTTTTCGCATCTTCAGACCAAGCGTTGGCACATAAGTTAGCACTGATGATATCTTCAATCAAGTTTCTCACTAATGGATCTATCTTACCCATTGGAAACATATCCCAAATTGGTACTTCTACCAAATGTTTCACCCGCACCTACATTGAATAAATAAAGAATTAGCAAACATATTAATTTAAAAATAATTTATTTAAGAATTAGTGATATATAATTACTTTTCCATGATCAGCCTTCTCCTTGCTTATGAATTCATCGAACTTAATCTTTTTACGAGCAGATAACCAATTTAGATGTGGAACCTCGTCAGGATCTTCTTCATTTTCCTTCAGCCTTCTAATCCCATAAGTTTCTCCTAAACCAACAACGTGCTCATACACCCAAGTCAATAAAACATGAACTGGTCCTTGGAGCGTGTAACATTATTCCTTACACTTAATCATCTTGATCGAATCAATCAACCTCTCAAAGGCTACTCGACCCCAAGGGTACTTCTCAAAAGCCTGTTTGTCAAGAACTCTTTTAGCAATTTCCAGTGGTATCCTA
>CM051379.1:8113937-8138937 GCA_028015245.1 Cardamine occulta | reverse complement strand
TACGAAATGCATTAAATTTAACAAATATAAGGTAAAAACTAGATTAGATTAATAACAAATAACATTGATCAAAAATACATAACACATATCAAAATAAAACAAATAGAAAATGAAATTGATCATTATATCTAATAACAAAGCACATAAGCTATTAAACTAATTTTCATCTTTTGAAGTGTTATGTTGAGTTTCATTTAAATCGGGTCCTCGTTGGTTTCCCCAGATGTTAAATAATCCCCCTGTTATATGTGTTCGTTGTGTATGTTTAGCTTCTGCTTCATTTGAAACTCCTGTTTGATCATTTGGATCATTTACTACAGAACCTCCTAATGAAAATCCATGTTGAACATTTTTTGTAAGAGCCCACTGTCGAGAATTTGGTGACAAGCCCCATTGTGAAACATTTAATGTTGAACCCCATTTATGAGAATTTGGTGACAATTCGCGTTGGTCATATGGTGAATAACCCCATTATGGATCATTTGATGAGGAACCCCATTGTTGATTATTTGATGATGAACCCCATTTTTGAACATTTGGAGGTGTGTCCCATTGTGAAGCACTTGGAGGTGAACTTTTATGTGGCGTATTTGGAGGCGTACCCTATTGCGGTGAATTTCGTTGTGCATCCCATTGCAAAGTATTTGGAGATGTACCCCCATTGCGTTGTATTTGGTTGTGTTCCCCACTGTGAAGTATTTGGAGGTGCACCCCATTGTTGAACATTTTGAGGTGTACTCCATTGTTGTTGGTTAGGTTGGGTACTTCATTGTTGAGCATTTGGAGATCTACTTCATTGTTGTGTGTTTGGTTGGGTACTCCATTGTTGAGCATTTGGAGGTGTACCCCATAGTTGTGGATTTGGTTGGGTACTTCATTGTTGAGAATTTGGAGGTGTACCCCAAAGCCCTTCTCGCATTTTTCACCATGGCGTGTAAATCTAGTTAAAACTTCGAGGAATTGAAGTTTTTCTTCATTTGAGCTTTCAGCTTTATCAATGAAATACTTACGCCAACATTTATCTTCTTGGAGTTCATGCATGCATTTGCACCCAAAAGTCAGAGAACTTTGTTACCTCCATGGCTTCAAATATCTGCCTAGCCATAGTGAATTGGTCAAAATCATCTTGGTCAAAAGCACCTAGACGTAGTTATGCAAAACTTTGGCGTTGGAACTCTCTAAATCTAGCCATTGTATATGTCAGGGTTATTTCAAAAGATTGTCTTTTACGAGGTCCTCGAGGACCACTTCAAATTGCAACTCGTGAGCTTCCTGCAGATTTTTGTGAACTTCTTCCACGGTTCGCTCTTCCTCGTTGTTGAATTCTTGAAGAAGGAATTTTGATAGGATCATGAGTGAACTCAGTTGAAGGGGGTGATTCATCGTCTATGTTAACCCGATACACCTCTTCGTTTTCTTGGGTTTTGGGAACTTGAGTTTTTGCCATGTCACTTCTATCTGTGTCTAAGTTCACATGGTCTTCATCGTTATGGATACGCTCGTTCATCATGTCCACTCTTCTTTGGTTCACAGAATATTGAGGTTGGGATTGGACTTCATATATGTGAAACAACGTTGCATCACATCCCAAAATTCTGGTGGTTGTCGCTCAAGTGAACTTATGATTCTACATTCCTGTTAAATATATATATAAAGTTTGTAAGGCATACAAATTTTTTGTATACCTATATTTACTAAACACATAGTTGTAACAAGAACAAATATAAGCAATTACCGCTTCACGGTCTATCCACTATTGGGCAGATGCAGATACCGTGCCTGTATTCAGATCTACCAAAATACCGGTAGACGATGTTATAAGATCTTTCCACTTCTTATATATTTCTTAAAATTATCAAGTTTTTCTTTGAAAAACTTATAATTAACATTAATTTTGAACTCTTCATTAAAATTTTGAGTTATAAACTCTCTAAAAAGGTGTCGGATTCTTGAAAGAGTAGTTATTCATGGCAATTGCTTCATCATATAATTCAATGAGTCTTCTTTTGTGTTGATGAGTCCATTTAAAACTGTTTTCGCTCTACGATTATTGAAACTATATTAATGTTTCTGACATAAAATCTATATATTTAAAGTTGCAAATAAATTATACTAATAAATATTACCTTTGCTGTCGTTTGATTATGACTACTCGTATTAGCTTGCTCGGCAGAATTTCCGCTTCGTCAACGATTAGATATCATTTTCTGCATTATAAATTTTTAAAATTAAATGTATTGATTCATTTTTTCACATACATTTAATAATGATAAATTTGTACAGTAAGTAAAATATCTAAATTTGATAAGCAACCAATATATCTGAATTTTAATTAATCATTTTATATTCGCTGATATAATATATTATATGAAACTATTTTCATTTTATGTAACGTATGTCTTTAACCTATCAAATACACATCGATATTACGTATCAAAAATATTAACATGTTCAAAAAATAATTGATGTAATATTTACTTTAATTTTTCATTGTTATACCATTTATTATTATATATACATAAAATTTCAAACTTAATAATAATATATCAATTGAAAAGAAAAATGATGTAAAACATTTTTTATTATATATTATTTGTTTAATATTATATAATTTAGTTATAATATATAAATGTAATTACAGACAATAGTTAATGGAGACCATAATTTAATTAATTTCTTACTAAATAATAATTAAGTATCTCAAAAATTCACTTTTAAAAAACATTATATCAAATAAAATAAAACTTACGTATACTTTTCTTGCTAATGTTTTCTTATTGGATAACAATTTTCTTATTCTTTTTTTGCTGTACAGATTTGCTAGAGATTTCTTCTGATAGTGACTCAGTTCTTCCGTTTTGGTGGAGGTTTTTTTTTTTACAAAGTTTTATTTCTCTTCTTATATAGTTTTTGTTTTCTGACAACGTTTTTCTTTTTTACTTTCCAAAACGTAAAACTGACTTTATAGAGAATATCTGGATAGGTAGTTTGGTGACAACAAATTATAGCGCTAGTTAGGTGGAAATATGCTCCACGTTTCTTTATTTCTTTAATAGATAATTTTTTTTGTTTCAAAATAATATTAAATAAATACTTAAGATAGATTTTTCCTTCTTCTATCGTGACAGTACGCTAAACAAATACACCTCATTTCTTGCATATTACTATTCATAGTGTTTTTCCTTTTTTCCTTCACAAATTCAAAACTTTTATTGTTTATAATATAATTTATTTTTATATTCAGGAAATGCAAGATGACCATTAATTACTACTGAATGGTGACACTACTTTTCTGTATGCAAGTTTTTTATGCCCCGCCTTTTTTCCGTCAAAAACCCACTACACCATTCAAACCCACAATCTAAATGGGAACAAGTGGGGTTTTTTGAATAAAATGGTGGCATAATAGCTCAACTGAGCAGTTTAAAGCATGTCTCGTGGGTAAAATTTTTCACCGCCGACCATGCATTGATTATCATGAAACTTTCATTTCTATTGTCAAATCTTTTACTATCTGCATTGTTCTTGATGTGATCGTATCTCATAATTGTGATCTTCATCAATAAATATCAATTGTGTTTGGACTGATGTGGCAATAATTGTTTTGTTAAAATTTTTATTTACTATATTTAATCTATTTTATTTAATATATAGAGACTTGTTTCATTTGATTTGGATATAGAAAAAAATATCATTTTTTGTGAAATGGATCCTAACAATAATCCTTTCAACACCCAAAATTCGACTAATTTTCTTTTTAACTACCAAAATCCCAACAATTTTTAATTTCAAAATCAATCTTCCAATCAACCCCAATATATACCAAATTATGGATTTTCACCAAATTTTTTTCATACCTTCAGGTATTCCAAACTATCCTCCATTTTATGGATCGATGATGCCATATTCATCTCAAACAGGTCCTTGTTTTTCTACTCGAATGGGTAATGAAATTGTTGGAAACGTTGGAATAACTGAATTTCCCGAATTTTCTACTCAAATGGTTCTGGGTGATATGAGTGGTGTAATTGAAGTCACTCCGAATACTGACGATTCCATTCCTACTCATCACAAATGCCCCAAATCGACAACTGAGAAAATTTGGTGCTAGTGAGTGGATACATTAAATATGGAACCGACATTGTTGTTGGTAAAAACCAAAGAGGTGAAGCATATTGGGGTAAAATTTCTGACTACTGTAATGAGCATTGCTCATTTCGTCCATTGCGTGATGGAGCTTCATGTAGAAATCATTTCAACTACATGAACCTAAAACTAGGCAAATAGATTGGCGCTTATGATAACACCAAGCGTATGCAACATAGCGGGTGGTCAGAGAATGATGTATTGGCAAAAGCGCATGAATTATATTCAAGTTGTTCAAAAGGCTAATTCAATTTAATGTCAGCATGGCACGCTATTCCTGATCAACCACGTTTTGGTAGTCTAGTAGGAGGAAATACTGGTTCTGGAAGCAGTGGATCTAAGAGATCCCGTGAGAGTGATGCAAGTGACTCGAGCTCTGTAGGATCTAACGCTCGTCCAATGGGGAGAGATGCAGCAAAAAAAAGGGTAAAAAGAAAGGCAAATGTGCAGCTTTGGAAGTGGTCAATGAAGAGTGTAATGAATTCTTAACAATTTCTATTTAATTTCAATCGCTAATCGTTATTTGTATATAATCATAAAAACAGAAAACATAAATAAATAAAAAGAATATGAAATAAAAATGTGGGGTAGAGTGTTGAATTTTATTAAACAAAACTATTGTAGAAGTTAAAATTGAAATGGGTGTTGAATGATTAGGTGGAAGAGAGAGAGAAGATGATGTGGAATGAAAAAGAGGGTGTTGAATAAATCAACTATTGTAAATGGTCTAAGACTACTTACAATGGGGGTGTTGGAAAAAAAATTCTACTGTTGAATTGTTACAATGGGTGTTGAAAAAATATTGAATCAAATGTGTATTAAATAGTGTTGAATAAAATCAAGTATATTGAATAAAAAAATAAGGAGAGAGACAATGACATGTGACACATTGTTATTGGAGGTAGATAAGATAGAGAATAAGACAAGTATTGTATCGTTATTGGCTATTCATATTTTTGATATTTTTTTCATCCTAATTATTTGAGATCAATTGTTTCATAATAAATTTATTTATTTATTTAATTATTGTATACCAAAATTCATCAATTTTTATACTATATAAATAGAGATTTGTTTCATTTGATTTGGATACCAAAAAAAAACAAATTTCACAAAAATAAAAACAAAATAAAAATAAAAAATGGTGTGGTAAGGTGTTGAATATTTTTAAACAAAACCATTGTCGAGTATAAAAGTTGAATAAGTGTTGAAATATGAGATAAAAGAAAAAAAAGATGATGTGGAATATCAAAAAATAAAAAAGAGTATGTTGAATCTCAAAACCATTATGCATAGTCTAATGATATGGTATCAACAAAACATCATAGTTATTGATGAAAAAAAAACAAGAATGATTAGATACGAATCAATCATTAAACAATATAGTGATGAGATACCAATCAATCACCTGATGACACGTGTATAGATGATTATTTGATCGTTAAATTACATATATCTAAAATATCAGACTGTTGACAGAAAAAATATTTAAGACTTTGAATGGATACAGCGGTTGGAGCAGACAAAACCATATGCAGATTAAACAACTTTTTTTTTACCATTCATAAGTTAGAATCCACAGTGGTGCGGATAGGGAAAAACAAAGGAAAACCGCTGCAAACCAACTGCGGTCCATATTTTTTTTTAAAACAAAGTAGGACCACAGCATACTGCAGACCGCCCCAAAAAAGAAATGGTTCAATCCGCTGATGGTTTTGTCCACTGTGATAGCAGTCACCCTACATTATTGGTTTTTCCCATAAATCCAAATCACGTACCAATGACGATAAACATATTGCCCGAGTCACCCCAGCCACCGACTCGGACTCGGTCTTCAATTCAGCCAGCTCACTCACAATCTCTTTAACATTCTTCGATCTACCATGGGTACTGTTCAACCCAGTCAAACGAGTATTCAAACTCACTGAGTCGACTCTGAGTACTTCAACTCCATCATCGTCCCAAAACTCAAGCTCTCTCTTTCCCTCGTCCTCCGTAACTACCTCCCTCTCTCCAGCCGCATCACCTGGAACCCAACCGAACCAAAACCAAGCATCGTTGTCTCCCAAAATGACGCCATTTCAATGAAAATAGCAGAAACTGATGCTGACTTTTCTCATCTCTCTGGTCAAGGGCGGACCCACACACAAAGATGTGGGGTCAGCTGACACCCCATCAATTTTGTTTTTTTTAAGTGGTGTAATTTTATTAATTTTAGATGAATTTATTGGTTTTGAACCCACAAAAAAATAAAATTTTCTAGCCCATTTAATATTGAACCCACAAATTAAAAAAATTTCTTTATTTGTTATGTGACCCAAGTTAAAAAGGCCCATTTGTTATATTTTGAACCCAGTAAAAAAAATTTCTGGGTCCGCCACTGTCTCCGGTTATGGACAATGTCCAGTGTCTGAGTTACACAACTTGCTTCCCGAGTTATCAGTTTCCAATGTGTCAGCAACCGCTTTTTCTACACAGATCACGTTTTTCCTGGACCAAAGATTCACCATCGGCGTTGCAGCACACCATGCCTTTTTAGACGGGAAAACGTCAAGCATGTTTATCAAAGTTTGGGCTCATATCTGCAAACATCAACTCAAAAACATCCCGGAGAATCTAACTCCGTCTTATGATCGGTCGTTGATCAAAGATCACACCGGACTCGACGAGAAGATAATCGAGATGGTGAGATTTGTCAAAAGAGACAAAACCAACATCAGAAGCTTGACTCTGTTTCCATCCAGAAAACTCGGAGACGACGTCGTGTTAGCTAGGCTTGTGTTGTCTCGTGATGACATCGAGAGATTTAGAGAGCGAGTCAAGAACGTGTCACCGAGCCTTCACTTGTCAACTTTTTTCATCGCTTATGCTTACACATGGACTTGCTTCGTGAAGGCACGTGGAGGAAGCAGAGAAAGATGTAAAGGATTTATGATTGTATAT
Source organism: Cardamine occulta (assembly GCA_028015245.1). Lineage (NCBI taxonomy): Eukaryota > Viridiplantae > Streptophyta > Magnoliopsida > Brassicales > Brassicaceae > Cardamine > Cardamine occulta. Next base: position 8,131,848 of record CM051379.1, on the reverse strand, counting down.
TTGATACTGAAACAATGTACAAGTATTTACACAGCTTGTGATAGATTTGAGTATATCGGAAATATGGAAGATATACTTAAATCAATGATAAGAGAATATATGATAATATCGTAATACACCCCCTCAAGCTGGAGTACGTCAAGACACTCCAAGCTTGATAGCTAAATCGATAAAGCGATCTTGTGGCAACGGTTTGGTTAAGGCATCGGCTAGTTGATCAATGGTGGAAATGTGGGAGACTCGAAGATATCCTTGTTGTACCAATTCTCGAACAAAGTGATAGTCAATGGTAATGTGCTTCATCCGAGAATGAAACACAGGGTTGGCACAAAGATAAGTCACTCCAATGTTGTCATAGTGAACTATCGGAACCGAGAGAAGCTTGCCACCAAGTTCAGTTGAGAGAAAAAAAATCCATTTAACCTCCGTAGCAACTTCAGCAACCGCACGGTACTCTGCTTCTGTAGATGACTGGGCAACTCCTTTTTGTTTTCTTGAAGCCCATGAGATTGGAGACTTGCCCAAATAAACCATATAAGCATTTGTAGAACAGAGATCATCGCAATCCCCGCCCCAGTCCGCATCAGAGTAACCGGTGAGAGTGAGCGGTGAATGAGCACGAAGTGTACCTTTAGTGACTGTGCCTGCCAAGAACCGGAGCACACATTTGACAGCCTCCCAGTGAGCAGTTTTTAGACAACGCATAAATTGCGATAAGCGGTTTACCGCAAAAGCAATGTCCGGCCGAGTGAACGAGAAATATTGAAGACTTCCTACAATAGCTCTATATTCCTTTGCTGCCGAGTCACTAAGACTAATACCAGATTTTATGAGGGCCTGTGTTGAGCACATAGGAGTAAGTACAGGTTTGGCACCAGTCATGTGTGTCGTTGACAACAGATCCGTAGTATATTTCTGTTGTGTAAGGCGAAGCCCACCCGCAGTCCAAAAGATTTTAATGCCGAGAAAATATGATAACTGTCCCAAGTCTTTCAGAGAGAACCGATTTGAGAGCGCTTGAATGATGTAGTTGACCACTCGGAGACAGCTTCCAGTGATAATAATGTCATTGACATAAAGAAGAAGATAAAAATATACCTTGTTCTTGATGTATATAAACAGCGAGGCATCTGTGAGGGAGTTAAGAAAACCAATGCTGAGAAGAAAAGTTCGAATCTTAGTGTACCAAGCGCGAGGAGCTTGTTTAAGTCCATATATTGCCTTGTTGAGACGACACACATGGTGGAGATGATCTTTGTTGACAAAACCTGGAGGTTGATACATGTAAACTTCTTCATTTAGAGTACCTTGAAGAAACACATTGTTCACATCAAGTTGTCTAAGGTCCTAATTCTTTTTAACTGCCACATCAAGAACTAAACGGATGGTTGCGTGTTTGATGATCGGGCTGTAAGTCTCCTCAAAATCAACACCAGGTCATTGATGAAAGACTTTAGCCACAAGATGCAATTTATATCTCTCCACTTTGCCATTAGGGAGCCGTTTAATACAAAACACCCAGCGACATCCAACAATATTTTGAGCTTGCTCCGCGGGAACAAGATCCGAGTCCCTGTGCGAGTCATAGCATTGATTTCATCAGCACACGAATTTCTCCACTTCTCATCTTTGAGAGCATGAGAGATGGAGGTAGGCTCAATTTCCGCAAGTTGGGAAAACAAGCCATACTTGGGGTTAGGCTTAACAATATTATTCATAGACCTTGTTACCGGTCTTGTCGGTTCAGTAGTGTAAGCCGGAGATGCTGGAGGCAGTGTAGACGGCATGGAAATTTCAGCACTTGGAGTGGGTGAAGTATCTGTTTCCGTCAATGTCTCAAGTGAGAGAGCTCGAGGCGTAGGTTCCGGTGGTGCTGGAGCAGGCGGGAGAGAAGACTGAGTGAGCGGCGGATGATATATCGGAACAATTGACGCAAAAGGTGAGACTGAGGGTAAAGACTCAAGAGATGGACTCGAAGACTTGGTCTTTAGTGAGGAGAAAGGGAAAATATTGTCAAAGAAGTTAACATGGCAAGAGGTCTAGACACGAGAAGTGGAGACATCTAAACACAGGTAAGCACTTTGGGTAAGTGAGTATCCGAGGAAGACACAAGATGAAGACTTTGGACTTAACTTATGTTGAGAGTAGGGACGTAACCAGGGGTAACAAAGGCAACCAAAGGATCGAAGTTTCTCATAGTTTGGAGTTTGGTGAAATAAAACCTCAAATGGCGATGAGTTGTGTAACACCCGTGTTGGCATTCTGTCGATGAGATATACAGCAGGTGCAAAAGAGTAAGTCCAATAGGTATTGGGCATACCAGCGTGTGAAAGAAGAGAAAGCCCAGTCTCGACAATGTCCCAGTGACGACGCTCAGCCATTCCATTGTGTTCAGGTGTGTGTGGTGGTGAGGTAAGATGAGAGATTCCATTGGAGGCAAGGTATTGTGCTAATGCTATGAATTCGCCCCCATTATCCGAGTAGAGAGTTGTGATTTTTCTCTTGAACTTGTTCTCAACTAACTGTTTGAATGGTGGAAACACAACCAGTACCTCCGATTTTTTCTTTAGTGGTTATAGCCACACATAACGAGTAAAATGATCCACAAACACCACATAGTACTTATAACCATCAATTGAATAAACTGATGAGGTCCAAACATTAGAGTAAATTAAATCTAAAGGGCTAAAGGATTGTAAAGAAGACGACACAAATGGTAACTTATGAAATTTATTAGAAGAACAAGCATTGCAGTGAACAATGTTAGAAGGATGAGAGACTGGTAAATTAAATCGAGAAGTAATGATTTTGAGAATAGCAAGAGCGGGATGACCTAAGCGAGAGTGCCACTCGGACAAAGTGGACTTGACACTAGAAAAAAACCAAAAAAGGAGAAACTAAAGACTCGAACGTAGAACTGGAAGTCGCCGGCCACTCATACAGTTCTCCATTAGCCTTTCCTTGCACCATCTTTTCTCCCGACTTGAGATACTTCACCTGAAAAGTAGAGGGACAAAGTTGAACCATTACATTGTTAGCCTTGCATAATTTATTGACTGAAATCAAATTTTTCGTGATGGCGGGAACACAAAGAACATTGGAGAGAAGAAGAGGACGGATAGAGGAGGGTAATGAAGTTAAACCCGTATGAGTGACTTTGAGTCCTGAGCCATCGCCAATGTGAACTTCATGACCACCATTATAAGGTGCCTGAAGTGAGAGATTGCTTAGATTGGAAGCAATATGGTGAGAAGCTCCACTGTTAAGGAGCCATGGTGTTTGATCATATGGTGTTGAAGTGGTGTAATGAGCTTGAGCTTGCCACCGTGGAGGTGGTGACGGTGTCGGTGGATGAGGCCACGGTGGTGAAGCCGAGTTGGAGGTTGAGGATGATGTGGGTTGAAAACTACCAAGTTGCGGACAGTGCCGAGCACTGTGACCTTGGATGCTGCATAGTTGACACTTTCCAAGATAGGGTTTGGGTGAACGATATCCACCACGGCCAGAGGAATTTCCACCACGAAAATAGGGTTGTTGGTGGCATTGGCGGAGGCAGGAAACTCTATGGTGGCTTGTGAAGACATAGTAAGTGTGTTTTCCCGGTTTAACAACTTTTCATGAAGTTCTTCAACGGAGATAGGAGCATCTCGGTCATTCACCATCTCTATGATGGCTCGATATTCATCACCGAGGCCTTCTATGATAGTATCCAACAAGTCTTCATGATCCACCGGAACTCCAAGAAGAGCAAGTTGATCTGCTTTGGAAATAATTCCACGCATGTACTCGGTTATGGATTGAGTTCCCTTTGAGCTTCGTTTGAGCTGCTGCTTGATTTGTTTGATATGGCCATGAGACGGTGTGCCATAAGTATTTTCTAGGATCGTCCAGACATCGTGGGAAGTGATTTCTCTGGCTACGACTGATTGAACAGGGAGAGAGAGAGATCCAATCAAGGCACTGTAAAGTAACCTGTCTTGTCTCTTCCATGGAGCAAAGGCCGGGTTGGGTTGAACAAGTCCGTTTGTCATGACTATTGCAGTATGCTGGCTTTCAGGGTCATCGATGAAGGGGTGGAGTTCATGAGCTTCTAGAAGAGCTCGAACTTGAAGACGCCATGTGAGGAAGTTTGAAGCTGTGAGCTTCGTGATGGGTGACATGTTGATTCCAATTAAGGAATTGCGACAGTCGTCTTTGTTGTAGACGGCGACGGCGGAGCCCGTGTTATCGGTGGAGGTCATTGTTGATTGCTTGAGAGAGATGTAAGTTTTTTTTGTTTAGGGTTTGCTAGATCGATAGCTCTGATACCATGTAAAGGTTTTATGATTGTATTGATACAGCTTGTGATAGATTTGAGTATATCGGAAATATGGAAGATATACTTTAATCAATGATAAGAGAATATATGATAATATCCTAACAAAAGATCCGTGAGTTTACTGTTCGTTGGAGATTTTAGAGAAATGTTGAATCCGACGCTTCCGGTGAGTTACTTCGGAAATTGTATGTTTCCGGTGGGTAGTTACAACCATAAGGCGGTGGAGTTTATGGAAGAGAATGGATTTATGATGGCGGTTGGGATTCTTAGCAATTTGGTCAAAGGTTTGAGTTCAAGAAAGGTAGAGACGATTGCGGATTCGTTTGCTGACAGTTTTGCATTCAAGAGCATGTAGTTTAGGGCGGTAGCCGGGTCAACCCGCTTGGACATTTATGACTCGGATTTCGGGTGGGGAAGACCTGTTAAGGTTGATGTTGTTTCCATTGACCAAAATCGATCTCAATGGCTGAGAGACGTGATGAATCAGGTGGTGTGGAGATTGGGATGTGTCTAAAAAGACAGAAATGGAGAACACCTTCTAAGATATTTGGCCTTAAAATGCTTTTGGCTGTATAGAACACCTTCTAAGATATTTGGCGGATACCAAAAGCCTTGGTATTGATAGAGATACTCTACAAAAAAATTTCGATCTTTCGGAAGAGAAGACATGAACTCCTCACATTCTTGGTTAACTTTAGCTTCTGCCAATAACTTCGAAAGAGTGGTTTCGGAGTTTGCCATAGATTTTAGTGTTGTTTGAACCAAATGCTACGAAGCAAATGACTTATATGACTATATATAACTTTAAAATAAATTCTTTTGGTCAATATTATTTTAGACATAAATTTGATCATTGGTTATATATAATAGCATCTTCTCTATAAAAGGTGAAACTTTTTAACTCTGTTTCTCTATTTTTAATGTTTTCTTCCCCAAAAAGAATAATATATGGTTACTAATTAAATAATTTATTATGTATGATAAAATATAATTTTATAACATATGTCAAAATCCTATAGATAATAAAACACCAAATCTCGAACTATTACAAGATGTGTTCAATGTAGTCTGCTTAAAAGACAAGGAATCTACAAGTCTTTAACCTCATTAAGCATTAAACAAACAAGAGCCGAAAACTTTACTTTGTGCCTTTCTAGATTATGAAAGATCAAGAAGAAATCAATTGGTATATATTCTATAGACTTGAGTTCCAAAATATAAAAGTTCTACACCTTGTTCATTTTTTAACATCTTGCAAAAGAGAGATTTGAAGTTCCTCAAGAAGCAACAAGTGGTTACATTCTCTGAAAATAGTTTCATACTAAAACGATCCTACTTGTCGCAAACATACCAACCTTAAAAAGATGCTAGAAATGTGTCCGAGAGGCGGAAAAACAAACTCACTTTATAGTCATTCGACATCAGCAGCTCCCAATAGGTATGATGTTTGTAGATCATCTCCAAGAAGTGGAATATACTCTGATCCTCTCACGTGAACGCTAAAGCAAGCTAATAAAACCAAAAACAAAGAATTACAGAATCATTTTGATTGATATCTATAGGTGTGTGTGTATATGAAATTTAAAGTAATACCGTTCTCTATTTTGATCACACTTTGAAGCATCACTTCCATCTTAGATTTCATGTCGTAACTGTCATCCATCTTTGGCACAACTAGCAATAGTTCCCTATGAATCTGTCGAACACACTGGAAAATCCACTGCGCGAATTCGATTTCACCATCTGATATTCGGCCAATCGCCATTCGCATTAGCTCTCCAGTCAAGTCCGCAAGCTGTGCAAGTAAAAGACAATAATCAAACACAATTTAGAAATCCAAACAAATAGAAAAAATCTTTAACAGTAACGATACCCCAAGAAAATAGACAAGGACATTGATCTGCAACGGCTCTAAAGAAGGGTCACTAAGCGTCCCAGACACACAAAACTTATAAAAAGTTGCAGCCTAAATATATTTCTGCACCTGTAAGTTACCCCAAACACACTACACATTACTAAAACATCATTAACCAACAAAATGGTTCACAAAAGATCAATGATTCATCTCTCACAAACCCCTGGGGAATAAGCTCGTCTCAGCTTCCAAAAATCAGTCCCTTGAAGCTCGTTCATTAGCCGAGAAAAATGTTGATCCCTCACTGCTTCTAAATCTTTCCCTGCTTTCTCCAAAACTTCTTCTTTGTTGTCTTTACTAAGTCTGCCGCATAACATTGTATAAAGTATAAACCAAACAAACAAACATAATCTTGATTCTTGATGAACACAAACAAAACAACAGAGATTCGAATGTTACCTCTGAACCTGAAAGATAACCTTTTTTACTGTTCATTGTGATATCACGACTTGCCTTCACCACTCTTTCTCGCTTCTCATTCTACAAAGAAGAAAAAAAATGGCGGACCAAAGATAAAGCATTCTCCTTTATACTCAATTCCAGGATACACAAGACTCATTATTGACTTAAAATAACAGAAGAATCAAAGTTGTAATTTGAAAGATCATTTCTTTAGTTATCTACCTCATAAATTTGACATATAGAACTCAATCCTATAACGCAAAGTTTGAATCTTTTTAACAACATAAACCTAGAAAAAATTGAGCTTTCTCAGGAAAATTGAAAGAGGAAAAAAAACTTACAAAGTTATTGAGCTAATCAGCGTAAGTAGAGAAAGCATCTTTCATGGAGGATTCAGTACTCATCGTTCTAGCTTTCTTAAGCAATTGTTCAGCACCAGTCTCTGCAACTACACACACAAAATCCAAAAAAAATAACCCTCGTTACCAAATTTACACTAAAGAGAGAGACCATCCGAATCATAGAATAAATGGAGGAGTTAGTGTTTATACATACTTTGATGGACTCTCTGAGATTTTAATTTAGGAGCTATGAACTTGAAGGCTATTCTTTGGAACAACGCCGATGAACAACTCAACATTTGTTTTGGTTTCTCCGATGCTTTGGTTACTCGAAGTCGAAGATGTTAATTTGAGTTCCATTATTTGTCTACTTTGATTGGTAGAATATTCAACTACGGTGATCAAACTTTTCTTCTAGAAAAACAAATGTTTAATTTAATTTTTGTTAACTAAAACTGTTTTTTTTTTTAATTAAATTTAACTAAAACTGTTTTAAAGTTCCAAAAGAAAATTTTTAGCCACTACAAACCAAAATAGATTTTTTTTATATATAAATGATATGGTAGTATGTATATATTTTTTGCAATTTCACATTTCACAATCAGACTCGTTAGATATTTTATATTGCTGTTTTACAATGTATTGGCAAAAACACCAAAAAATAGTATTTGGAAGTGTATTTTGTTTTTTCTTTCCTACATTCCAAATGAGAAAGAGCAAAATCTTCATATAAAAAAAAGTGCATGGGAGAACGAAGATAAAACCATTGTAAATTTTGAAAAGAATAGAATCGTTGTGAAAGTGAAATACCGTTTTTTACAATCTCCTTGCTATTTAACAAAAACTCTTTACTTCTCTAATCACCTTTTCTCTCTTCTTCCACATTTGAATTTGCGAAGAAACAAGAGCTTTGATGTGTCTGCCATGGAAGCTTGAGAAAGCAGGTGATTATTGCTTACGGGAAAGTTTACAAAGGCTACTGGGATGATCGTTGCTTTGAAGAAGACGTGTTTCCATGAGGATGAATAAGGTTTTTTTTGCGAGATCTCTATATTGCCTCGCGATCCCCACATCGTTAGGTTTGATTTCGATTTCATGTTTGATTGTTTCTAGGGTTTATTCTCCCCAATTTCTTGAGTTTGATCTCTGATTGTTCCTTCAATTCTTGCTTTGTTCTAGGGTTTAGTTGATTAATTGATCGCTCAAGTGATGTAATGGTAACTCACTCGTTTTGTTTGTTTATGTGATTTATATAATCTTTCATGATTCATCTCTGGGCTGGTTCAGTGATTGCCAAAATAGAATATGTTTTGGTATGTATTGATTCCCTTATTATTATGGGGTAATGTTGAAAAACGATTTCATGAGGTTGAAATCGAACATGTCAAATTTGAATTCTGGCTTAGTCATAGATGAAACTTTTCAGTGGAGCTTTGTGAGACAAATGGAAGATGCCAAATTTTGAATGATATGAACTTACTTCTGGCTTTGTCATGGACGAATACATAGCTAGAAATGTCATGCAACATATGCTTATGCAGAAATAGTGTTGTAACCATGTCAGTTTTTGTTCACATATATTCTCAGGTTCACAGAGGACTATTTTTCAGTGACAACTCTGTTCTCAGATGTAGCAATACCAAATAATTGCTTGACAAACATCTCAACGTGACTGGAGGGAAAGTTTATACTCGGTTTTCGTTCTGAACCAAATGGTTATCTACACATTGGATATGCCAAGGTAGAATATACATGTTATTGTTGAAAGTTAAACTTGATTTTGGATAAAGTTTAATTATTGGGCCAAACCCAATATATGATCCAAATTCTAGAATCTTCTCTACAAATATCAACACCTCCACCTCCTTAAAAGATTCTAGAATTTTTCTAGAATCATCTCAACATCTCTCCACCTCTTTAAGAATAAAAATCTAGATATTTTCATAAAATTATCTAGATAATTATAATAAAATAATATAGATATTATGATAGAATAATCTAGATATAAGATTGTAATATTCTAGACATTTTGTAGTTTGGAGGCTATAAATACCTCCTCACCCTCTCATTTGTAATCTAGTTCAAGAAGTTTTAAAAAGTTAAGAAGTTAAGAAGTGAGTAATAAGAAAGAGTTGTAAAAGAAATCAAAGCCTTCCATTGCCTACATTTCTCTTCTAAATACTTAAACACTCTCCATCATCATCTTAAAAGTTTTTTTTTCTCCCAACAAAGTGGTATCAGAGCTAGAAGATTCACATCAAGATGGCGAACAATGGTGTTCCTTTCCAAGTCCCGATGCTTACAAAGAGCAACTATGACAATTGGAGTCCACGAATGATGGCTATCCTAGGAGAACATGACGTGTGGGAGATAGTCAAGAAAGGCTTCTTTGAACCAGAGAATGAAGATAGTATATCTCAAGCTCAAAAGGATAGTTTGAGAGACTCAAGGAAGAGAGACAAGAAAGCTCTCTGTCTAATCTATCAAGGATTAGATGAAGATACGTTCGAGAAGGTCGCGGAAGCTACGTCGGCCAAAGAAGCATGGGAGAAGCTTCGAACATCCTACAAGGGTGTTGATCAAGTCAAGAAGGTACGTCTTCAAACTCTAAGAGAAAAATTTGAAGCATTGCAAATGAAGGAAGGTGAGCTCGTCTCAGATTACTTCTCAAGAGTTTTAACGGTTACAAATAGCTTAAAAAGAAATGGAGAGAAGTTAGATGATGTGAGAATCATGGAGAATATTGTCACCATCATAGAAGAGACAAAAGATTTAGAGGCTATGACAATGGAGCAACTTCTTGGATCATTACAAGCCTATGAAGAAAAGAAGAAGAAAAAGGAAGATATCGCCGAATAAGTACTAAAGATGCGGATTGATCATGTTCAAGAAGGAAATGGCCAAAGTTATCAAAGAAGACGTGGTGGTCAAGTACGAGGACGAGGTCGTGGATATGGAAATGGATGAGGTTGGAGGCCCTATGAAGATAACACCAACCAAAGAGGAGAAAGCTCATCAAGAGGTCATGGGAAAGGAAATCAAAAATCAAGGTACGATAAATCTAGTGTCAAGTGCTATAATTGTGGGAAGCTTGGACATTATGCTTCTGAATGTAAAGCTCCCAACAACAAAACAATCGAGGAGAAGGTCAACTACGTTGAAGAAAAAATCCAAGAAGAAGACATGTTATTAATGGCTTATAAGAAGGATGAACAACAAGATAATCATAGATGGTACCTTGATAGCGGTGCAAGTAATTACATGTGTGGGAGAAAAAGCATGTTTGTGGAGCTTGATGAATCGGTGAGAGCAGATGTGGCCTTAGGAGATGAATCAAAAATGGAGGTTCAAGGTAAAAGAAAAATTCTCATCCGATTAAAGAATGGGGATCATCAATTTATTTCCAATGTCTACTATATTCCAACCATGAAGACCAACATCTTGAGTCTTGGACAACTCTTAGAGAAAGGTTATGATATTCGATTAAAGGATAATAGCCTTTCTATAAGAGACCAAGAAAATAATCTCATTACAAAGGTGCCGATGTCAAAAAATAGAATGTTTGTCCTTAACATTCAAAATGACATTGCACAATGTCTCAAGATGTGCTATAAAGAGGAGTCTTGGCTTTGGCATCTTCGATACTGGCATCTCAACTTTGGAGGATTAGAGTTGCTTTCGAAGAAAGAAATGGTGAGAGGATTACCTTGCATCAACCATCCAAATCAAGTTTGTGAAGGGTGTTTACTTGGAAAACAATTCAAAATGAGTTTTCCCAAGGAGTCAAGCCAAGAGCTAAAAAGCCATTGGAGCTAATACACACGGATGTGTGTGGTCCGATCAAGCCAAAATCTCTCGGTAAAAGCAACTACTTCCTTCTCTTTATTGAGGATTTTTCAAGAAAAACATGGGTTTACTTTTTGAAAAAAAAATCAGAAGTATTTGAAAACTTCAAAAAGTTTAAAGCCCATATTGAGAAGGAATGTGGCCTTGTGATCAAAGCCATGAGATCCGATCGTGGAGGAGAGTTTACATCCAAAGAATTTCAGAAGTATTGTGAAGATAACGGCATTCAAAGATAATTAACGGTGCCAAGAACCCCTCAACAAAATGGAGTAGCGGAAGGAAAAATAGAACAATTCTTGAGATGGCGAGGAGCATGTTAAAAAGTAAAAAATTACCAAAGGAGTTATGGGCAGAAGCAGTCGCGTGTGTGGTTTATCTATTAAACCGATCCCCAACAAGAAGTGTCTCGGGAAAAACTCCACAAGAAGCTTGGAGCGGAAGAAAGCCCGGTGTTTCTCACTTAAGAGTCTTTGGAAGCATTTCTCATGTTCATGTACTGGACGAGAAGCGAAGCAAACTAGATGATAAAAGTGAAAAGTATATCTTCATTGGTTATGATACTAACTCCAAAGGCTACAAGCTCTACAATCCGGACACGAAGAAGATAATCATAAATCGAAATGTTATTTTTGAAGAAGAAGGAGAATGGGATTGGAGATCAAATGATGAAGATTATAATTTCTTTTCACATTTTGAAGAAGATGATCTCGAGCAACCAAGAGAGGAGCCTACTACACCACCAAGTTCACCAACAAGTTCTCAAGAAGAAGAAAGTTCAAGCGAAAGGAATCCACGTTTTAGAAGTCTACAAGAACTTTATGAGGTAACCGAAAATCAAGAAAATCTTACTTTATTTTGCCTATTTTCGGAGTGTGAGCCCATGGATTATCAAGAAGCCATTGAAAAGAAGACATGGAGAAATGCAATGGATGAAGAGATCAAGGCGATAGAAAAAAATAATACGTGGGAGTTGGCTTCACTTCCAAATGGGCACAAGGCGATCGGTGTAAAGTGGGTGTACAAAGAAAAAAAAAATTCTAAAGGAGAAGTAGAGAGATACAAGGCAAGATTGGTGGCTAAAGGCTATAGTCAAAAAGCCGGAATTGACTATGACGAGGTATTTGCTCCTGTTGCTCGTTTAGAAATGGTTAGACTAATCATTTCATTGGCGGCTCAAAACACGTGGAAGATACATCAAATGGATGTCAAGTCAGCCTTCTTAAATGGAGAACTTGAAGAAGAAGTTTACATTGAGCAACCACAAGGCTATATAATCAAGGGACAAGAAGATAAAGTCTTAAGGTTGAGAAAGGCACTTTATGGGTTAAAACAAGCTCCAAGAGCTTGGAATACTCGAATTGACAAGTACTTCAAGGAGAAAGATTTCATCAAGTGTCCATATGAGCATGCACTCTATATCAAAATTCAAAATGGTGATATATTGATTGCATGTTTGTACGTAGACGACTTAATATTCACGGGTAATAATCCAAGTATGTTCGAGGAGTTCAAGAAAGAGATGACAAAGGAGTTCGAGATGACGGATATTGGATTGATGTCTTACTACCTCGGAATTGAAGTGAAACAAGAAGACAATGGAATCTTCATTACTCAAGAATGCTATGCTAAGGAGGTACTTAAGAAGTTCAAGATGGAAGACTCAAATCCAGTTAGCACGCCGATGGAATGTGGAATCAAGTTATCAAAGAACAAGGAAGGAGAAAAAGTGGATCCAACACTCTTTAAGAGCTTGGTTGGAAGCTTACGTTATTTAACATGCACAAGGCCCGATATCTTATATGCGGTTGGAGTTGTTAGCCGTTACATGGAGCATCCAACAACAACTCATTTCAAGGCGGCAAAAAGGATTCTTCGCTATATCAAAGGTACCATAGACTTTGGCCTATACTATTCTATCTCTAACGATCACAAGGTTGTTGGATATAGCGATAGCGACTGGGGTAGAGATGTAGATGACCAAAAGAGCACAAGTGGCTTCGTGTTCTACAATGGAGATACGGCGTTCACATGGATGTCGAAGAAGCAACCAACCATTACATTATCCACTTATGAAGCAGAGTATGTAGCGGCTACTTCCTGTGTTTGCCATGCTATTTGGTTACGAAACTTGTTAAAGGAGTTAAGCTTGCCACAAGAGGAGCCAACGAAAATCTTTGTGGATAACAAGTCAGCAATAGCATTGGCGAAGAACCCCGTCTTCCATGATAGAAGTTAGCACATTGACACACGCTATCACTACATTAGAGAGTGTGTTAACAAGAAGGAAGTGCAGTTGGAGTATGTGAAGACAAATGATCAAGTAGCCGATATCTTCACCAAGCCTCTTAAACGCGAAGATTTTATCAAGATGAGGAGTTTGCTTGGAGTAGCAAAATCAAGTTTAAGACGGGGTGTTGGAAGTTAAACTTGATTTTGGATCAAGTTTAATTATTGGGCCAAACCCAATATATGATCCAAGTTCTAGAGTCTTCTCTAGAAATATCAACACCTCCACCTCCTTAAAAGATTCTAGAATTTTTCTAGAATCATCTCAACATCTCTCCACCTCCTTAAGAATAAAAATCTAAATATTTTCATAGAATTATCTAGATAATTGTAATAAAATAATATAGATATTATGGTAGAATAATCTAGATATAGGATTGTAATATTCTAGACATTTTGTAGTTTGGAGGCTATAAATACCTCCTCACCCTCTCATTTGTAATCTAGTTCGAGAAGTTTTAAAAAGTTAAGAAGTTAAGAAGTTAAGAAGTGAGTAATAAGAAAGAGTTGTAAAAGAAATCAAAGCCTTCCATTGCCTACATTTCTCTTCTAAATACTTAAACACTCTCCATCATCATCTTAAAAGTTTTTTTTTCTCCCAACAGTTATATCATATTTTTTTGAAAGGCCTACGTTTTTTTTGTATGGTCATTTTTAATGGTTGTTTGTATTTTTAGCCTATTTTTGTTGATTTTGGTCCTGCAAAGGAGCGAGAGGGCTGTTGTTATCTAAGGTAAAAAAGTTTTTGGTCATTTTTACTTCGGTTTCTTACATCTTTTGCTTTCATATGGCGATCATTGTTCTTTCTTAAGGACATATGAAAATCTGATTTTTCAAGGTATGATGATACAAATCCTGAGGCTGAGAAGAAAGAGAATATTAATCACATTGAAGATATTGTTAACTGGATAGGTTGGGAAACCTTCAAGGTATTTGTGAGCACCTGTGTCAAACAAGAGCTTTCAACCTTGTCATCGCAGCAAAGCGTTTGAAGAAAAAGATCTTCCATGATTTAATGATATTGTATTTGAAGACCTGTTGCTCGAGGAACACGACAGTTGGGAGTGCCAGGTGCATGCGCAAGCAAAAAAGGTGAAAAAGCTACCAACCTCTCATTTCCTAACAAATGAAGGTTCATTGATTTACCCAATGGATAATAGAAGGTGCCAAGTGTGAAAAATAAATAATATGATATATATGCTGTTGTTGAAGAAGAAGAAGTGTACACACATTATTCTGAAGAAATAGAGTCAATCTTAAGAGAGAAAAAGAGAGTCTTGTGTTTGTTAGTGTGTAACCTTAGAATATCAGATCAGTTCTAAACTCAAGTAATGACGTTAGGGAACTGGTTTTGAACAATCTTGTGTGTGAAATTAGTTCTGTTGAAATAGTTCTAGGTTGAGATTAAGTTCAGGGTCAAACCACGGTAGTGGTGTTGTGCAACACTGAAATATGAGTCCTGTATTGAGTCAAGGTTATTTAATCGAATATAAAGTTAGTGTTCTTTGGTTTACTCTTATATCATCGTTTTCACAGTATTATTATTTTTGGTGACAGGTCAAGTGAAGTAAATCTCGTCCTCTATTTTTATGTCTATTGTCTCAACAGACAAGCTCACCAACACTCAAACAAATTGCACCCAAAACTCAGAACACACACAAAGACAACAAAAAACATATATACACACACATAACCAATCAGCAGAACAACATCATGTCACACACAATAAACTCAAACAAAAGAAACTCATAACACACTCAAACGCAAAAAAAAAGTTAAACTGACTCGGTATGTGTCATCTCTCTCTCTTTCGCTGCAGGTCTAGAAGGAGCAATCTTGATGCAAAAGGTACACAGTCTTGCTTATTTCTCGCTGAATGTTACCCTTGCAACTACTAAATTCAAGTATTGATTATTTGTTACATATATTTTTGTTTGTGTCTTCTGGGATCTTTTGCTACATGGGAACCAAACTTTGTTAAGTCAGTTCTTGCCTTTTTAATTTTCCCCAAGTGATGTAACCCTCGGATTCCACCAAGATAAACACACGGACTCAAAGATTAAAGCTATGGGGAATCGATTGATATCGATGAAGGGATAGGTTTGTGATTGATTCCACAATCAAAGGCTATTCCTCACGAGAATCCAAGGCTCTCCACGAAAAACCAAGTGAATTGATTCCACAAAACACTTAGAACTCGTAAGATTATATTTGATTCAAGACAAGCTTTGAAACAAAACAAACTGAAATTTCTTATTGATCTTAAAACTTATATTGGAAGTACATGGAAATGGAGCTTATATAGGCTCAGTGATATCTCTAACGGTCTGAAAGAAATACAAAAGGAAAGAAATAACTAAGGAACGTGAAACAGATCACTCTTGAAGAAAACTAGCCGTTTGGCTTTAATAGAGGATTGTGAGGATGAAGGCTGAAGAGATACGCTTCTGTTTAGGGTTAAATGGACGTCTAGGACTGTCTTGATGAGATGGAGTGCCTGGATCAAAAGGAAAAAACGTGGTCTTGAGAGGAAAGGCAAAGGCTCCTCCGGAAAAGAAAAGTTTCTTGTTATCTGATATTTGGCGTGTGGGGACAAGTGTCGTCGTTTCTGCAGCCTCAAAACAACATGTAGTATTCAAGGGAATGAGATAAAACAGCAAGGAGTCTTCTAGAAGTAGCGTAAAGTCTCCTAGGCGCCATTGGAGGCAGCCTCCTAAACCCGTGAGGTTTTGAATAAGGCAAGTTGGGACTCCTTTGGTTTAGAAATTGAATATCTCCCAAACATAAACCGTTATTGACTTGATTCCAACTTCCGTGCACCTCTGATGGATCAAGCTTGTAGAAAAAGTCGATTTGTAGCTGAAATATTCTTGGTTTGGTCTGAAATCTCCAGTTTATTTTTGTAGGTTCAAATCAGGTAAGTTGGAGATCACCCGATTTTTAAATTGCGTAACTCTAACTCTTTCGTTTGAACTTTGATTAAGTTGATTCCACTTCATGGAATTTTGTTTTTGAGCTAAGAATGTGGCTGGAAGAGTTGTTCTTCGACTTCATTTGTCCTAGACAAGGCTTGTTGGTCTCCTCAGGTCTCCTTAGGTGGTTGTGGCTAGTACCACCTCTTGTGTCCGTCATCTCCGAATCAACGTTTGTATTGATTCTTGCACCACCAAGGTATGTTCTCTTAAATCTTCTTCGTTTACTTGTTCTTTTGAATTTGCTTTTACACTTTGATGTTTTGTCCCTTTTCTTATGCAGCAACAGGTCTCATAGTTTAATGTAACGTATCTCAGAATGCAAAGAATGTTATATGGGTTCTTCTCAATCACGTAAACAAAGCATATGAAGAGATGTATTTAAAATTTAACAGTTAAGAATCCAACAATTTTAAATGCCCGGTGACGTAAAGCTTAATTAACCTAAATTATTTGTGTTGATGACAGCATACAATATTTCCTAAGACCCGTAAATTTTACAATAAATTAAATGTGAGAAAATCATTAAATTAAATATTTGTTGTTAAAAAATATCTTACACTTAAGAAAAAAAATAGAAAGAATGGTTTGTTAGAGAATATATTTGTTCTACAAAATTTTATTTTTACATAAATAAATTAATTTAACTTTCTATTTAAAAATTTTATTATTAACGTATTAAAAATCTATATCATATATAGTACTTTTTGATTCCATTTTCTTATTTGTTTTTCCAACCACCGTGTAAAATATTTCTGGAAAAATATCTAGAATCCGAATAACCAAACCAAATCTAATCCAAAAGAGATACTAACCCGACAATAGTCTGAATAAGTCCTAGATTTTTATATCTGATGGACTTAATCCGAACCAAAGCGAAGACCAAAATCCGAAATATTGAGAATAAATTATATATTCAAAATTATTAATTGTAGTTAAACTTGATTGAACCTAATTACCCTACATTATGAACCTAAAAAGTATCAATGATTTTTATACTAAAATTAAAAAATACCCAAAATTAATAAAACAAAATATCTAAAAGTTCATAGTTATATTTGTGAAAACTTAACCCATTTTCATTTATTTATTCTGATATTTCATGTACCGGAATCTTACTCAAACTTAGAACAACAAAACCAAATCAAAAGTTATAAATATCTGAATGGGTCATAGGCCTCTAAACCCGGAAACCCGAAAAGCTGAACCAAAACCGAATGCACAGACCTAGTGTGAGATCTGGCCAAAACAAATCCGGTAACCGGCGGTTATGTTCTCGCTTGTATCTAGGCGAGACCTTCTTCTAGTAAAATCTTCGATTTTCCTTTGAATTCCTTTGGTTTTGATATTCTATCGGTTCCTAACCGAATATCTTTTTCTTCTCGCACATTCATTCGCCAAAAACCTTCACAATTTCTTAAAAATTTATAAATTTATTAGAACATAAATAGTATAATAATATAAAAATCTAAATTTAAAATTTTTTAAATTTTAACATATATTATAAAAATGAAAACTAAAAATTATCCACTTTTATTTTACTTGTTTTCTTTGATTTTCCTTTTCTTTTAGGGAAAACAAAAATAATTTTTTTTTACACATGTCTTAATCTTATCGATCAACCGACACGTTCATGATTTTTTGAAAATTTATAAATTTATTAGAACTTAAATAATATAATAATATAAAATTTTAATTTTGGAAATTTTTTAAATTTTATTGAAATAAAAATATTTAACATATATTAGAAAAATAAAACTAAAAATTATCCACTTTATTTTTAATTTTTTTTTATTTTCCTTTTCGATTATGGAAAATAAAAATAATATAA
>CM051379.1:8088837-8113837 GCA_028015245.1 Cardamine occulta | reverse complement strand
TTTTTATGAAACATATTATAATCTTATCGATCAACCGACACGTGTCATGATCTTATGGATTATAATTTTGGCACGTGTCGATCTCTTGTGAGTGCAACCTAACTTTATATAATAAGATATATATATATATCTTTTGATAAATTGTTTCCTAATATTATTTTACGCAACTAAATTTGTCTTTTATTTGCTTTCAACTGATGATGGCGTGATATCTTTATTTTTCTTCTATTAATATTTTCTTGTATTTAACTATACTAATCTTATCTATAAGCTACTAAATTACTAAAGTAAAGAGGCTCATCAACACATTCTAATTTTAACAATCTATTATATAAAAAGACTCCAATTGTTTTCATTCATCTTTCTTTAGTTATTGTTTATTTACATATGAATTATATAAAGCTTCAAATTCATATAGACATTCAATTATTTTGTTGTAAATCTAACTGTAACTGTATTTCGGAATGTAACAGGACTGTTTTCAACCGTAACCGTACCGTAACCATATAAAATGGTTAAAAACCATAACCGTTAATAGTAAAAATATATTAGTTATGGTTAACCGTAAATTATTAACTATAATCGTTAATTAACCGTAACCGTATAAAAACTATTGGTTAATCGCATGGTTAACCTAAAAATTATAACCGTAACCATTTTGAAAGTAGAAAAAATATACACATAATTAATCATAACCATAATTTTTTTGTGTAAACTAAAAATGCTACTAATAGTAATCTTTATTTTAATCATCAAATAATTGAATCTAATTTAATGTATATAACTATAACCATATATAAGTGTAACCGTTTTAGCTGTATATTAAATGGTTAAAATTAAGCTTAAAAAAAACTTATAATCGTAACCGGTAGTTAATTAACCATAATCTTAATATTCGTAACCGTGGTGATGCCTAATGAGATATATGTAGGCTTTGGGTTGGTGGCACTTACGAGTCCATATATTCTGTTGGAGCTGAATGATTGGTGTTTATGTAAACTTTGGATGCTATAGCTGACTTTAAGTAAAAGGTACCTTGTATCAATGGTTTTGAAAATGTTAGGCATCAGGAAAGGTATGTCAAATACAATGGCATTTGCTAGGTGCTATATTTTTAATAATTACCTGGAAAATTATATGGATTAAACTTCGGAAGATGATGACATTGTTTTTGTTCTTCCAAAAATTGAATATACGTTGGACTTCAGATGCTTGATGGTCCCAATTAGTGATGCAGATTGTGCCTCCCCTGTTCAAAGAATGTAATTGAATTAGATGGTTTGAAATTACTTCACTAATAGAAACATTTCTTCTTGGTATATACAGTGGTTATCAATAGAAACATTTGACTTCGTATATACATAGTGGGTGGGAATTTAACTTACTTTTTCATCAAAAGCATTACAACAATATTCTAAACTGATTTGACATCCTCTAAATTAGCTCCATCTGTGCTTTGAATTTGGCCCACACCAGCTGCATCAATGGGAGAGGTTTAAACAAAAAAAAATGAAAGAGCAATTATAATAGGAGTCAAGTTTGGAAATTGTTTTAAAAACCTGGTAGTTGTAAGTTGCTGTTTGCAAGAGAGATGAACTGTGGATATGTGTAGAGACGAAACATTTCTAGCTTGATGCAGTTGATTGTTTCTGGTAGTTTTGTGAGCACAGTTGCATCAGAAAATCTGATGCAGAGCTTGTTGTCGGTGACCTTGTACCGCAAAGTTGATAATTCCAGCTAGGAAAAGTTAAAACAATTTCAAGGATAAGACAGAATTAATCAAAATGCAGAGACAAGTGTAGAATGTGAAACATGATTTAGTGCCAAAAAAAAAAAATAACGACAGTTTGGTGAATTCAGATTTGAAACCCAAATATAAACCCTTAGTAATCAGGCAATTTCGAGAAAACGGCATGGAACCCCTAATTTACCGCCTACCGAGAACACATCAGCGGAGAGGGAAAAGAAAATGGAGCTGGACAACGAAGGGGATTAACGGCTTTGTTAGGATCCATATTACACTCTTTAAGCATAGCATAAATCTCTGTGTCAGGAGAGTTTACAATTTCCTTCAACCTTTGTGCTTTTTACTATTTTTCTTGAGAGTCTCGAAGAGGAGAGCTTGGCGTGAATGTGATGCAGAGGGAATCGGAGAAATCAGGTTTTTATTTTATTTGTGTTAAAATTAAGTATGATGTGGATCTTTATTGCTGACATGGCTGGAAAGCATGACAAATAAGAGACTGATGTGACAAGCTTGCTGGCTCTCATTTTCTGCTGTGTGTCATTCTGGAGAGTTCTCTTCACTTAGAGGAAGCCCTCAGTCTAACTCAATGACTCTATGGATAAATCGGCTAAGAAACTATTGGTGTTAAGAACATCTCCAACCTTTTACACTATTTTGTTGTTGAAACTATACTATTTTTATATAATTTTAACAATAAACAACTTGTCATCTCCAACCACAACACTAAAAATCATACTACAAAAAATATTATATATTATTTTATTATTCAAATAAATATTTGTTTTGTTATTTAATAATTTTGATTAATATTGTTTTTATTATATGATTATATTACATTAAAAACATATCATATTAAAATTATTTATTATTTTCTCATTTTATATCTATTTTGTAAAAAAAAATTTTATTTTTTTATTATTTTATTAATAAAATAAGTAAATAGTGTTTGGTGTTTTGAATAGTATTGCACCAAATTTAGTGTAATACTATACCATTATAATATAATAGTATAATTTTTAGAGCTACATTGGAGAGGTTTTGGTGTAAAAATTACACAAAATAGTGTTTTGTAATCCTATTGGATATGACCTAACCACTGCGTTTTCGTTTCCTACGGTCTTTGTATTATATCTTGTCCACAATCATTGTTTTGGTCCATGTTAATTGTTTTTGTCTATAAAATTCTAAACGAATAATCTCTAATAAAAACTCATAGCAAAGCTTAGAGGTCGCCGATTCGAATGACGCTTGAGACGAAACTAATATTATATGTTATGATTTTGGGCTTTGAAAGTTTACGGGTTTTGGCCCAAAACCTCCTGATATTCAAAATAAAATAAATAAATAAATAAACTTTAGCATACATATTACAAGTGGTCTATGATTATTAACTCCAAAAGAAGTTACTACCTTATAATAAATAAAAATGACAGAAGCATCATTCCAACTGATTTTGCAAAAGGTTATACAACTACGATTATTTTTAAAAAATGATATAAAAAACAAAAAATTGCGGTATCTAAAAAAATAGTTTGGAATATGGAAATATATAATGTAATTTTTGATAATAACATATTTCAAAAAAGAATAGCATGACATATTGAAAAATAGTGTTAACATGATATAAAAAAGTGAAGTTTAACCGAGATCAGAAAAGAAGAAAAATAAAAATAACAAGAATTTTTTTTAAATAACATGAAATGGAGATGAGTGGCATGTGATAAAACAAAATTTTCTAGAAAAAATCTGAAAAAGAAAAAAGAAACCATAAATAATAAAGTTTTTGAAAAAATATCGTGAAATAGAGATGAATCACACATATGATAAGACGAAAGACTGTAATAGTATCTCCATAACCCCTTTAACTCATCCTGTTTATTTGAAATTATTTTCTTAACTAACTTTTGTTTCATAGTTAATTTTTGCTATTATCCATAAAACTATATAACTAAAATACTGCATAATTTCTCACCGTACACCGTATATATACCATATAGTCGACCATACATCATATAAACTATATATAACCGTGTAACACTGGTTTTTACTTTTTAATGACAAAATTAATTAAACCTGTCAAAATTCCAATTACTTCAAAAATTGTTAAAGAAAATATCAATAACTTTTCTTTTCTGGTAAAAGTAAAATAAATATCAAATAAGTAAATAACTTATGAGAGTTGAAGTTATCCTAAAGTCCTAAATTGGTCAAAACCCTCACGACAGAGATTCAGATTCAGACAATTAAAAACAAAAATGGCTGGGAGATTCTGTCAAAGAGACGGCGGGATCATGACGGCGATGGTGGCGGTGGTCGTCTCCGACGTCGGAATGAATACTCTGTTCAAAGCAGCAAGTTCAAAAGGAATGAGTTCTTATGTCTTCCTCGTTTATTCTTATGGCATCGGAGCTCTTCTTCTTCTTCCTTCTCCTTTCCTCACACACAGGTCTCTCTCTCTCTCTCTCTATCTCTCTCTCTCTCTCTCTCTCTCTCTCTCTCTCTCTTTCTCTCAATACTTCTTCTTGAATCTACAAAAATCCAAAATCTTGAAAATTAAAATCTCAGGTCAAGATCTCTTCCACCATTGAAATTCTCAGTACTTTATAAAATGGGACTTCTTGGTTTACTTGGGTAAGATCTTTCTCTCTCGTTCATCTCTAATCCCTGATCAAGATTTGTGTTTTTTTTTTTTTTTTTTTTTTTTTACTTATTAGAGATGATGATGATGAATTGATGACGTCACTCTTCAGATGTGTATATTTGATGTTAGGTTACACAGGAATCAAATACAGCTCTCCAACTTTGGCTTCAGCAATGAGTAATCTAACTCCTGCTTTCACTTTCCTCTTCGCTCTTCTCTTTGGGTACTTTCTCTTTTACCAAACTTCTAGGAATTAAATAGTAACTAATTTAGTTAAACATTATATTTATATTTTTAACAATATAAAAGCAAGGTTTTGTTATTTTGGAATCACAATAAATGTTTGGTTTTATAATGTTAGAATGGAGAAAGTATCAATAAAGAAAAATAGCAGCATAGCTAAAGTAGTAGGCACAATAGTTTCAATAACAGGTGCATTAGTGGCTACTCTCTACCATGGCCCTATCATCTTCTCCGCATCTCAGCCGTCCGTTTACCTCCCCCAGTCTATCTCGCCGCCTCCTTCGCCATCGTCAAATTCTAACTGGGTCATCGGTGGAGGTCTCCTAGCCTTGGAATACACTCTCATTGCTATCTCTTACATCATTCAGGTCACTTTGGTCATACAAGATATATTAATTGATTGATTCATATAACGAAACTTAAGCTAAGTTTAAAAAATTTCTTAACGGTTTTGGTGGTGTTAGACACATATTATGAGGGAATATCCATCGGAATTCGTGTTGGCGCTTTCGCACAATGTATGCGTTTCAATCTCTTGTGCATTTGTTAGTGTTTTCGCGGAGAAGAACAATCCGAGTGCGTGGATTATGAGATCGAAAATTATGTTGATATGCATTGTTGCAACGGTATGGAAATGTTTCTATAGTTTTTAGTCAATTCTAAAATCAGTAACTATCTTATTAGGTTTGAATTTTTTTGTTAATGCTTATATTAGGGGATGGTAAATTCGACGGGTTATGTTGTCGAGTCATGGACGGTGCGACATAAGGGTCCATTCTTCCTAGCAATGTTCAGGCCATTATCTATATTAACCGCGATAGTACTAGGGGCGATATTTCTAGGCGATTCTCTTTACCTTGGAAGGTGAGAATGAAGAGTTTGAAATCTCAAAAGATGGATCATCTAATTGATATTTACTTTTGATTTTTATTCTTTGTATTTGGCAGTGTGATTGGTGGAACGTTGATAACAATCGGTTTCTACACGGTTATGTGGGGAAAAGCAAAGGAAGAGAGGGCTGATACTGAAACTTATGCTGCATCGTTGTCGCATTCGAAGAGAGTTCCACTTTTGATGAATCATGCCGCAGAAAAACAAGTCTAACATTGTAACATTTTGAACTGATGTAGCAACAATTTGCTTGTAGGGTTTTAATGTTCATAATTCATAATTTTATATAGCAAAAGTTTGGAAATCAAGATATATTCTGCTAATTTTGCAGGAGTTACATTACAGGAAAATTGAGTATTCTTAGCATCCGAAAAATGCTATCTAATGATACAATAGCGGAGTAGAAAGCGCGCTATCTGCGCCTATGATAATAGGTCGAGAATTTCACATAGCGATTTTTGATGGTGTTATTTTATTATTAGCTATTATAGCGTGTTTGATGCTGCAATGCTATATTCTATACCAGCATGTATATTTTGTTATTAATTAACTAGTTATAGTGTTTCCGAATTGTTACTTATAATATCACAATAACATTTATAATATGCAATTTCTTCAATTAAAATAGTATTTGTATTGTTTTTTTCATTTTTAGTACTAATTTCTATTTGGTTCAGGTTATTTTATAGATAGTCAATTTACCAAACGTTTATTAAATGGAAAAAGAGAAATTACATAAACAAGTCAATGAAAATACTATAATTACATAAACATGTCAGGTAAGTACTGAAATCACAAAGATAAGAACATAAGCCGAAAATTTAATGAAAATTACAACATTAGTTTTCTATTTATGAAGTACAAATATAAGTTGGTGAACTTATTCAAACTAGATGCATCACATTCTTGTTCACAGATCGAGCTTTATACTTGGGAATCTTTGCCAACGTTTCTTCCTCGAGTCCTGCACTGCTCTCAGCTCTCAAAGGATGAACTCATTGGGATGTCGCAAATTCAGGTTCCTTCGGTCTCAGTGTCAGCTTAGTTCAGTTCTGGACAAGGAAAACAGCACCATCCTAGAACTTAACCAAAGAGATCCCAGGAAAAAGATGCAAGAAAAAGTTTCAGGAATCAAAGAGTTTCCAATTGTTTATTACATGTGGAAGAGTACTGTTAGCGTGATGAGGCAATGACAAGTCACGGGTGCTTATTGAGCTTCTACATCAACTCAGCAGTTGAAACAAAATGTGCAATTTGCTCACAAACATATACCTTAAAAACCATAAGCATTATATCTACATCCTTATAATGTAGATACAACAGGAAGGGGTAAAAGAAAGACACTTACATTGAAAGGCCTTTCTCCAATATATAATGTTCCTCAACAGACAAATCGACAGCCAAGAAGCTTCATGTTTGAGTCCAGTAACGGAAGCTGAAGAATTTACAGTAAAATGGAATCCCGACAAAGTAGTCATGCTTGAATCCACCAGATATACTAAACTATTTATTATTTCGTACACGTCCATATAGAATCAATGCTGGAGCAATCAAAACGATAAACATATATAGACAACCATAATCAAATCCTCTTTCAACAATTGAAGATACTAATGCAAAATCCCCCATTTCATAAACCCTAAATCAAAGCGATCAACACAACGATCATCTCATTCAAGAAAAATTCATCTTTTTCCTGCGAATTGAGAGTGAGAAATTTTATTACAGATCTTCCAAGAGCATAGGAAAGGATACGGAGATATAAAATAAATTAACAACCAGTTCTAGAGATATAAAAGAAACTGACCCAGTTTCAGAATCTATAGTTCTCGAAGGCAGTGGATTCTCCTTTGGTGGTGATGAAGAATCTGCAGGTTCCATGGATAGAAACTCTCTCTGTAAACAAAAACAGAATTTTTTGAGGAAGAGAAGATGCTAAGGAAGAGAAATGACGGAAGACGAGAAAGAAGAAAAGCCAAGAAAGGAAGAGTATGTCCGTTGATTCAATGTTATCAACGGTGGATAATAATATAGGATGATCCTTACCTCTATTGATTAACCAATGAAAATCAAAGTCTTTTTTATTTACATTTTAAAAGCTTAAAACTTTCAATTTTTTTTTTTTAATCATAGTAGATTAATTTAGCAATAGGAGGTAAATATATGTATAACGTTTTATATGTGGTGTCTAACTGGTGCTATAAAATCTTTCAGGCAAAAAAAATTGACTCACATTTATTTGTTTAGCTTAACCATAGATCATATTGTTTGCATTTTCACAAACGCTATTAAAAATATAGGATTATGTCAATTATAGCATAAAATAGATCCGAACCCGCGGTACACCACAGATCAATTGTTTTAATATAAATATATTTTTTACTAAATATTTATATTTTATTCTGGTAAGTTAATTTACTGTTTTTGTGTTTCTTTATAGTTTATAAATAAGTTTATTTTTTGTTTAATATATATTTATAGTATTTTTTTAAGTTTATAATATGTTTCAAACCTATGCCAAATCAATTATGTTATTTATTCTCAGTAAAATAATTTAGAGCAAATCCTAGCGAATTAGATATTAAATTAAATATCTAATTTTGGTTTTCATTGACATGACAGTTTTTGTTTTTTTACCATATCAAATTACTAATGAAACAAATAAAATTCATGATACTGATATATATATATATATATATTATTTTTAGTATATATTATATGATTAATTATCCAATATTTGTCTTAAACCTGTCTATTTTGGAACGAAAACCTGTCATGTCTGGTATTCGTCGGAAACTTTTCATCCTATAACTAATTCCTGTTATATAATTATCCTTTTTAGATTGATAATTTTAATATATTTGCATTAAAAATTAATTATTTTATATAGGTAGTTCTAGTATTATATATATATATTAGTCAATATTATAAAATTAGTTGTCCAATATTTGTCTTAAACCTGTTCATTTAGAGATAAAATCTCATCATATCTCGTATCAGTTATATAACCGATCTATCTTATATAATTACATATTTTGGATTATTTTACTCTAACGGATAAGAAATTGAGTAAGAGGTTATAACGGCATATCCGTGTAGTGGTTTTACAGACCCGTTGATCATGATGTTTTAGATTATTTTTAATTTTATTTATATCTTTTGTAAAAATATAAAAAATTAGTATACCGTTAGTTGCATTTTATAATAACTAACACATATAAATTATTTTCTCAAATAATAATATAGAGAGTTCTTGTTTTTAAATCTACGTTAAATTGTTGACTTTTCTATATTTTTAATATATATAACTAATTTTAACTTTTTAATTTTTATCTTAAAAAACATATTAATATATTAGTTATTTAAATCGGGGATTCTGATGACTTAATATTTGTTTAAAAATATATGTCTATGTAAATCAAATATTAAGAGATTTAATTACATTGAAAAGAAATAATTATTGTTTATGTATTGATTATGAAAAATATAAAAGGAAATACAAAATAGTTTTGGTTCCTTAAAAATCTTTGTATTATTTTTTTTAACAAACCTTTTATTTAAAGACATATAATTTGGATCAATTTCAAAGTTTTATTTTAAATGATCCTATTTTCTATATATTATAAATTTTGTAGAGTTTAAATATTATTAATTTTTAAAGTTTTTAAAGATTTTAAATATTATTAATATTTTAAATTTTTTATAGAGTTTAAATATTTATATATTTGAAAGTTAAAATTGGTTCAACTAAAACCGGATTAAATCGAATAAAACTTTTAAATTTGAATGCATGATAAGTAAAGCTTATTGTTCATTTGTATTAGAATCATTTTGATTTTTTTTTAATAATATATCTCAGAACCATTGTCTAAATGTTTTAGCCTATGTGGAACGTAGAACACACATATTTCTTTATCGATTGAGTAATATATGTCTATTTTTAAAAATTTGAATCAGAATATATGCAGAAAAAAATTTAAACTTTTTTATTAATTATATGCATTATATAATTATTCAAAATAATTTGAAAATAAGATCAAACAAATGTAATAAAAGAATTATAATTCATACTATTAAATTGCAATATTAGATAAAGAAATAATTGTGTTTGGCTGTAAGGATTTGTAATATTAATAAGGAATTAAATAGTGTTTGGATGCATAGATGAAAATATCTCCTTTATGTACTCTTGTAAATCTGTTTGGCAATAGGTGCATGAGTACCTCTTTTTTAATAGTGTAGAGATATGCTAAACGGTATCTTCTAATGCTAAGAATACTCAATATTGAAATATGCATGAACAACACTGTAGATTTATAAGAATGTATCACAAGAAATTTGTCAAAGTTATTTGTTTGCGACACCGAAAGTTCGGAATCTAAACAACACTTTTCGTGGTGATCACACGATGGCAGAGTAATGGTAATTGAATTAAATCAACAACAAATAAAGAAGCAATGCAGAAAACAAGGAGAAGCAAAGAAGCAAGAAATAAACTAAGCAGAGAAATCAAGGAAGCAAGTAATGTACTGAGAAGAGGAATTAAAGAAGCAAAAAAAACAAACAATTCATATAGAAGCAAGTAAGGAAAAAATTGAACAAGTTAAGCATATAATTAAGGAAGTAATCAATGAAACAATAGCCCTGTTCGTTGTTGTGTCACAGCGACTGCAATTGGCGACCGAAAATCCTTCATTTTTCTTTGTTATTTTTTGTCCACCAGCTGGCAGAATGAGAAACAGAAACCAGCGATCATAATTGTTAAGGAAATCTGGCGACTTCGAAGTCGCTGAGAAATGCAGCGACAACTCTTCCTCTTTTGTTTTGTGTCACCGACGACTCTGCATTTTACTCAGCGACCAATCTCTTCAATAATAGTATATTTTTCTTGTCGCAGTCGCGGTCGCCGTGATCGTACAAAGAACAGGACTAATAAAGCAAGAAAGTAAGCAAAAAGAAGGATCAAGTAAACAAATTAAGCATATCTGCAAAGAAGCAATGACCAAAGTAAATAATCAAATAATCATATATGCATGAATATGTATATGATTTCAAAATATATGAATATGATGATCAAAATCATCATATATTGAATTTGGTGGAAACTAAATTGATTTCATGACTGTATTTCTGTTGAATTTTAATATGATCAATCATTTGAATAAAAATGATAGTTGATTGTGTTTTGATAAATTATGTTTGAATTTTGTTCCTCATAAAATTTAACATTCTTGATTTTTCATATAAATGTTTTTGTCCATGTATCTTCTTAATTTTTTTGGTCACCAGCTTTTCATTGCAAATTTAAACGCTTAATACAGAGTTTGTCAACAAGTTTAGTGCTAGTTTAGGAATCGAATCTGCCACCATATTGGTAGGCCGTGAAAAGTAAATGATAGAGACGAAGGAAAAATTGAGCTATAAGTTCGCTGATGTCCTTCAAAGGTAGTAGAGATCATCATTGTGATGCTCTTTCGACTTAAGGAGATTCACCATGATTTGAGAGTCTGAGTATAGGCTGAGGTCCAGTCTATTCATCTTGATTGCCGATTGTAATGCTGCTGCTATGACCTCTGCCTCTGCTGCAAGCGCTGACGGGACATGTCAGATATCATCTGAGAAGCTTTCCATTTCCGTGGGATTGGAAGTGCCAACCAATGCTTACCTGTTTTGGAATCCCAGGCTGCATTAAATGTGACATTAAATGCATAATAATGATCTTTCTTATGATCTTGAAACCGTTGAGACCTTTTTTTATAACGGTAATGCATGCAAAGTAGAATAAATAATTCTCTAATAAATTACCAACAATTATAAACTCAACTGATTATATAACACTTCAGCTAATTTATCGAAAAATATATTACTTCTCTACGCAGAAATGTTGTCAACACAGAAGCCGCTCTGTGAATCTTTTTTGGTAAGAAAGACAGATCAAGATTTTGTCTAAGTGAATCTCTAATAGTCAAATAGGGAAGTCATAGTTGAGCTTAACTTTCCAAGTTATTAAACTTCAATTCTCTTTTATAGGTCATTGCATCGTCTAGTTTCTTGATTGGGGTTCTTGAAATCAACAGCGGGTCCTTCGGTAGAGCACCAAACGAAACCAATCACGCTGCTGTAACGAATGACCTCAACAGAGTTACAGAGCTATGGTGAGAAATTTGTTTATGCTTGACGATTCCCAATCCAAGCTGAGCTGAAACTACATTTCAATGACCTGGAATGATTCATCCTTAGTGGAAAGAACCATCTCATGAAACCAAATAGTAACAAGAGAGCTACAACAACAAAAACACATTGTTTTTCAACAAATTCTTCAATTGCAAACTCAACATAATTTTGGATTAATTAATAGCAGCTTCGTCTATTGAATAGAAATAACCTTAGAAATCTGGTTTCGTTTGATTGCTCTGACTGGATAATTATCCAAGGCATATTAAGACAGTAATACATTTTCTGATGTAGTATAGTTATGACTATAAACTGGACCACAACATCACTGGTTTGGACCATTTGGTATCTACTCAGGTGTAACCCTACAATCAATCACATGATGAAACAGTATAGAGAGCAGAATGATAATATACCGTTGTTCAACAATCAACATACACAACATAAAACAGATGGTCCATGTGGCAGCGACATTGATCTACGATCAGTTCAATCCTAAACTCTCATCGCTCTATTATGGTATCAGAGTAACAATGATCTACGATCAGTTCCTAGTTTTTAAGTGAGAATATAAGCTAATGTTTCTCAGCTTAAGCTCATTATGAGCCTCTGAATCTAAGCCACCGAACTTCTACAATTCAAATCTATAATAGATCTCTGAATTAAATCAAGTGCTTCTTTTGTTTTTTATATAATTAAAAAGAGATCTTGTTGTTCTTGTTTTCTTAAGCCATAGAGCTTTTAAATGCTTGTGTTTTAAAAGCCTTAGTGTTTCCTCAGCCGCAATTTTTTTTCTCCGATGATCCATTAACTAAAAGAAACAACAGAACCTCATCCTCTTCTTCTCGAAACAAGGTCATGAGGTCAAGGCATCTCCAATGGCTTCTACAGTGCTTGCTCAAAATCATCTTCTTCTTTATCTTCCATGCTCTATCATTCAATACTAACGATCTATCTTGAAAATTTCTAGAGATTCGATAATTTACCTTTAAATGCAGAAATAAATAGAACGTTAAATATGGAGAGACAAAAGGGGGATTTAACGAGTTCTCTGTTGGTTCTTTCAAACCAATCCCTAGTCCTCAGCTGCAAAATATATTTATTAGATAATTTCAAAAAGACAATACAAGATATACTTAGAACTAAACCAAGACCTAATACATCTATCTAAACAAATATGATCTAAAGGATAACAAGTAAATTCATTTATTTTTCTTTAATCATGGTTGTCTTCTTCTTGCAAAAATCTTTGCTTTGAGCTTCACACGCCAGCAACAATCTATTCTCAAGGTTATCTCTTCCAAACACCAACAGCAACACAACTTAGAATAAAGAGCTTCTGGTTTCAGTTTTTCTGTTTTGACAGTAATAATGCGTGAAGAACAGAGAAGTGGTTCTTCCTTCTTTTATAGAGAAACTTCTTCCAACGTTAACCTACGGAGATATGCCATTAATTCTGCAGATCATTCCTTTCTTAACAAGAAAATATATCAAAATATCTTGGCAAGTAAACGTTAGTGAACAATCACATAATCAATTAATTCTAAAATAGAAGATATCATAATCTTAATTTAAAGCCAAGTAATAAATATTACAAACCAATGACTAGATATTCTTCAAATCTCAAACCGTTAATTCTGCTATCTCTCCATCAACGCTTAGAGTTTGAAGGGACATATATAAAGCGTTAGAAGATTCACACCATTGTTAATAATATACATGAATATATATTTCTGTTAATGTGATTCTATTAGAGTAATTAGATTTTGAAAAAAGAAAGAGTAATTAGATAATTCAATTTATTTTTGGTAGTTTTCTCATAAATATAACTACAGTTAAACCTCTATAAATTAATATTCGATTCATTAATACCTCGTTAAATTAATAAATTTTTCTGCTCCCAAATTGTTATTTTGACCCAAATATCACCTCTATAAATTAATAACCTCGACAAATTAATAAAATATCATAAAAATACATTGGTCTCAATATTATTATTTTATATGATTTAACATAAACATAAATGTCATATGATTTAAAAATTAATAAAATATCATAAAAATACATTGGTCATAAATTAATATTAGTTATATGAGAGAAATATTAATTTTTCCAATCATAACATCACTCTATCAAACGAAAATGAGAAAATTATCTGTATTCTGATTTGTCTAAATGTATGAAGTATTTTTTGTTTTTGTTGGAATGTTAAACTTTATTGCAACAAAAAAAAAAGACTTTTTTACAGAAAAAACGAAGCTATTCTGAAATGTTTTCGATTGATCTAAAGAAGTAAAGAATGAAAAGGATTGAGGAATCCAATTGTGCCTTAACTTCGTGAGCTAAACCAGGTCATTAGAAAAGTAAAACCGACTTA
Source organism: Cardamine occulta (assembly GCA_028015245.1). Classification (NCBI taxonomy): domain Eukaryota; kingdom Viridiplantae; phylum Streptophyta; class Magnoliopsida; order Brassicales; family Brassicaceae; genus Cardamine; species Cardamine occulta. The sequence continues at coordinate 8,099,764 of CM051379.1, read as the reverse complement.
TCAATAATGCTCACGAGCCTTGTCACTGACATTGGAACTGCACCATGACGTCTTCTGTTCCTCTCCATCCATAGTTGATATACTGAACTTTGTAGAGCAGTTCTCACCATGTATGAAGTATTTTTGACACTGAAGTTAAGTTTTAGCAATGAATTTTTCATTTCTATAATTGGGTTGTCCATATATCTAAATATATATTTTTTTTTCATATATCTAAATTTTAGCGAAGATATTTTTGTGGAAGCGATATGAGATTTCAGTAACATGTAGTTTTGTTTTTTTGGAAAGTTGTTAGATGGAGTTTTTGTCCAATTGAGCTTGTAATTTGACATGTGTTTTAAAATCTTTAGTTTTTAATTAGGGGGAGTTGGATAACTACCCCATATTTATTATAAACTTTGAAAACCATACCTAATTTTACATGTTTTGAAAAATACTTTTTTATAATAATAAAAGACCAAATTACCCATATTTATTATTTATTTAATTATAAAACGAAAATTTTAACCTTTAATTATACATTAAACATTTAATTTATTTTTAATAATATAAATAAAAATTATAATTAATTTAATTTTGTTTAAAAATTAATTATTTTGTTATGAAACTAGTATCTATAAAAAAATGAATCATAGTTAAATTTTAATTAGTTGATTTTTGTATGTATATTAAATATTTAATTTATTTTCAATAATATAAATAAAAATTATAACTAAGTTAACTTTGTTTCAAAATTAATATTTTTTATGAAAACTAGTATCTATAAAAAAATGAATCATAGACTTATATCATTTTATGTTGACTTATTAATAAGTTGAATTATTGAACTGACGACTTATATTTTATTTCTATCGACTTAAATTTTTTCATCATCGACTTATTTTATAATCGTTGACTTATATAGTTGACTTATTTATACTGTTGATTATTTTTTTATTACTCGATTTAATTTGTTTTTCGTAAACTTATTTATTCTTGATAGACTTGTATAATTTTATGTTAACTTATTAATAAAACTGATTTGTTGAACCATCGAGTTATTTTTTTATTCATGTCGACTTATTTTTTTCTCCATCGACTTATTTTATAACAATCGACTTATACATGATTGGTTGATGTGTTTACATAGTCGACATATTTAAACTATTGATTTATTGTCTTTATTTGCCATTTTATATTATTTTTTTGTAGGCTTATTTATTTTTGGTAGACTTATATTAATTTTATGTTGACTTGTTAATAAAGCTGATTTATTGAACTGTCGATTTATTTTTTATTTCTATCGATTTAATTTTTTTTTATTTTATTTAATAATAGCCGATATATACTTAAATTGTTATATTTTTTTCTGGTAGACTTATTAAATTTTATGTTGACTTATTAATATAACTAATTTATCGAACTGTCGACTTATATTTTATTTTTGTTGACTTAATGTTTTTCTACCATTGACTTGTATGATAACAGTTAACTTATATTTATTTACATAGTTAACATATTTAAATTGCTGACTTAATTTAATGTTCATAAATTATTTTTAAATAAATAATTAAAAAAAAAAACTAATTATAATTATTAAAACTAATTTTGTGTAAAAATTTAAATAAATTATAAAATTCATAATATTATTTTAATCCTATAGTTAAATTCGTAATTAATTAAAAATTAATTATGTTGACTAAAATATAGAATAGAAAGTTTATTAATAATTAAATTTAATTTTAAAATAAATTTATTATTAAATTTTAGTTTATAATTTATTCTTTCATGGATTTATCTTTTATAGAAACTATAATTATCTAAATCTTAAATAAATTTAAAAAAACTAGGATTTTTATTTTATATTTAAATGCAAATTTAGTTATGATATTTGGACTAGTCATTATCTAAAAAAATTTCAAAATTAAAAACAAATATTATCTGAATCTTTACTAAATCAAATATTTTTAACTGTTGTAAAGAAATATTAACTGTTCTTTTGTTTTGTTTTGAATATCGATGAAAGTTTATTATCTTTTATCTAAACAGTTTAACTTTAGTTATCAATTAAAATTATTATGTAAAATTAATAAATTATACATTAAAATCTTAACTAAATCTAAAAATCTAAAAAATATTTTTATGATTATATAATTGAAATTTATAATTAATTTGTAAAATTTTATCTAGACAAAATAAAAAACATTATTTTTTGTATTCTTAAAATATAACTAAATAGAAAATAACATAATTATTGTCATTAAATATTAATTTAATATATATATATCTAAAATCTCAACTAAATCCAAAAAAATAAAAAAAATTATTGTTATTAAATATTAATTTAATAACAATATATATATTACATAATTATTGTTATTAAATATTAATTTAATATATATATATATATATATCTAAAATCTCAACTAAATCCAAAAAAAATAAAAACAAATTATTATATTTTGAAATTCGAATTAATGTTGAAATTATATTTAAATTATGTTTAAATTAATTATGTTTCACTATTTATACCATAATTAAATAATCAAAATAATTTTATTCTTATTTTTAATTTTAAGTTATTAACTAAGGAGAAAAATGTCATTTTGTTTTAACATAAAAGGTAGATTTTCAATCTTGTAAAATATGGTATAGTTTACAAAAGTTTGACAAAATTTAAAATATTTTATCAAATAATCTCTTTTAATTATTCTATAGTACGCATGCGTAAAGAATAGATCTAGAATATTATAATAATAAGGTCAAGAAACGATAATTATTGGATGACATAATTTCAAGAAAATAAAAACGATAATTGTTGGTCCCAGTCCCTCAATACAATCAAGAAACGTAACACAAAGGGATAATAAATTAAAGACTCACATTCACAATTCTCACTAAGCTTCCTATCATTTCCAATTATGGCCGGAGCCGTAAGTCACTGGCAGAGAGAGGCCATGTTCTTGACGGCGATGCTGGCTATCGAAACTAGCCTCGTCGGACTAAGTACTTTGTATAAAGTAGCAACTTCTAAAGGACTCAGCCTTTACGCTTTCCTTGGCTATTCATATCCTCTTGCTTCTCTTCTCCTTCTTCCTTCTTTATTCTTCTCCAACAGGCAAGTTTCTATTAATATATTGGATCGTTTTAAGATTTCATTTGATTTTTGTGTGTGTGTTTTTTTCCAGGTCAAGATCACTTCCTCCACTAAGTTTCTCAATACTTTGTAAGATAGGACTTCTTGGACTAGTAGGGTAAATCCAACTGCACAATTCTTCTTCTTCTTCTTCTTCTTACAATATTAAATATGGAATTATACTTTATAGTGTTGCTAATAATATCATTTTGGCTGAAAAAATACCCAATAAAAAAAACAGATCAACGTATACTATCACAGGATACATAGGCATCAAACTCAGCAACCCAACATTATCTTCCGCCATTAGCAATATCACTCCTGCTCTTACCTACATCCTCGCCATTATTTTCAGGTTTTGTTTGTTTGTTTTTATTCCTAATTATGGAGTTTTTCATATTTCAAATTATGTGTGTTTATCACACTTACCTAGAATTAAGAAACTAAGTATAAACTTTATTTGAAATAACATGATAAACTAGATGTCTATGTAAAAGAAAATAACATTTTTAGAGTTGAAAATTGCTTTGGCTAACTGACACCGATTATAAAATAAATAGTGACGAAACTAATATTACATCATGTAGTTTCGGGTCTGGGGGATTTCGAGTTTTGCCTTATAACCTTCTGGTATTAAAAAAAATAAAAGTCGTAGTGACGATTTTAATTACCATTTAAAGCATAACCATTTAAAGCAAAAGCTATATGGTATAATACATCTATAGTTTTGGACCAAAACTTTTGGTAAATGCATATTACTCCATCCGTTTCATATTAGTTATCGTTTTGGACCTTAAAACTCGTTTCATATTAGTTATCGTTTTATGTTTTCAATGCATATGTTTGATAAGATATTCAACTTTGTCCCCCCATGTTTTAATGTCTTGACCAATAAAATAAAATCAAATAAACATTAATTAGGGGTAAAACAGAAAAATTAAGTATTTTCTTAATATGTGTGAAACAACTTTAAACGACAACTAATTTGAAAGTGAGGGAGTAATTAATGTGTCTGCTTTTTTTTTTTTTCTTTCAATACATACATTTATTCAGGTTCTACATCTCAAATGATATAAAGATAAAATTTTATTACTATCACACAGTTCACACTGTTGCACAATATTCTTGTTGTCCATAGGACCACATCGAACAAGGCTGTTTGCATTATTAGAAGAAATACAAATACGTATTAATTTGTCTTTGTCGTATTCCTTTCCTTTCCTTTTCGAACAAGATGTAACACAAATCATTTTCAATTTTTGAATAAAGAATGGAAAAAGTATCTTTCAAAGAAAGAAGTAGTGTAGCCAAAGTGATGGGGACAATATTGTCATTAATAGGCGCACTTGTGGTGGTTCTCTACCATGGACCACGTATCTTCGTCGCATCTTCTCCGCCGTATTTGAACTTCCGACAGCTTTCTCCACCTTTATCATCTTCAAAATCTGATTGGCTTATCGGCGGAGCTCTTCTAACCATAAGAGACATCTTAGTATCTGTTTCTTTTATTCTTCAGGTACCACTTTTTATCCCTACAACATGATAAAAATCATTTCCAAATGTATTTTCAAGTATAAAGATCAATTATTAAAAAAGAAAGAACAACTTACAAGCTTAAAATTAGACATATGTGTGGTTCTAAAAGTTTAAATGTCACACTAAAAGTATAATAAATATTATAATCAGTATTCAGGATTTTTTTCTTAAAAAAATTACGGTTATAAAATTTGGTAAAAACAAAAATTACCACATATAACAACGTAAAAAAAAAATTCTAGATTATTATCATTTTTATTTATTTTAAAACATTTCACTCAACTAACCTATAAAAAATAAAGTTTTCTAATCAATCAAACTAATCTAAAATTTATCAAAAAATTATGTAAAACATAATATATAGATATAACTAATATAATTAAAATGTAATATAAAATTTAAAATAAATTTTCTCCTTGTGGTACTAAAAAAGAGAAAAAATAATTATTTTATTCTTATAGAAATTGAGAAATTATGAGTAAATTACATTGATAGAATTCGATTGTTTATATAGAAAAAAAAAAACATTACTGTGCATATATAGCAACTATGAGGTCCACAGAACTTATACTTTATTCGTAATATTTAATACGTGTTGTATTTGAACTTATTTATCACACGCAAAACGATTCTCTGTTACATATAGTACTGATAATTTTCAACAATTGCTATCGAAATGGAAAAAAAAATGACAACAAACTTTGATAAGGATTTTCTTTGACAAAATAAGTTGTTACTCGTTAATTGACGAGGTTTAATCATATACGAAGTTGATATTTTCATATATATATATATATCAAACATCAGTTTTATTCCGATGTTGATTCTATATAATGATTTTTTACAGGCACAGATAATGAGAGAATATCCAGCAGCATTCACAATCTCATTTCTCTACACTATTTGTGTTTCAATTGTGACCTTAACGATTGGACTAGTAGTTGAAAGGAACAATCCAAGCGTTTGGATCATTCGATTTGATATTACTTTGATAACAATTTTAACTATGGTACGTTAACGTTACAAATACTTATAAGTTTTAACAAAATTATTAAAAATATTTTCTTTTGACCTCGACATAATTTTCTTATAAAATATTTCAGGCAATAATAATTCCTCTATACTATGTGATTCATTCATGGACAGTGCGTCACAAAGGACCTGTATACTTAGCAATATTTAAGCCAACGACGATTTTAATAGCTGTGGTTATGAGCGCTATTGTTCTTAATTATCCTCTCTATCTCGGATGGTATGTGAATCAATATATAGTTTTCATATACATATTCATAAACGAAAACATTCTAATCATCTTCGATTTTGTTCATTTTGCAGTTTGATCGGAGGAAGTTTGATAACATTAGGGTTTTACTCTGTGATGTGGGGCAAAGCAAACGAAGAGAAATATCAGTTGTTGTTACTCTCAGAAGAAGAGAAAACCTCTCTTTTATCAAACGGCAACAACGAGCAAATTTAAATAAAAAGGAAATTAGAACCGAGGATATCAGAACACTATCTAAAACACAACAGTGTAGCTACCAAAAAGTTTTATAATACACAATACAATGTAAATATTGTATATATATATGTCAACTACTTTGTCATTTGGATTTTGATTAGTTATATGCAGTGTATTTGCGGGAAACTCTTTGTTAAGGTTTTGTTCATCTCCAGGTTTAGTTTCGAAAAAATTCGGATGCATGATATTATGCGTTCAAAAAGATATATAATGAGTTTTCAAGTATAAAAATTTCCCATTTTTTTTGAAAAATACAAAATTTTCTTGTTTTAGAGTTCCATGGGGATTTTTTATTTTAAACAAATTAATGGAAAAAAAAACAATTGTCAATTTTTGTATGGTATAGATGTGGCCCGCCCGAACTAGTATACCGGAATACCGGATCATAGACACTCAAGTATGGACATCCATATTCCATAAAGTGGTCCAAAATCATTTGATGTCTAGTAGTACCCAAAATAAATTTGTTTTGTCATTACAAAAGTTTTTCAAAAAAAATTAAATATGTTTTTAATTTTTTTTTATTAAAATTATTATCTGGATCTTTGGACTCGGCACTTGATTATTGTTGGATTTATGAATCCAAGCTTAAATCCTGCAAAAAGAAGAAGCTTCATTAAGAAGAAGAACATGAAGAAGAAGCGACAAATAGGAAGTCAACAAAGAAAGGAGAAGAAGACCAAAGTCAACAAAAGAAGGAAGTTGGACTTTTGTGTTGTTTTGTTATGGGCCTACGAACCCACGCGGTCTGTTCTATATATTTTGGTAAAAGTTATATATAACGAATGATTGTTATTAATATTATATATTTAATAAATGAAAAAATATAAATTGCTTTGAGACAAATATTCATTTCAAATACATAATTTGAAAACTATAACTAAATATAAATATTTTTCTTTTAAGTTTTTTTGGGCAGATATCAATTTTATGGTAAATCTCATTGAGAAAACAAAAAAGTCATGAGAAATAATTACACTTACAATAATTAAGTAAATATTTTTAGTAAAAATCTATACTATATAAATCGGGATTTAGAAATATTATGCGACCAATTATTTTTATTTTAAAGACCAATGTTTAAAAAAAAATTAAAATACTTGACACGATTCACTTTTGTAAAAAGAATGGAAAAAGCATCATTCAAAGAAATGAGCAGTGTAGCCAAGATGGTGGGGACAATAGTGTCAGTGATTGGCGCAGTTGTGGTGGTTCTCTACCATGGTCAACGAGTCTTCACCGGATCTTCTCCACCGTATCCAAAACTACGTCAGCTTCTTCTGTTGTTAACATCTTCAAACTCCGATTGGGTCATCGGTGGTTGTCTTCTAGCCATCGCAGGCACTCTCATCTCTATTGCTTTCATCCTTCAGGTAAGTTTACAAATATTTTTTGCTTCAGCTTCTTCATAGAAGGTAAATTCAGAAATTTAAAGTGCAATCAACTTTTCAATCAAGTTCAAATGAATGAAAATAATAGGTTAATAAATGTTTGATATTTACATAAACTTCTTTTTATTAAAAAAAAGATATATATATATATATATATACATAAAAGTAGTACTATTTTTTGTTTTTGTTAAATATAAACAAATAATTGTACTCATAATGTTTCATAATGCGGCCTATATATTGATTTGGACAGGCACACATAATGAATATATATCCACCACCAATCACTGTCTCTTTCTTCTATTGTCTGATTGCTTCAATCTTGATGACGTTGATCGGAATCATATCAGAAATGAACAATCCGAGCATATGGATCATTCGATTTGACATTACATTGCTCTGCGTATTAGTTGGGGTAAGTTATTTTTTTTCTATTTTCTAGGGATTTTAATGAGCAAATTTCTCAAACATCTTTCAACCCATCCATAGAAACCCTTCAATACTATTAGTAAAAAGAACAATTCAAGTATTAAGTGATTCATTTTAAACCTCTTAATTAAATTAGTGATAAATAAATCCTTAAATAAAACTTGGTTAACAAAAAGATATTTATCTATAGTACCGTCAAAATCCTAAGCAACTGAACACTTATCATCTGCATTTTGCTTTGTTAAAAATAACCGTGTATATTTTTCTTAGATATAAAAACTGATAAAACGTAATGTTTGCTTAAAATTAATATCAAAATGTGATGCAGTCTACTAGGAATCTGAAACAGTAAATCAATATAATTAATATATTTACTCTTAAATTTCCTAAAATGAGAAGAATTAATAAACTCTTTTAAAATTTAAGCGATTAAACTTTTCTGAGGTCAAAGAGAAGCACGAAAATTTACAATATTACTTACTAATTTTTTATGTAGTTATATTAATTTTTTGATTATTATTGTATCCTTAATGACTTTATTTAGAAAATACTATATAGTTTAAATACTCTAATTAAAAAATTTATATTTATTTAGGAGATACTAAATATAAATAAACAGATTTAAATATAAAATATTAAGAATTAGAATTTGAAATGTCTATATATCAATTTTATGCTATTTATTACAGAATTGATTAACTAAATAGGAAATTATTATGATTAGTAATAAGATTTGAAAAAAATTAAAAAGATTTTTCAATGGCATTTGTTGTAATATTTCACATAAATGTAAGGTTGTTTTTTTTTTTTTAACATTGCTCAAATAATTATAAAGAGATACACTACACATCATTTTTTAGCAAACAAAAACAAAAACTATCGATTAAATGATATATGTTTAGGGGAAAAATAGACAGAATTGTTTGTTCATTAACGAATTTTTACTTGATGAGTTTCATTTATTAATAGTTTAATTGAGGGGTTTAAAATTGATCCGTTGATACTTGAGAAATGTTTTAATTTAGTAATTTAATTGAGAGGTTTGTTACAATGAATAAACCTATAGTTGAGTATTTTTTCATTGAAATTTCTATTTTTACTGCATTTCAATCATAAAATAATTCATACGTATATAATTTTGTAGGCAATATTTAATCCAGCATAATACGTAATTCTTTTGTGGGCCGTACGTTACAAAGGACCTGTTTACTTAGCAATATTCGACACTTCAGCGAGACACCTTTTGTTGCGGTTTAGAGGACCAAGAAATGAGACTAATTACCAAGGAACACACAATACCCAGAAGTATAACGGCGTGTATTTGGATAACCGGTCCAATCCGCGTCTGAGTAAGCTACAAATTCGGTGATTAGAGTATTTTCAGAGCCGTAAGCCATGCGAAATAGTTCCCATGACGCAACGAATAATCTGTTTGAGAGCTGTGAAGTAGTGTTTGTGAGGATTATGCATAAATAGGCACATTTGCTGAACCGAAAAGGAGATGTCAGGGTATGTAAATTGGAGATATTGTAAAGCCCCTGTTAGACTTTTGTAAAGAGACATGTCAGCTACTGGGGCACTATCTTCTGCCACAAGCTTTCATTTCGTATCGACGGGTGTAAGACAAGGATTGGAGTCAGTCATCACGACTCGATAAAGAATATCAGCAACATAATTCTTTTGACTCATAAATAGACCGACCTCATTGTAACTGAACGAATGCCAAAAAAATAATGTAACTTTCCGAGGTCTGTGAGTTCCAACCCTTGCCTAACTCGGTGATAATCCTGTCTAATAATGCAGGAGTAGAGGCGATGAGTGCAATGTCATCAACTTAGAGTAAGAGATGAGCCATGTTGGAGCCCCAACCAAGAACAAAGAGGGATGGATCAGACTTGCTCTGCGTGAAGCCTATGTGTCTAGCAACCGAAGCAAAGTGAATGTACCATACACGAGGTGCCTGCTTAAGATCATGAAGAAAACGACATAACATACATACATGATCCGATTTGGACTTGTCAATAAAACTTGGTGATAATGCATTTAAATCCTCTCCTAAAGATCGCCATGGAGAAATGCATTTTTCACATCCAACTATCAAAGAGGCCAATTACGAGTAAGTTCGACTTGTAGAGCATGTGTTTTTGCAGGCTTGATAACTGTACTGAAAGTCTCATCACGATCGATCCCAAACCATTGAGATTTCCCACTAGCACCTAACCGAGCCGCATACAAGATAGCTTTCCATATGTATAATTCTTATGACAAAAAAACTACGAAGAACACACGATGTTAGTAGCCAAAGGCCGAGGAACTAAGTTTCACGTTCCATTTTTAATAAAAGCATTATGTTCATCCCCAATCGCTTTATTCCAGTAACAATCCTTTTCTGCCTCCACATGAGAAATTGGAAGAGGCGAAATGATATATGTATGAATAGAAGGAGGGACATGAGGTTTGGTGATTCTATCTTGACTCCTAGTTACCATAGGGTGTTGGAGAGTAGGCACCAGACCTGTCAGCGGAGGAATGATTGCAAGCGGAGCTGGAGGAATAGGAGGAATAGGAGGAATATGAGGAAGATGAGGAGAAAGCAGAGATGGAGGCAAGGCCGAAATGAAAGCGGGGAGGCGGAGGGTTCAGAGGTAATGGGATGGCAGAGAATGGAAATGTTTTCAAAAAATATGACATGTTGAGAAAGAATATGGCATGTGAGATTGAACAAGAAGTGTGCACACTGTGTTGTTAATGTTGCATAACATCGGTTCAACCTGGCTATTTTGTTGGGATGCATGCAAACATGAGAGGCGAATCTCAGTGCTGGTGGCGGCTAGGTGGTCAAGAAAGACCCGACTAGTAAACTTGCCACCGTTATCACACTGAAATGTGTGGCTGTCTGTGTTGAATTAGGTTCGAACATAGGTTGAAAACTAAATG
>CM051379.1:8063737-8088737 GCA_028015245.1 Cardamine occulta | reverse complement strand
AATTTTTCAAAAGTTTCACTTTTCCTGTGTAGAGGGTAAACCTAGACAAAATGAGAGAAATGATCCATGAATAAAATATAATATTTAAAATTGTTATTACTCAAAACAGGAGAAATCCAACGATCAGAATGGATAGTCTGAAAAAAAAAATATTGACAATAGAAGAAGATATAAAAAAAGGAAGCCTAAAGTGTTTGCCCAATTGGTACGCATGACACCATGTCGTCATGTCAGCCTTATTAGAACAAGAAATATCCCAACAATTCAAAGAACGATGAATGGAGCAACAATGATGTCCTAATCTGCGGTGCCAAATAGAATGATCCGGTGTAAGAGTGATAGGACAAGAGGATGATCTCATCGAGTAAAAGGTCCCAGACTATTACATCGGATAATAGTTTGTTTGGTATATATGTCCTTAACAGAAAAAACCCAGAGGATCAAATTCAAAAGAGCAATCGTTAAACAGCTTGATATTTCTAACGCATTTTTGAATGGAGAATTGGAAGTATATATATATATATGTGTGAATTTAGGTGGGGGATACGCTGACATTAATTAAGGGGGACACTTTGCCTAAGAATGTTGTGTACTGCCTCAAGAAGTCCATTTATGGTCTTAAACAAGTTTTTCGACAATGGTTTCTAAGATTTACAATGTCATTGCTGCAGTTAGTCTTCATTAAAGGTCATGTAGATCACACATTATTTTTCCAAAGTTATGGAAATGAGTTTGTTGTAGCTTTAGTCTATGTTGATGAAATTTTGATAGCTAGCAATACAAAGATTGTTACTGCTCAGTTTACTACTGCTTTGAAGTATAGTTTCAGGTTAAGAGAACTTGGTTCTCTAAAATATTTATTGGGTTTAGAATTTGCTCGTACTTCTAAAGGTATTTCACATTGTCAGAGAAAATATGTTTTAGAATTACTTACTTATACCGGTATGCTAGCTTGCAAACCATTCTCTATACCAAAGGTACCAAAATCTGAAGGTATCTAAGAGTGATGGAGAATTTTTGGAAAATCAGGAGATGTATATAAGTCTTGTGGGAAGGTTAATGTACTTAACTGTAACTTGCCTTGATATCACATTTGTTGTGAATAAGTTGGGTCAGTACTCACCGTGCCTCACACATCTCATCTTATAGCATTGTACAAGGTGTTACAGTACAGGAAAGGTACAGTGGGACACGGTCTCTTATCTTCTGCAGATCCAGATCATACTCTGAAAGGATTTGCTGATGTAGACTAGGGTACTTTTTCGGATAGTATAAGGTCTACAACTTGTTTTTTCATGTTCTTAGGCTCATCTCTCATTTCTTGGCAGTCTAAGAAGCAACCTACTGTTTCAAGATGTGAAATGGTATGGTTGTCTACTCTGCTGTTGGACTTATAGGTTGCTACAATAGTCCATGCTCTCTTCTCTAATAGTACATCAACAATCTAGATAATTACTAATCTTGTGTTCCACGAGCATATGAAACACACTGAGGTGGATTGGCATACTGTCATGGAGAAGTTGGATAAATATCTTATCAAGATACTCCATGTTAGGACTAAAGATTAAGTGGCTAATATACTTAACCAAAGTTCCGTTTGCTCACCAATTTGCTCATTTACAATCCAAGATGAGTATTCATAACATATCCGTCTCATCTTGAGGGGACTGTTAAAGTATGTATAGGTGTTTAGATTGATTTGTTGGTTTGGACCAGTTAAGTTAGTATACCATACATGTATATAACATCTCACTTGTCCAGATTACAATTCATTGAATGAATGAGAGTTTTTGAATCTCTAACAAAGTTTCTCACTTATCTTCTCCATTTATCTAGATCGTAATACATATATGAATGACATCCATAAATACAAAAAAAAATCTAATATAGTCTTTTCTAGGGTTGGCGACTTAAAACCCCCCACACACTACTACTTATGTTACAATTGCCGAAGCTAAAAGGGTTGCTTCGCAGTACCAAAAGGAGGCTGAAAAGTGTAACGCTGCCACATAAATATGTGAATCAGCTAGAGAGAGAGAGCTCAAGAATTGTTGCTCAATGAGCAGAAGTTCACTTCTTTGTGGGAGTGTAGAGCTCGAAAATTGGGTTCGGATGGTGAGTAAGTAAGTGATTCATTGTTTAGTGACTTGTTATCAATCTACCCTGAAGAGTTTCTCAATGGAAGCAAACTAGATTTTCTCTTCCGCATACAGCTCTTGAGAACATGGGAATCGCTTAATTCTCAAGGCAATGCCTTTATCTCCCATGTTCTCTATATATGTAGCTCATTTTTGTTTTGCTCGTTGAACTATATATAGCTAAAGAAAGGATTGGCCAATTTTATTAACTTTTCTTCAAATATAACATGTCAACTCACATTGGACGAGAAGTCACCGAGTTCTATATTTTATAGTTCATCACCAAATCCAACCATCAAATTCTCATCAACTAAAGCAAACTAACTGTGATCTTTCTAAAACTTGGAATTTTTATAGCAACTTTCTTTAAGTTGTGAATGTATGTTATATTTTTCAATCAATCTTTATGCATTTTATTATGCATTTTTTTCATACCCTGACATCTCCTTTTCGGTTCAGCAAATGTGCCTATTTATGCATAATCCTCACAAACACTACTTCACAGCTCTCAAACAGATTATTCGTTGCGTCATGGGAACTATTTCGTATGGCTTACGGCTCCGAAAATACTCTAATCACCGAATTTGTAGCTTACTCAGACGCGGATTGGACCGGTTATCCAAATACACGCCGTTATACTTCTGGGTATTGTGTGTTCCTTGGTAATTAGTCTCATTTCTTGGTCCTCTAAACCGCAACAAAAGGTGTCTCGCTGAAGTGCCAAAGCTGACAATATCATGGTGTAGTAAATACGGTCGCAAAAACGACTTGGTTACATAACTTATTCTTTGAACTTGGTTGTCCACTCTCCAAAGCGATAATAGTGTATTATGATGACATGTCTGCTGTTTATCTCGTGTCAAACCCGGTAAAATATCAATGCACAAAGCACGTAGAAATTGACATTCACTTTGTTCGCGAGAAAGTGTCCCTTTGGCGATGCAATATGTAGATATCTTCACCAAAAGAATGCCTTCTCCATTGTTTATAGAGTTTTGCTATAGCCTGAGCGTATGAGAACCTCCCGCTCCAACTGAGGGGGAGTGCTAATATACGATATATATAAACATGTCACAAATATTTTTATATTGTTAAAGATAGTTTAGATCTCATTAGATGTCCATATGATGTATATATTCACTGTGTGATTAATGAAAAAGCATGGTCTATTGCACAAATAACATTTACTACTTTTAGTGGAGTTCTCTTTTCAGTCTTGATCAATATAAACATATTCTACAAACACATAAGATAATCACAAACTAATTAGATTTTTTTTATTATGTTAAAATTAAATTTGGTTGTATTCGTTTTTGCTTAGAAGAGGAGCTTCCTCTGAAATTGACAACAATTCAGTCTTCTCTTCTTTTGCTTTCCCCCACATCACGGTGTAAAAGCCTAATGATATCAAAATTCCTCCGACCAAACTGCCACATTTAACCAAACAACCAGAAATAATTAGATGTTTTGTTGATAAATATGTGTATCCGAGGATTATTGATTCGTATATATATACCTTCCAAGATAAAGAAAATTGCCAAGAAAAATAGCTCCCATAATCACTGCTATTAATATCGATAATGGCCTAAATATCGCTTCATAAACAGGTCCTTTATTACGTACGGCCCACAAATGAATTGCGTAATATCTTGGATTAAATATTCCCTAGAAAAAAATTATTTAGATATAAATTATTTTAGGACTGAAAGGAAGTTTAAAATGTTTTAGAAAATAAAAACTTTACGTACGTACCCCGGCTACAATGCAGAGTAATGTAATGTCAAATCGAATGATCCATATGCTTGGATTGTTTTGTTCTGCTATAATTCTGGTCAACGACGTCAAGATTGAAGCAAACATAAAATGGAATAAAGAGACCGTGAATGGTGCTGGATATGTATTCATTATGTGTGCCTGTCCAAATCAATATGAACGTTATGAGTAAAATCAAGACATCAAACATTTATGAACCTACGATTTTATTTCGTTTTAACTTGATGAAAATGTTGAATACACATAAAACTTCTTAGTTAATTTACCTTTTTTTTTTTTTTTGTCAACTAGTTACCTTCTATATAGTAAAAGTTAAGCAGAATGGGGACCTATTCAATACCAACTAGCTAATCAGACGCGAGTCCCTCCTCGTCTTTTCCTTGGCAAAGAGAAAAATATGTTTGACACCCTTTTTTTTTAGTTTCTTTCCTTTAAAACAAAGTTCCCTTTTGTGTTTATGGATAAGAAAAAAAAATGTTTTATTCATAGAATTTAGTTTCTATGTATATATAAAAACTATTAATATCATAATCTCTCTGTGGACACCAAATTTGATTAAAACAACATTTTATTCTGTTATTTCTAAATTCTAACATACATTTTGAATTTAAGTTGATGTAATAAAAAAAATTCTTTATCATAAACAAATAAACTTTTTTTCTTTGGTTATTTGCGTAATAGGTTTAAGTTTATATATTCAAAGGATTTCTAAAATGTTATTTGTTTTAGTTTTTAATCATAAACTGAAAATAATCAAATATTATAAATTTGAATTTAAAAAATTTAGATTATATATATATATATATATTTCTTGATTTTTATTTATTTTTAATAATTATTTAATTTAATATATATTTTGACCCGAGTAAAATATATTTCTAGGACCGTCACTGCAGAAACATAATAAATCTATAGTTGATATAACAGATGTATTTATAGGTTTCAAATATGTTGTAGTACAATAATTCGTAGTTAATTTTTAATGCTATAATATACGATTATAACATTTTTTTTTTTGCTATTGTAGGATTTTACATAGTGCTATCTTTTATTGCTTTGTATTATAGAACCGCATACAATAAACCTATTCGATTCATTCTTAACATAAAACAACTTGTCATAACATAAGTTCCAATCCAAACCAACCACAGAAAACACAAATCATTCATCAAACATATAAAAGTCTGAATTCCAAATATATTAGACATAGCATAAGTTTATTAGCCTAGTTTGAAAACAAACTAAAACTAGCTAATCCGGGACCAAGTTTCTTCATTCCCTGCATCAATCAACAAACTCTTTCTTCAATTTAGCAAACACATTAGCAGTTTCAAAACCAAAGCATAAACATCAAACTAACTAGATAACTTACTTATGTTTCAAAAATTCAAAAGATGACCAATTTATCCATTGGCCATGCGATTGATGAACCATGTGCATCTTTCATATATTCGATTTCATCTGTTACCCTCCAAACTGCTGCATCATCTACCAAAACTGCGTCTACCCACACCCTAGCTGCATTCGGACCCAATCGAACAAAATGGACTATTTGATATGGGTCTGTTGAATGCACACGTCCTTCAGTAACAACCTGTTTCTTTCCACTAAGATCCATCAATTTACACTTCTGATTCGCCTGTATGGCTTCATCTCCATGTTTACAATATAAACCATTTAAAACTGAGAGATTGATTACAAACCAGAAGATGATTTAAAATTGAACCAAAATATTTACCAAACTTGTTGCTGGAGACTTCTCAGTAGTGGATTTTGATGATGTTGATCCTGATTTTGCACCTTTTGCTAGACTGGTTTCAGAATGAGACTTCAAGTTTTTTGTTGCAGTTTTTAGAACTGAGTCTTCATCTTTTTCTCCAGGTGATAGCTCAGTTGATGCAGTGTTGTGAGAATTAGATTTTTGCTCTGGTCCATCTGGTGGGTTTTCAAAGACAACATTTTTAGCAGGCCATGATACAAAAGACCCTAAGCAGTCCTCAAAGCATGCCAACTCCAACGTCGGCCTCCACACAAATATTTCAGGTTCATGTACCACATCCAGAAAAACTTTAACAGCTTTCGGTCCAAGAGGAAGTCCATTAACCAATGCGTGTGGATCTTGTGTTAGCCAACGGCCTTCAACAACAACTAGATCATCATCAGACAAATCTAGCAGTTTGCACTTGTTTAGAGAATTTGTTTTTGAGCCCTGTCAAGCATAAAGTCCAAACATTCTCATCAATGGCCAATCATTAACCTGATTACTATGACAATAAAATAAAAACTTTACCAGTGTTCCAAGATCTTCTGGTTGGATTCCCTGACCAAGTTCAATACATCTATTCTTAGGCCATGCAATCATCTGTCCTACAGCATCCTCAATTGTGTGTATTTTAGTAGTAGGTCTCCATAGAAATATTGATGGTACAGTGGCAGCGTCTACCAAGACTATAACATCCGTACGGCCTAATTGACTGTCATTCACTATATCATCTGGGTCAGTAGAAATAATACGTCCTTCAGCAACGTTCCCTGCTTCATCAGTCCAATCAACCAGAAGACACCTCAGTTCTGATCTCTTGTTCACAGTCTATAAAATATTTAGGATAATTAATGTCAGAATGCAAATTAGTAAATAAATCACTGATGTGATACAAATGACTTACTCTTGCCGCTGAGTTTTCACCACTAAATAAATCATTGTCCTGTTTCTGTAACAAAAAACGGAAAACACATCTTAATAGTATGTAACATAACTCATGATCTTAGCGTATTAATGGAGAAGTGTCTAACCTGGTTTTTCACTTTGGCAAGTTCAGCTTTTAACTGATTGACTGTTTCTTGGAGATGAACTTGTTTTTCTTGCAATTCAGAAATAGTCTTGTGCTTAACTTGGAAGCAGGCTAACTTGGTCTTACTGATATTTCTACCCATTGCTCTCATACGACCAGGATTTTCAGGTCATAACAGTTTGATAAGTGTGTCTTCATCTTGATTTGTACCAGATGATGAAGTAGCAGTCTTAACAATCTCAGCTGCCTTTTTCTGTATACCAAAAAATAAAGATTTAAATGCCTTTGCAGTATAAACAAAACCAAATGAAACTCATTAAAAGTAAAATTTAGAACTCACAATCTTCTCAGCGGCATTTGTGTTAATAGGAGTTCCATCTTTCTGGTCTGTGATTTGACCCAGACTTTGAGCCTTGTCACTTCAGATGGATCTTCAGAACTACTTTTCTGTGTAAACAAAATAAGTCAGTAGTCTTGTCTAAAAATTTATAAGTAAACAGCATAACTGTAGTAAGCTTACCATCTCTTCCGTTAGTCTAACAATTCTCTTCCGACTACAACTGTGAGGAATCTGTTTACGTCTTCTTTCCTTATAGCTACAACTCACAACCTAAAAGATGATTGTTAATATGTAATATGCTATCTATTAAAGACCTTACTTAATTACAAATGAATACCTTGAATTCTGGGCTAGTTTTGAGCTTCACAAATTTGCGCCAGTCAGTTGGATTAACGTTCTTAGGTCACAGATTCATCCTCTGTTAGTTATTCTCAGCATCATTAATGTGTTTTACTAGATGTGATTTGGAGGACCTCCACAGGCTTCCCATCTGCTTAAGTACTGCAACCCTTTGGTACTCTTTATCTAGGTCAAACCTTGCCTGCACTCACATACAAAACAAAACAGTAAGCTGCAAATTGATTAATTTGATTTAGAGTATGCCATTGTAAAGAAAATCTCACATGGATACATCTCCAGAGCACTGTCTTGAGTTCTTCACTGAGAATTGTTCAACTTTCTAGTGTCACAGGAACGTGTTCCCTGACTAACGGACCTAAGTACGAAGACAACGTGACTGAACCAGGACCATATGGTTCATCCATGAAATTGAAATCCATATGCACTTTGGTAGTTGGATCTTTGGCTATGTCTTTCATCCTTGTCGGTCCTCGCTTTCTCTTACGTGTAACAACAGCAGGATCTGCAGATAGTTCAACCTCACCATGAAGCTCCTCATCATTCTGCTGCTCTTTTGAGTGATGCTCAACATCATTCTGTTCCTCTCTCGAGTGATGCTCATCATCATTATGTTCCTCTTCTAAAGATTTCTCAATTGGTTTTGCTATGGGAGTATCCTCTTCATGGTCATCACCTCTTACAACTGGACCCACATACTCAACTTCATCAGCTGCTTTTTTGTCCTGCTGCCTATTTTTTTTCTCTCTCTTGTTTTTTTTTTGCCGTCCCAATTTCAATTCACCTGAAAAAATTACAAGAGAAAGAGTTAAGTCAACTCATAAAAAAAGTGCACAGAACAATCAAATAATAAAACAGCACACAACAAAAAACACTGCATTTCACACATATATGCCTTCACAATCTGTTCTGGCATTTGCAGCTTCATCAATGTCAACATCCATGTCTATATTTGATGGCAATGGCCCAATGTCTGCATTCCCCTCTTGAGCATCTTCCTTATTGTATCTTCTTGTAGAACCTTTCATTACAACATACCAATTTGATGACTCGTTTTCCCTTGAGTAAAACACTTGTTTTGCTTGAGATGGTATTATAGGATCACTTGAAAAGGAGGCTTGACTATGATTCAAGTTAACTAGTGTAAAGCCATCCTCAATCTTCACTCCATTTCCTTTTCCTGCCCACTGACACTGGAATAGAGGAACATAGAAGACATTGTAGTCCAGCAAAATGATGTCAGTTACTCTACCGTAGTAAGATACCAAATCAACCACCTGTGATACGTATTTTGCACTAGATCTACAAACTATTGTAGCCTCATAATAAACTCCACTATTCTGACTTTTTCTATCCACTGATATTGTGTGAAACCGTTGCCCATTGACTATATAGCCTTTATACGACCTTGCAGAACAACGGGGACCATAAGCTAACCACTTAAGTGTTTCTTCATACTCTGTAGAATCAAGAGGTACCTAACAAGTTAAAACAAGTCAAACACCTATACAGTAGGCCTGCCATAAAAAGAGAACTTGTAAGAACATATAACTAACATGTTCTTTCAGCCAAGATGCAAAATTCTTTGTATGCATACTCCATAACATAGATGCATCACGTCGGCATCTTTTATTTGAGTCTTGTAAATACTACAGATGCTCACTTGTAAAAGATAGAAATTAGAAAAAGAGTTATAATGTTATTCATTAAAAAAAGAAAATTGAACTACACATATAAAGAATATGATACTTACTTTACATAAGGCTCAACTATAGCCATTTTGGATGATAGCAAGATGTGTTACTTTCTTCTCCATTTCAGTAAGAGTAATTGTAGTCCCTGTGGATATTGGACGACCCTCTAAGATTGAGTTGTTCTCAAACTCCATGTTTCTATCTACTTTCTCCTGTACATTTGTTGTCTTCTTTAGAAATTCATTACAAAACTGGATACATTCCTCAGCTAGATAGGACTCAGCAATACACCCCTCTGGACTTGCAGGATTTCTCACAAAGTCTTTAAGAACTTTCATATACCTGAAATATGTGACGACAGATAGATTAGCAACAGAATAGCCAATTTATAACAGTAAAAATATCTAATACCTCTCAAATGGGTACATCCATCTAAAATGGACTGGTCCACCAAGCCTGGCTTCCCTTCCTAGATGCACAGTCAAATGGACCATGATGTCAAAGAAACTTGGTGGGAAAAACCTTTCAAACAAGCACATAGTCTCAACAATCTTTGCTTCCATAACCAAAAGCTGCTTTCTATCTATAACTCTCTGGCACAAGTGATTGAAGAATGCACATAAACGAAAAATTGCTACCCTAGGACCTTTAGGTAACAACCCTTTAAGTGCAATGGGTAGAAGTTGCTGCATTAACACATGGTAGTCGTGTGATTTCAGACCTATGACTTTGCAGTCATCTAATGATACTCCTCTTGATATGTTAGAACAATAACCATCAGGGCCTTTGAAGTGAAATAGTCGCCAGCAAAAAATCTTCTTTTCTGTCTTGGACAAAGACCACGGTGCTGCAGGAAGATAAGTTCTTTTTCCCTTGGTGGTAGCGTGCAAATCCTGCCTAATACCAAGCTCCTCCAGATCTTTACGAGCCGGAAGACCATCTTTTGATTTACCACAGTGCAACAATGTAGAAAGTATACTTGCACCCACATTCCTCTCCACATGCATTACATCTAGGTTATGCCTCATCGGGAGTTCCTAATCAAAACACAAACAGAAAAAAAAAGTTAGACAGAGCTTAATTGACAAATTTTAAAAACAAAAGAAGTAGATGACATTAACCATTTACCTCCCAATAAGGTAACTTAAAAAATATTGACTTCTTCTTTCATCTGGATAACTCATCCTCATCAACTTGTACTTCTTCTTCTTCTTCTTCTAATTCACTAGATGAGTCCTCACTATCAGAACCTAACTCAGTACACTCAGTCTTTTTTCTCTTACTTGCAGATCTTTTAAAGTTTTCAAAGTCATTGTTGTAATTTCTTAGGTTTTGAAAAATTTCACTCCCTGTTAATATTCTTCCTCTTCTCTCTTGTTCAGCTTTTCCATCAAACCACTTCTTCTTTCTCCTAAAACTATGCGTTGGTGGCAAACTCTTTTTGTGGCACATGTAGACATGTTTTCTGCTGAACTTTAACCACATACTATCTGTATTTTTCCCACATAAAGGACAACCCATTGTACCCTTCACTTTGCAGCCTGCAAGATTCCCATACGCTGGAAAATCACTTATTGTCCATAACAGCATTGCCTTAAGAGTAAAGGTTGATCTACTAAAGGCATCATAAGTTACCTCTCCATTGTTCCATAAATGGTTTAGATCTTCAAAGAGAGGTTCTAAATAGACATCTATACTATTACCAGGTTGTTGAGGACCAGGAATCAACAACGAAAGCATGATATTCTCCTTCTTCATGCATAAGTCAGGTGGCATGTTGTAGTTAACAAGCAGAACAGGCCAGCAACTATACCTTGTATTCTTTATATTGAATGGATTGAATCCATCTGTGGAAAGTCCAAGCCTCATGTTCTTTTCTTCAGCCGCAAAGGAAGGATATTTGGCATCCATCTGATGCCATGTCACAGAATCCACAGGGTGACGAAGTTTTCCATCACTGCTTTTGTTACTAGAGTGCCACTTTAAATCCTTGGCAATTTCTCAGACCGGAACATTCTCTTCAACCTTGGAATAAGTGGAAAGTAGCGCAA
The DNA here is from genome assembly GCA_028015245.1 of Cardamine occulta. Taxonomy (NCBI): domain Eukaryota; kingdom Viridiplantae; phylum Streptophyta; class Magnoliopsida; order Brassicales; family Brassicaceae; genus Cardamine; species Cardamine occulta. The sequence goes on along the minus strand of CM051379.1, from coordinate 8,077,592 downwards.
TACCTTCTGTGGGACACCTTTCTTTATTTCACCAGTGTGCATATTAGTCTTCCATCTTGAAGCCTTGCATTTTGGACATTTCTCGAGCTTTTTGAACCTCTTCCTGAATAAGCAACAGTCATTAACACATGCATGAATCTTCTGATAACCCATATCAAATGATTTCAAAATTTCTTTACCTCATACAGTGATGTGTGCAACACATTATCCTCTGGTAACATCTCAGGCAATATTTCTAGCAAATCATTGAAGCTCTTATCAGACCACCCATTTTGTGTCTTAAGTCTGAACAATGATACAATTGCAGACAACTTGCTATGGTTAACACAACTCGGATACAATGGTGTCTCAGCATCTGCAAGTTTTGCAAGGAACTCGTCTTCTTTCTTGTCCTCACCCTCAGCAATATCACCCAAGTCAGCCTTACTAGTAAAATCTTCATCCATAAATTCTGCAGCTTGATATAACCCAAATATCTCATCATTCCTTTGACGAGATTTTCTTTCACTTTCATCCACTGAATTCAACTCTCCATGCAGATACCAATCCGACCTCATCTTATAAGCCTCATCCATTCCCCTTGTGACCAAATGATCAACAACAACACTGCCCTTGTGCCGATCCATATTTTGACAATCAATACAAGGGCATACGATCATATCTATCCCACCCAAAGCCTCAGAAATATCCCTTACAAATTTCAAAGCCCCTATCTCATAAATAGGATCAACTCTGAAATGAAAAATGAAAAGATAAAAAAGAAAGAAACAAGTGAGTCTATAAAAAACTACTCAAACCTAACAGTTAAAAAAAATTTGTTACCTGCAAAGATGCACCCATGCTTTGTCCAACATTTTTTTCCAACACACAGTGACTCAATATTCAGATAAATAACAATTAACTTGTCAAACGCATATAAACATGTAAAGCACGACACCAAACAAAGCAAAACCAACATTCGACCAAACTGAAGACATAATCTAACAAGCACAGTAAAGTAAAGATTGTGAAACATACGTGTGCTGTGATAAGAGCCAAAGAAATGTGAATATCGTAGCCGTGAAATCGAATTTAGTACAACTAACAACCTAGGAAAATGTTGTTAAAAATCAAGACTTCTTGAGTGAAAGAAATGTGGGTACATAAAATGCAAAAGAGAATTCGAAGCAAAAATACATGCCTTCGATTTGAGCCCACAGTCGACGGAGATTGCGAAATTAGGGCCGGCGAGAGCTTCAGTTATGGCGGCGACCTACAAAAAGCGAGCTTAAACGGAGGATGAGGCGAATTAGTAGCTGATTCGAGGTGGGGAGAAGCAAATTCGTCTCTGAATTCGTTTTAAAGTTCTAAGAAAAAGAGGAAAATGACAAAAATGAGGCGAAATCGTAGCTGATTCGAGGTGGGGAGAAGCAAGTTCATCCCTGAATTTTTTTTAGGGTTCTAAGAAAAAGAGGAAAATGATAAAAATGAGGTGAATTCGTAGCTGATTCGAGGTGGGGAGAAGCAATTTTGACTGTCTATTCGTTTTAGGATTCTAAGAGAAAGAGGAAATGAGAAGCTGAAAGAGGGAAATGGTTAAGTGTTTGGCGGAAAACATAATTTTAGGTTTCCGCTTAGTTAAAAATATATAATAAAGTTTATCTAATGCTATTGTATTGTTTGAAAATTTTTAACACATCTACGATAGCAAAACAGTAAAACGAGCTACCGTTTTCTGTTATCAATGTAGACTTTTTTTGTAGTATGTAAAGGTCTTTAAAATAAATTAATATTAAATTTTTAAGACATTGTGTCTAGAGTGTTGGTGGCAAGACACCAATATATACTATTCAAAGTTACTTTCCTCTTTTTTATTTAACTTCTGTTAATTTTTAAATTAAAGACAACTTCATCATTTTAACCGAATAGGATGCTCTTAGACTTAAATGGTTGAGAAACGTATATCAAGTATCTACATTTCTTGTTATCTACCTTACTTTTTCTTTTATTTATTATTTAAAAATGTTTAGATACCCAACAAAAACTAACTGATGGAGGTGCTCTAATGCAAGATCTTGAACATGAGATTTCAACTCCAAATCCGTAAAACTGGTTTAGTAAAAAGGTAAAGAGTCTAGTTGAAATTTTGGTATTGTTATAAATGATCAGGATATTCGAGTAATTAAAGATAGAAAGAGTAACTTTTTTTTTTTTTTGCCAGCAACTTTCTTTAAGTTGTGAATGTATGTTATATTTTTCAATCAATCTTTTATGCATTTTATTATGCATTTTTATAGTTCATATTTGGTTTTTTTATTTTAGTGTCAGCCATTAAAATACCTTCTCTCTCTCTTTGCATTATTCTCATGTTCACATGGACAGATTCGTCGTTGTTGGCGGTGGCGGCTCTGAGGAGGATGAGAGTAGCTGGTTTTAGGGTTGAAGAATCAGAGAATGAAGTTGTAGCTGAAGATGATGAAGAAGGGTTTTGAGAGAAAGCTTCAGCGAGAAGAGATGAATCACGTTGAGAATGAGGGAATTAGGGATTTAATCAAATTGAGGGTTAAAATCGGGTAACTGGGTTCGGGTTATAACAGGCAATCACTATTTCTAAACGCGATTTAGAAGGATTGATCAGAATTTATGTTGTTTAATTTCATACGTGTAATTGGGCAGAAACAAAAAGATTGGGGGAGAATAATCCTTAAATTAGATAGTTTATGGAGTAATAGAAAGTGTTTGAGAGTTTTGGATTGATTTAAGCAGAAGTAGCAAGGGGTTAAGCCGCAAATCCTCTTTTCTAACTAACAGTTATTCACAATTAATAAATCATTTTATCTTTTATATATTTGTCACTTTAGAACAAAATAGAGAAAGCATAAATTTGTGATAAACTTCACATTTTGGTGTTAAAATTTTCAAATCTCATTTAACGCCTAAATTGTAAGACTTCGTTTTTTGGTGCCAAAGTTGCAAGATTCCAGTCTAGTGCCAAAATAATGGAATCGTTTTGTGAGCCAACATTACGGAGTTTTGGTTTTGGATAAATCTCTTGGATTGAAATGAATCGAAGGCATTAATTAGTGAAATTTTTTTTAGTCATTTATGAACTTGCTTGTTAAGATTCTAAATTATAAGTGTGAAGAGACTAACACAAATAGCTAAGGAATATGAGATTATCCATTAATTGTTAATTGGTTTTTAGGTTTTTTGTCAACACTTGACCACAACAGACCGGTACAGTAGCCCAAATTTTTAATTTGGATTTGGAATAGGATGTTTTTAGTTTTACTTATATTTTTCCCCAAAAAAAATCATTTCACAATTCACATGATTTCTATATGTAAAATTACTATATAAGTAAAAAATATTTTTAAAATAGATAAAAAAATCCATTATCAGCCTAGGTCCCGACTAATCCGTGTAGGTACTAGATCTTTATTGAAGACTACATTTACAACGATATCAGTTTTTAGGAAAGGCTCATCAAAATGGCGCTTCATCGCCTTAGTTCTTGTGGCCGATTATGTGATTGTCAAGTGTGCACTTGTTGCTTCAATCTCGGGATAAGACCACTGAATGTGCTCTCTATTTTCCAAGATTTTGTCTCATCTTTCAGCTCTATGGGCGTCGAGATTAGAGGACTTCTCCATGACATTAGCTAAAGTGTTGTGAATGCCACCATGTATTTGTTGTGCTTCGCTTTGATGGCTTATTTCAGGTTCTGTAAACACTTTATCTATTCATAGAGAGTAAGTATTCTATAAAAATATGTTTGACCGAGAAAAAAAAAATTTTGATACATCAAATCAAATTCCATTTCTATATGTAATTTATTCTTTATTGTGTTTAATACAAATACACAAAAATATCAAACATAAATATTTTTAAACAAACAATTAATATATTAAAAAAAACAATATGAATTTCATCCCAAATTTTTTATGGTATATATAATTTTCTATCATTTTCAAATAACAAATTATCTTCTCTGTTTTTTTTTGTGTCAACAAATGATCATTTACTTAATTAATTTTGTTGTTTTTTCTCATCTACCAAAGTTTTTTGTCAGTCTACAATTCACCTTTTGTTTATTTGTAAACTTATAAATTGTAAATTTGTAATTTGAAAATGTAAAGAAACTACTTGTATATGGTCTTGTAATTAAGTGTAACTGTTGTATAACATAATGTTCTTGCTTTAGATCTCTAATTAAATTTCATAAAAAAAAATTCTGATAAACATAAATTTCATATACTCATCACCTTCCCCTCTTCACCTTTCATTTTTCACTCCCAATTCGTCAATCATGCTTAGGGTTCCTCTCTAACCAAATCCTCTACATCTCTCTTAGCTTTAAATCTTCGATTTTCGAAGAAATCAAAATGTCAGAAGGCTACGCAATCGAACTCTACTTCGACCCAGCACTCGAAAACCAAGTCTTGAAAACTTGGAACGTCTTCGCTCGTCGTCAAATCAGTACCAAACTAATCAACACTGAGTCACGTCCACACATAACTCTATTCTCAACTTCTTCATTCATAGATTCAACAAAGCTTGAACCAATCATCAAATCATTCTCATCAAAACAAGAACCAATCTTTCTCTCTTTCTCTTCAATTGGAACTTTCTCAAATGATAAAAATGTTCTCTTTCTTTCACTTACACCTTCAATCTCACTTCTTCAGTTTCAATCTCAGTTATGTGAAGCTTTGAAGAAAGAAAATGTTGCGATTGGTGAAGAGTTTCGTGTTGATTCTTGGATTCCGTTTTGTCCTGTGGCTCTTGATGTTCCTAAGTCACGTATGGCTGAAGGGTTTTTGGTTTTGAGAGATTTGAAGCTTCCTGTTAGTGGTTATGCTATGGATATTGGGCTTGTTGAGTTTTCTCCTGTTCGTGAAGTTTTCTCTTTTGGTTTTGGTAACAATTTGGAGTCTTGATTTTTAGCTTATTGGGTTTAATGTAATCTCCTTTGTTTTAGCTATGAATGTAAACAATGGATTTTGTTGAGGAATAGTTTGAAGAATTTTGCTATGTTCTGTTTCACTCTGTACAAAAGTTTCGAACTTTAAGTTGTTGTTTATCTGTTAAATCTAATATTAGTTGATGTTGTTTTGTGAATACTTCTTGATATTTTAGCTTATTGGTTTTATGTAATTCCCCTGAGTGAGATATGAATGTTGTTTAACTATTGGGAAACTATAGATTTCTGAGGAATAGTTTGAAGAATTTTGCTATTATCTGTTTCAATGTGTACAAAAGTTTCGACCTTGATGATCTCATGGAACAATATAGAAGCACGGTTTCAAATTTTGTTGAATCAAGATTTCTAGTAAAGGATTTGAATTTATGTTAAGTTGTTGTTTTTGTATATCTAATATTAGTTCATGTTGTTTGGTGTATACTTCTTTGATACCTAAATGCTTGAATCTTAGCTTATTGGTTTTATGTAATTCTTCTGAGTTTAGATATGAATGCTGTTAACTATTAGAAACTATAGATTTCTGAGGAATAGTTTAAAGAATTTGCTTATATCTATTCTCAATTCATCATATACAAATGAGATCATCGAACTTGTTGGTTTCGTTGTAGCTAGAGTCCAAGTTGCATTTGATGGAACAGTATTGAGGCAATGTAGTTATGGCAGTTTGGAGAATTTGCTTTTATTTATTTCTCAATTCATTGTGTGTACAAATCTCTATCAGATCAAACTTTATGATCTTGTTGTAGCTGGGAATGTAATTTAGAGTTGATGGAACAGTATAGAGGCAATGTAGTTATGGTATTATGTATCTTGTTTCAGATTGTGGCAGATAAAGTTTTCTGTAAAACAATTGATCTTCATGTTCTTCGCAGAACGTATCCAAATGTTTTTTTAGTGCTGCAGTTTGGTTCAAACTTCTTGATATATACCCAAATGCTTGAATCTGCTACAGATGAGAGTTAAGCTTGACAAAAAGTTCTATTATTGATTTCGAGATTTCCATTTGTGTTTTCATGTATTTGTATGAATACGAATTTCTCTAAGCAATTTCTTTCGTATAATCTTGCAGGATTCAATGGGAAACGCTCTGTGAATACATGAAACTGTACTGTTTTCACTCTGCAGAATATTGGGAGCAATCGTATATGTTGAGGTAAACAAACTTTATATGTTCTATCGAGTACTTTTGTATCTGCTATGAAAAGAATCACACCAATGATTTACTTAATCATAAGAAAATGTTAAAGAATCCTTCTTCCATATGGTGTTTATCCACAAATAATCATCTTAATCATCTAATTATCGCCATTAGAAACTCGTTCCATGCATCGATTGGTCCAGGCAAACACCAATGGACGCAATCGTTATAACCCTTCATCCATTTATTTCCCCAGTAACCATTAGGGTGACCATCAGGTCTCATCAGCATAACTCTAGTCACATCCAAAACCGCAAACTTCTTCTTCGCCTTGTTGTCTCGTTTCATTATTACATTTTCAAGCTGTTCAATCTGAGATGTTCTGATCTTCATCTCACTGCTCTGCAGGTCGATTCGATTTTCTCCAAAAGGACTCGTCCTACTGCAAGATCCTCCTGTATCCCAAGTACCATTCTCGAAATGAGCAGGCGAAATAGTCCTTAGTACCGTCACCAAATCCTCCTTGCAATTCTCACATTCAGCTATATGATTAAAAACAGCCGAGTAAACAAGCTTAAACCCTTCTTCCGGGCTAATCTGAGTCACGTTGTGTTCGTTACAGTAAATGCAACCAACTGACTCATCTCCTCTATGTATAAATATCGGTCTAAAGAACCAATGAGCAGCCGAGACAATCGCAATATCTGTATTCGACAAACCCTTGAACCACGCTTCATCGATCTTTCCAATGTCTATATCAAACAATCCAGTTCCCTTCTCATTACCATCTCGTCTCTCTCGTCCCTCCACAAGAAACTTAGTCCATGACGTCGAAAGAGTGAAATCATGACTCGGAAAGTACCAAATCCTGTTTCTGTCTTCTTCATCTTTATAAATGTCCCTAGGAGTTTCTTCCTATACAAGTAAAATAAAACAAAAGGTTAAGCAAAAGCAATTTATTCTGACTTGTAAACAAAGCAATAGATACTATACCATTGACAACAAGCATAGAAGCGATTCCATATGGTTCCTTGCTACAGAATCACCAACAAAACTCATCTTCTTGCCTCTAACCATACTGAGAAATGCCTTCGAATTAAACCTCGGAAGATCGCAGCCATCGGGTTTCCATCTCCAAAACAAGAAATCTCTGTCTTGTCTCCCATGTTTTATGCAGTTTTTTGAGTCAGGAATCGTTGAACAGCTTGAGTTTGTGTATAAAGATCCTCTTTTGTCTGGTACCCAATGTCCCTTGTACAAATCACACTCAGGATCTAACCAAACACCAGAACAAACAAAAAGAACAAACAAATCAATGTAATTTTTCAGACAAAATCTCAAGAAACATTAAAACGAGAGTACATTTTCAAACATAATATCATAATTTTCTATGTTTATATATACAAATAAACCATAAAAATCCCAGAAAATTTTCATTATGTGAGTTCGTGGAGGAAAAAACTAACAAAATCTGTGATTTTGATGATCATATTTTAAAAAATCTCAAGAACAAAAATAAAAAGGGGAAAATTTAAGGGAGGTTTAAAAAAAACAACAAAAACGTAAGAATATTTTAACATAATATCATGGTTTTGTAGAGATAAAAAAAATCCATATAAATCCCACGAATGAGTTTGTGATTAAAAAAAAAACAAACAAAATCACAGAAATGTAAGAACCTTTTTTTTTTTGGTTAAACGAAAATCAAGAAATTAATGTAACAGTTTATTTGGTTTTACCTTACCGATTTGAGGAATGAAGGAAAGAACATTTCGATCGGCGATGGATTTAAAAGGATTTTGATAAACGAAGAAACCTGTAAAGAAAAGAGTTATACATATTGAAGGCAATAGTAATGGCGCCAATCTTCCCATGTTCGTCATCACTATCCATTTTTCCTGTTTTTTCTCTGAATTTTCTCGGAAAATATTTGATGATGGTTTCATCGTTGCATGTCGATCATTCCTAGAAACAAGCCCACGAATATGTTTTATACACACGGAGAGATTTTTCTCTTTCCTTAAACGTTTTTAAATTTGGGCCGTGAATATGAAAATTTTGGAAAGAAAGGTTAAACATTAATGGTGAATTTATGAATTTTATTACGACTATTTGTTTGCTTTTTCGTTGGTAATGTAACTGTAGCCGTTGAATGGTGACACGTGGCGTGTGACGATGTGGTGTGTGTTTTAACATGTGAATTGTGGAATTGTGAAGTCTTTGTTCACGTCGAAACCATATTTCACGGCGTAATCTCTTTTGTAGAAATTTTGTTTCCACTTTTTGTATGTAATTTAATGTATAACGCGTCTACTATAATCTTTCTTGATTCGGCTTTTTTCCTACTTTTAAGTTTTTTTGATAAAATAAAATGATTTATTTTTGAAACAAATCTAAATCATTAATTTTTCCCTTTTTGTATGTATTCTTTTTGTTTGAATTGGAGTTGTACTCGATTAGGATGGAAAAAAAGTCATTTATCTTGTAGCTCGGGTTAATTAATTGTTACATCACTAATGATGTTCATATTTTTGTCAGAAAATAGAGGGTCTTAATAATGATAAATAAATAAGAAAGTTGAAGACAAAATTTCAAATTCTACAAAACATAAAGTTACATATGAAAATGATTATAATTCGTATAACTTTACGATCAAGTAAACAAATGAATTAATAGTGTATATTCAAGTTAAGAAACTTGGATTTTCTAATATCCTCTTTGTCGAAATTGAATATTGGTATAGTTAGCAAAAATTGGCATATCATCCTATGCGGCTATGACTATCAATATCATCCTGATCCTGCATATCTATATTTGATATTAGAATAATCCAAAATTAAGTTTCACTTTTAGAGGTATAATCTAATTGTATTAAATATCATGATTCACCTATACCATATATGATGATGTATTTAATCATCTAGTGAATGATGAGGTCCAGTCAAAATTCGAAGGAGATTCCCGTTTTTATTGTAAATTGTAAATAATATGTCTACTGCAAGACTGCAACTGACATTTTTAATGGACAAGAAGAAAAAAAAAGATTTAAGAGAAATGGATGTTTTATTCATAAATTTCATCCCACAATGTTATTGTAAGTTAATTACTTGACTAATTTAGTGTAGTGGAACAATGTGGATATTTTTGTATATCATGTAGCTATATACCAATGTAAAAGCAAAAGGAAATGATGTGGAACTAAAATAGGGAGAAAAATGAACCAAGAACTTACATAACCCATAAACCGGAGTCCCAATATTTGATAATAAACTAGATTTGTATCCGCGGTACACCGCGGGTCAATTATTTTAATAGAAAATATAGTTTTTTGGTTATGTTCTCCACAAAAAAATACTCGACTCTATAATTTTTTTTTATTGAAATGCGTATCTGTAATTTTTCACTAAAATGAATAATTTACAAATTTTTCCTCCAAAAACGGATCTGTAAATTTTCTAGCAAAAAGTTATCTGTTCCCCGCAAAAAAAAAACACTTGACTCTATAACTTTCTTAATGAAGTGCATATCCGTAATTTTTCACCAAAATGAATAATTTACAGATTTTCTGCCAAAAACAGATCTGTAAATTTTCAGCAAAAATGTATTCGAATCACAACATATGAAGAGAAAAATAATTTATTTATTAAATTTTTATTAATGATATGTATTATATTATATAATAAATCAAAATAACTTGAAAATAAGATCAAATGAAGGTGAAATGAGAATAAAATTTATTTTCTCGATCAGTTTTCCACCAAAAAACTAGATTTCGTATTTTTCTAGCATACTCCAAATCTATTTGTCAAACTAAAAAAATTACAATTTTCCTGCCAAAAACTTATTCGTTCCCCACAAAAAAAATTAACTGGACTCTATAACTTTTATAATGAATTGCAAATCCGTAATTTTTTACCAAACTAAAAAAATTGCAAATGTATTGCCATAAACAGATCTATCATTTTTCCGCCAAAATAAAAGTGAAATGAGTATCATAATTATTTTTCTAATACATTGATTTAAATTAGGTAGATAGATTTTAGGTAAATTAAAATCAATGTTAGTTTCTATAATATTGCTGTTTTAATCTGTTTGGATACACTTATAACATTAATCATGGTTTATTTGTTTTAATATAGATGTTTGGAAACATTTCCTTAAAGTGACTCTTTTTTAATATTGTAGTAGATGTGGAGGCTCTAGGCGATGACATCTAGATTGCAGGTTACCTATTGATAGTCTAAAGAATCAGTAATGCTTTTCAAATTCTAGTGCATTGGTGCAACTAATTGTCGAGAAAGCTAGCTGGAATAGCAGAAATGGCATGAAAATAATTCATAAACTAGAGAGGAGAACCAGAATTTGATCCTTGTGTTTCTTCAAACTGAGGGATGAGATGGCTTATGTGAAGTGGTTTAGAAGGACTCCATTTGTACTTCTTTGTAACTCATCGCCGAAAGTACTCACCATCTCTTCTTCTCATGTGCATTCTCAAATGAGATTTGGTCTTCATTCATCCATCGTTATCTCATCCGTCTTCTCTTCTTGATAATGTTACTTGGGTAATATATGCTTATACTCTCCTGAAACTCATAGTCATTTGTAAGATTATTCTCCTATCTCCTATCTATTAGTTATAGAAGGAATACAATGGTAGAGCCCATGCTTCTCCTCCTACTATATATTAGGGGGAATTTAGCAGCCTTGATAGAACCTCTACCTCTACTTTTGTGCCGACAATCATACATCGACTTCTCCGAGTGTCTTCACTTATTAATCTGCCTGGTTTGGATTCATACAGTTTGCCCATGTGGCCCTTGGCCCCCTCCTCTCCAGCCGGCTACTCACCTATGATCCTTCTAGAATTTCACTTATCTTATTTGGACAATTTCTCTTGCCTTTTATTTCTTTCTTTTATGGCTCTTGTACTTGGTATCCTCTTGAAGAAGGGTGAAAAACAAATGAAATAATATAGTACTATTCCAAAAAAAAATTGAAATGTATAATACAACTTATTAGTCTTGAGATGAGTGAGTAGAGGATATAGAATTTCAATAATTTGTAAGTACAATATTAAAAAAAAACAAACAAGATCATGTTTTTAAAAATATTGTTTTTGGGTTATAATACCACCAAAGTTTATTAATCTTAAATGTCTCATATCCATACCATGTTTTCATTTTGGGTTTATTAGTATTCACTGTTTCGTAGCTATTTTTTGCTTGGAATCATCATTTCACTTTTTTTTTAAACCCACCAAAATTATAGTGTAAATTAATATCTATATTTTCAATTTAATCCATCTTAAACCCCAAAATTTGTAATGTTAATTAATACTCATGTGTTTCCCCTGAATGCAAACGGGTTTACACGGTTAACGGATGCCAACATATTTTATTTTATTTCATTTATGTCAAAATGATTACTTATCTACAAAAATAAAAATCTAATTTAGAAAATAAAACATTCGAATAAGAATTAAAAACCAAAATCAAAATTGAATCGTAAAACTTATCAAAACCAAAAAAATCATGATAATAATACATATTTGAATTATGATTCATAGACTCGTTTACAAATAAGTGTCGTTTTAGGATTAATTTTTTTATTTTAGATTAAGAGTCGTTTTTTAGTTTCAATGCAAATGTTTGATAGATATTCCAGTTTTATCCTTAGTGTTTTAATATTAAACAATAACAAAAATCTATGAGTATATTAATTAATAATAAAATAAAATAAATAATTATTTTTTTAATATGCGTAAAAAACATAGAACGGTACTTATTTTTAAACAGAAGGAGTAATTATTATCAAACATCGTCAAATTAAATGGGCAATCAGATTATAGACCAATTCAAATTCGATATATTCTTTCCTTGTAACTTACAATTTTGGAACTAAAAAAAAAACTTGTTTTTGACTGTGGAAGAAAACTACAAAAGCACAATCGTGGAGAATATTCATCAAACTAACGGAAAATATCCTTATTATTATTTGTTTCTCTTCAAGACCATCACTCTTGCCCCTCTCCTCAAATTCATATTCATTCCTCAAAACCGATGAAAATGGCAAAGGAGAAACTTTTCACTTTTTATTCACTTCTCTGTAGACACATCCGAGAATTAACTCGCTCCTTAGTTGTCAATTGGTTGACAAGTAACTCATTGATTAAAATACTGACTTGGTGGGTTCATTCACAATGATTCAAACGGTTTCACAACAAATTTGAAATATACAATTGAGAAATGCATAGTATTACATAAGATTTTGCTTGAATTATAAATATATGTATTAATTAACACCCCAATAATCGATTTTGAGCCTTTTTTAATTTTTATTCGAATATTCTTGCTTCTTTTTTGTTTGATTATATTTTTTGGTTTGATATAAGTGAATATAGCATTTTATAATCGTTTAATGCCATTTTCATCGAAGGTCTAATTTGCACTAAATTGAAAACATGAATTTTAATCAATATCTTAGTATTTGTTTGAGTCTAATATGCACTAAATTGAAAACATGAAATTTAATTTACATTGCACTATTTATTAGGGTTTAACATGCATTATATTAAAATATATGGATTTTTAAAAAAATGGAATGAAGATTCGTGGTTATATATACTCAATGTGTTATGCCGTTATATATCTTACTAGAGTTGAACCCACGGTACACATCGGTCAATGTTTTCGTAATCATTATAACTAATGTTTATAATTTTGATGTCAGTTTTCCAGATAAATTATAAAGTGTTGTTGGTTAGTTGATGTATATACCCATTTTAATTTTCTGTAAATAGTTCTTATGTCCAAGCTTGCTACACTATGTCTAACGGATTAGCGAGTTAGTCTGAAAATTAGATTAATGTAATTTAAATAATTGAAATATTTTTAATAAAAATAAATTTTTTGATAGAATTATTTTTAATATTCTCTTTTTTTGTAAATATTCTAATTTTATACATAAAACTATTTATATTTTCAAATATATCATATATTATATTTCATCAACTATATATAATTATTAATTTATATATATAATTACTTATTTTTATTAAAAATTAGTAGTTTGCGGGCCGATTCATGAATCCGCGGACAAAACCTGATAAATTTGCGGTATACTGTGGGCTTGTCTATGATGCTCGCTTTTTAATGGGAATAAAATGTTATGTCTATACCCACCCCATGTCGGATTTACTTGTATCTAGCTCACAAGTCACCGATCTGATTGACATCTCTACCGATGTGAGACTTTGAACACATTTTTTCTTTATCTTATTGAGTAATATATGTCTGTTTATAAAAATTTAAATCACAACATATGCAGAAAAAATCTAAAATTTTATTAGTTATATATATTATATAATAATTCAAAATAATTTAAAATTAAAATCAAACAAAGATGATATGAGAATCATAATTCATACTATTAAAATCAATCTTAGATATGAAAAAGATTATAGAGAATTAATTTATTATTTATTATTCATTTAGAAAGAAAAAAAATAGAGAAAATAAATATGAGAGTGATTGGATTCATAAATAACTACACTTATTGTTTGAATAAATAAATAACTCATTTGTATTTCAAATTAAACAATATAAAAATAGAGATAATAACCTCCAAATTATATTTTAAATCAGGATAGTTGAACACTTGACCACCTCAGGAAAAAAGAAAAAAAACATAATTCGTATTAGAGATAATGGATAATTATCCATTAAATAATATTATAATAATTTATCTTTCTACCT
>CM051379.1:8038637-8063637 GCA_028015245.1 Cardamine occulta | reverse complement strand
TCTTAAGTTTACCGACTTAGGTCGTGTATAAATATGTAATGTACTTTTGTGTAATGTATTCTTTAAGTCAGAGTAATAAGAGAGATATCCCCTTTTACGTCTCTTTCCCACTTTTATAAATAAATAATATAATAATATAGTTTCACATATCGCATACAGATATATATATATATATATATATACAACACGTTATGTTTAATTTAATTCCAAAAATGTAAGATTTAATTCATGTTTAATTTATGTTTAATTTATTTCATGTTAACAAAAAGATAGGTCCTGCCTTCTCTATTTATAAGTTATTTTGGGATGATAGGTGCTGCCTTCCCCGAACAGATTATTATTCGATGTTATACCTTTTACGATCATGATCATATGGTAGGCTCTGCCACCTCAAATGACTTATGATCATACTGTACACTATGTCACATCAGATCAAGGGTTTATCTATAATTAAATTTCTAGAAGACATTTATTGAAAATGTTCTAGATGAACTCTATGTGCAGAAGACATACATAAAATTTTCTGTAAGAACTATATAATAAATTTTGTCCGAAAGACAAATCATACGTTTTAAATTATTGTTATTTTCATTTTCATTTATTATCATGCTATTATCATGGTATTTTAATTTGTATTTTTATTATGCTTACAAATTTTAAAATTTTATCATGCCATTCAAATTTTATTTTTAAGATGAATTTTAATTAAATTTATGCTTAATAAATTGTTATACAGTTATCATGTCAAATTTAGCAAAACTTGAGATCGCTGTCCTTGATATATCTGAGAATAATTATATAAGGTGAAAAGTTACATCAATGATGCACTTAAAAGGAATCGGGCTCCTTGATACCATCGATATATCAAAGCGAACTCCAGAAGAAAAAAAGCTAATGCTATGATATTTTTAACCCACCATATCCATGATGGTTTAAAAAATGAATGTATGACAAAATAAGATCTTGCAGATCTTTGGCAATCACTCAAAGATATGTTCGATCACCAGAAATATGTGATCTTGCCGAAAGCTAAACATGAGTGGTTGAATCTCCGGTTCCTGGATTACAAAAGTGTTAGTGAGTGTAATTCCGCTTTGTTTGGAATTACTTCCAGAATAATTTTATGTGGAGAGAAGATAGGCGATTATGATATGATCGAGAAAACTCTCCATTACAGCAATAATACCGGGCGAATGGATACCAGAAGTATTCAGAGTTGATGTAAGTTCTCTTGGTAGCTGAACAAAATAATAAACTTGTGATGTTAAACTATCAAACTCATCCTACTGGATCAGCTTCATTCCCAAAAGCGAATGTTGCATCATCCAATTATAATTATGGACGAGGATGCGGTCGAGGTTATGATTGTGGCCATGGACGAGAAGGATATGGAAGTGGACATGGATGTGGACAAGGAAAAAGGTTCCGTCCAAATAATTTCAACACTGAAAGAAATAGTAAAAGGTTTAAAGAGAACGAAGTTGGTCGTGTGATAAATAAGCAGCATGAAAATGTTTGCTACAGATGTGGCATGAAAGGACATTGGTCCTGTACCTGTCGTTCGCCTAAACATTTGGCCGATATGTATCAAGAATCACAAAAGGCTAAAGAAAAGGCAAATAAAACCAACTTCATTCATGGCGAATCTAGACCTTCTTTCGATGGCTTAAATTATGATACCTATCTCGATATTGCAGATTTTGTAGTTGATCCCGAAGCCATCAACGAGAAACCAAATGAGAAACAAAATGACTAAGATCTTCCTAAATAATAAACTATGACATTATGTTTGTTAATCTTCCTAAAGAAGAAAATAAAATAAAACTCCTAATATTTTAGTTGTGTTTTTTTTTTGCTTTATGTAAGATAGTTTTATTGTAATATAAACCTTTTGTTTTGATATATTAATGCATCTTTTATGAATATTCCTAAATTCATAAAATATCAATCTTTGACATCAGGGATGGAGACATATGTCTGCAGACAATACTACAACGCACACAATAATTAAGGATAAAAATTATTTTTCCTCCCATAAAATAAAAAATTCCGCTAGAAGCTTAAATACTATATCTGCTAATGCAAAAATTATTATGGGCTGTGGAAGAGTCAGTTTTTCAATTCCAAAGGGAACAAAATTTGAAATAAATGATGCATTATATTACCATAAATCTTACAGAAATTTGTTAAGTTTCAGAGATATCCACAGAAATGGATATCACATAGAAAGTATGAATAAGAATGGCATTGAATATCTTTGCATTACATCAATTATTACGGAGAGAAAACGGATATTAGAAGAGTTAGCAGCTATATCCTCCTGAATATATTCTACAAATATAAATATGACTCTTATATTACTGTAAACTCGAAGTTTACAAGTACATTCAAAATCTGACATGAACGTTTAGGGCATCCTGATTGAGTCATGATGAGAAAAACTGTGAAAAATTCAAATGGCCATCCGTTGAAAAACAAGAAGATTTCTCAGTCGAGAGGATTTTCATGTAATGCTTGTTCTCAAGGAAAACTAATAACTCAGCCTTCACTAGCTAAAATAGGGAATGAATCTCTAGTATTCTTAGAAATAATACATGGTGATATATGTGGACCTATTCACCCACAATGCGGGCCATTTCGATATTTTATGGTATTAATTGATGCATCTAGCAGATGGTCACATGTATGTCTGTTGGCTACATGAAATACGGCTTTCACAAGATTCAGTGCTCAGATAATCAGATTGAAAGCACAATTCTCTAATTATACAATAAAAAAATGAGACTTGATAACGCTGGTGGATTCACTTCACAAGTTTTCAATAACTATTGTATGTCATTAGGAATTGATGTTTAACATCCGGTCCTGCATGTACATACACAAAATGGCTTGGCCGAGTCTTTGATTAAATGGTTACAACTTATTGGTAGACTGTTAATATTGAGAACAAAACTCCTAATTTCAGTATGGGGTCATGCAATTTTTCATGCTACTGAACTAGTTCAAATACGGGCAAGTGCATATCATAAGTACTCCCCAAAATAATTATCATCTAGTCAGGAGCCAGATATATCTCATCTCCGAATTTTTAGGTGTGCGATTTATGACCCTATACCTCCGCCACAAAGAATAAAAATGGGACCACAAAAAAGATTATAAACATATATCGGGTATATATCACCAAGTATAATTCGGTATCTTGAACCGCGAACTGGTGATATATTTACGGCACGTTTTGATGATTGCCATTTTAATAAAGATAAATTCTCAGCGTTAGAGGGACGAATTGAGGAAGTTCCAAAAGATATTACATGGTGCACATCGTTGTTGTTGTACCTTGATCCTCCTACGAAACAACGTGAACTTTAAGTTCAAAAAGTTGTACATTTGCAGAATATGACAAATCAATTATCAAATGCGTTCATTGATACAAAAAGGGTGACGAAATCATATATACCTGTTGCGAATGTTCCATCAAGAATTAATGTTTCAGAAGAAAAAACTGATAGAAAAATAGTAAATGAACCCAAACTTCATTTGAAAAAGGGAAGACCAGTGGGATCAAAGGATAAAATCCCCGAAAGAAAAAGAAATTGGGAAAAATGAATGTGCTTGCTCCAGAAGAACCAAGTACAATGAAAAGTTCTGAAGACGAAAAATAAAAATCCTAAAGACGGAACTGATTTAGAAAAACATAAGATTTCCATCAATTATGCCCAAAATGGAGAAGTATGGGCTAGAAATGAGATAGAAGATGATGATGAAATTTTCTCATTCTCTGTATCCAAAAAAATTGATTATGAAAGTGATGATCCAAGATCTGATTGGGAGAAATGGAAAATGGCTATGAAAACTGAGTTGAACTCCCTCAATAAAAGAAAGGTTTTTGGACCTGTCTTCCTAACGTCCGAACATGTAAAACCTGTTGGAAACAAATGGTTTTTTTGTTCGGAAAAAAAATAAGAAAAATGAGGTAATAAGATACAAAGCCAGACTTGTTGTCCAAGGATTTTTTCAAATATCGGGAATTGATTATGAAGAAGCATATTCTCCGGTTATAGATGCAATTACTTTCAGATTTTTTATGAGCTTAGCGGCATCCAAAAAAAAAATCTAGAAATGCATATAATATATGTTGTGACTGCATATCTATATAGATCACTTGATAATGAGATATATATATAAATTCTAGAAATACTAAAAATGCCTGAAGCATTAAGCTCAAAAGTTAAAGAAATATATTCAGTCAAATTACATCGATCACTTTACGGATTAAAGCAATCTGGATGCATGTGGTATAATCGCTTAAGTGAATATCTATTGAGTAAAGGATATACCAACAATGATATGCCCTTGTGTATTTATTAAGAAATTCTTATTTGGATTTGTGATCATTGCTGTATATGTGAATAACCTGAACATAATTGAAACTCAAAAAGAGATCGATGATGCAAGAACCATATGAAAGAAGAGTTCAAAATGAAAGATCTTGGACAGACAAAATTTTATCTTGGGCTCCAGATCGAGCATCATCGAGATAGAATTTTCATATATCAATCAAATTATACGAAAAGGATCTTAAAACAATTTTATATGGATAAAATGACCTTTTTGAGTACTCTAATGGTCAATAGGTAGCTTAATGTTGATAAAGTAACATTTCGACCTTGTGAGGATAAGAAAGAAGTCTTAGGTACTGAAGTACCTCATATGAGCGTTATTGGTGGGTTTATGTATCTTGCAAATTATATCCGACCATATATAACATTTGCTATAAATTTACTTGCAAGATATAGTTCGTCTCCCACGCGCAGACATAGGAATGGAATAAAACATATTTTTCGTTATCTTCAGGGAACAATTGACTTGAGATTGTTTTACCCTAGAAACTCCACTTTTGTTTTAGCTGGTTTTGCATATGCAGGCTATTTATCAGATCCACATAAAATCTGATCATAAATAAGATATGTTTTCACAGTTAGAGGTATTGCAATCTCTTGGCATTCCCAAAAACAGACTTTTGTTGCTACTTCATCAAATTATACAGAGACCATTATGCTTTATGAAGCATGTAGAGAATGTATTTGGTTCAGATCCATGACTAATCATATACAACAGTCAAGCAGAGTAATCACTGACAAAGAGCCAATAAAATTGTTCGAAGATAATGCTGCATGTATTGCCCAACTCAAAGAAGGCTATATCAAGAGCGACATGACGAAACATATTCCTCCAAGATTTTTTTCATATATACGAGAACTCGAGAAGAATCAAGAAATATATATTCAATATATCCGCTAAACAGACAATGCAACTGATCTGTTTACGAAGGCGCTTCCAACTACAACATTCAGAAAATATGTTCGTAGTATCGGGATGTGTTACTTACGTGATCTATAAAGAAGAAATTTTATCCATTATTTCAGGGGGAGATTACGTCACTATACTATTTTTTTCTTGTCATGGTTTTTATCTCATTGAATTTTTTTATGATAAAGTTTTTAACGAGACAATATGTAATATATTAATAATGATGGATAATCAAGGAAAAGTGTTAAAAATAATAAATGATTATCCATTAAATAATATTATAATAATTTATTTTTCTACTATCAGTTTACCAACTTACGTCGTGTATAAATATATAATGTACGTTTGTGTAATGTATGCCTTAAGTCAGATAAGAGAAATATTTTTTTACATCTCTTTCCCACCTTTATAAATAAAATAATATAATATTATAGTTTCACATATCTAATACAAATATATATATATATATATATATCATCTACTGTATACTCACATTCGTTTGTGTTTTTTCCCCTCTTTGGACCAAAGAATTTAGGAGGTGTTGTATTTTGATTAGGACGTGGTTATATTAATGTCAAAGAATATTAGCAATTTCAAGTTGTTGATTTCGTGGTTGCAATTGCAATTAGTCTGTCGGTTCACAATTTCAATTTGTAGTTTCTAGTTACAATTTACTCGGCTATACGAGAAACATTTCTTGAAATTCTTTTACCATATCTATCATCTAAATATGGTTTATATATAAGAACTAAATTTGACCAAAGATGAAAATTTGTGTACATATTCTTTATTTACTAGTAGATGACTGTACTTAATAATACTCACTTCTCCGATCTAACAAGAAATTTGCTAAATCAAATATATATATTATTGATTAAGTAGATGATTATACTGCAAATCTAACCATAAATGCAGATCCAACTATTATGATGTATACGTTATAGTAGCTATATTATGAGAACCCTGGAGATTTTATTATGAATCTATATGCCCAAATCAGAATCAAAGAAGAAAACAACTCAACTGAATAATTTGAAATCTAATTTTTAAATGTATATACACATTATTATACAATCATGGCCAGGGAGGCCATACCACATGTGTATAGTACAATCTCACATGTGGCAATGCCAATGAAAATTCACAAAAACTAAAAACATTAGCTTTAGAGTCGAAGACATGTCCCATGTTCACTTTGGCTTATCTCTTCGGTATCTCCTCGATTTTGCATTTGCTTGGTTGCTAGGACACACTCGCATACATCCACATGAATTCTTAATGACCCATATGTTCCTTAAGCTACAAATTTACTAGCCATTTATTTTTTTTTATTTTTTATTTTTTGGTATTCCAGAGGTTTATCCGAGTTTTCGATCATTTAGGCCCAACTTTCTTTTCGCACAGTTTTTCTATGGGTTGGGTGGGCAAATGAAATCGAACCTGCGTTTAGAAGCAGGTACATACCCAACCCCAAACCACTGGAATACCAAGTTCCATTTTTTTTTGCCGGTTTTATTTTCTACTTTTAGAATTTATACAAATAATACCACAAGAGATAATGTTAAAAAAAAAAACGATTTTGATCATCCATAAGAGACTATTTTAGCGTTGATCAAAATTTTAGAATAATTCACCTATTTCTATGGATTATTTAAAGATTCAGCCTGGGTGGTATTCATGATTTATAACCCAAGCCACAATTAAAGTCTAAAAGGGACATCTTGGCTCTAAGTTAATTGATTTTGAATCCCACTACTTTGTTGGAAACTTTTAGCATTAAGAAGTTTCGAAAATTTTACTCAAAAATGTATAATGGAAACTTAAGAAGTTATTCAAGAAATCAAGATTTGGTACGTTCCCTATGGCTTAGGGATAGGGAAAATAGGGATGTTCGAGAGTTTCCATATTAGTATGTGTGAATAAAACAATATACTACAGTAGATAAAAAACAGCATTTGACTTCTAAGCAGTTAAAAAAATTGTCTTATTGTTGATTTTGACCAATCAAACATTTTAAAGATTTGTTTTTACGATTAGGAAAATAAGAATTTAATGAGTTGAAAACAAAACCTCATCTGAAAATTCTTAGAAGAATCAGTGTATTTTTTATTGAATTATTGAAAAATATTTGTTATGTGTAAGCGATATATATTACTTATTAAAATGAATTATATGATTACAAAACTTCTCCCTCTCATGTGGTAGACCTTACTTCAGTGAGACTGTGCTCAGGAGAGAGCATGTGCTTCTCTTAATGACATATATAAATTCTAAAGTTATATATAGTTTTTTGTAGATAATTATATAACCTAACACAGATACTACAATTTAAAATTTTGTTTGTTGGCCACGCTATTAAGAAATCAAAACCTAATAAATGCTAAGTGGGAGGAATCTCCATCAGCAAGAAAACTCCTAATTATAACTATTTAAAAAAATTAAAACGAGATTCTTCATCAAATTTGTTTGCTTAAAACAGATTACAAATGAGTACCTTCAGTAATACTATATGTATATGTTAGTTGTTATAAATGGTGCAAAACAAAATTTGTACTAGATATTAAAAGTCATATAATACGACTTTAGTATTACCATTTACAAGCTAAAGCGTGTTTATGACCAATTGCTAATTTTATCTGGTCAAATATATAACTATCACATAAGCATCATAAGTATGTCATAAGAAAGAAACAAAAAAGTGTCATAACTCATAAGACAATAAAATTACGTGTCTATATAAAACACTTGGGCCTGATAACTTGTAATTGTATAGCTGTATTGCAGAGTGTATAATCAAATTCCCAAGTCAAAACCGGTTAAGTTCAATATTTATCCACCGATTATTTCAAGTTATTACAATAATATTGTGAATTTGTGATATATGAATATAATAATATATGTTTGATATAATAATGTTTATGCTTGCAAAATAGAAACTTCCCATGTGCTTTAATTTTCTCTCACCAGTTACGGTTACTGTCTTTTTTCTTAATATATACTTGAAAATAATAATCTTTTGGTTTTAAAAATTTAATATACATCTTGTGTTCATTATTATTATTTTCTTGTTTGGGGTTTCAATAGGTAAATATAACACAGCTCGTGTGCTTTCGTTGAGAACATAGCGAAGATATACACATCGTAGTCCAGCCCAACCAACACTTTAACAATATGTATGTAAATAAATGAAAAAATTTCTTAATCAAATAAAAAAATCATATACTTTTAAGAATATTAAGACTAAGAACTAATGGATTACAGTAAGCGGATATCTATGAACTAGGTTTAATTTTTATTATACTCATTGTTTAATGAAAGTTGGAAGACAGTGAAGTGACAACATAGTCCCTTATCTATTAGTTTACTTTTAATCAAATATATACTATAGTTTTGTAAAAGTTGATATAATTACACGTTTTATACATAAGTTTAATCTGGCTTGGCTGGACCAAGTTGTCATCCTCCAAATTCCTTACCAATCATCCAAATTGATTTTTAGCCTTTTCTTGGAACCATCTTATTTACTTTGAGTTTTAATTCTTATATTTCTCCTTTAATATACACACACACATATATATATATACAGAGAGAGATATATATGAGTAAATGCATGCATACACACAGTTTTATGACTGGACATATCGAGTAGGATCCATATGCCAATACTTTTTTTAAAAAGTATTTTCATTTTCATGTGTATAAAGATATAATTTTTCCCAAAGTAATATAAACATTTTTACACTCACATTAGTACATAATTATTATTTTTTATAACATTTTAAATAGAATTTTAAAGTGTCAAAGATTATATTTTCTCCATCAATTGTTTTCTAATTTCTTCAGTTATGAATGTATTCTCATTTTTAAGAAGAAATTTATCAACTAAAAAATGCTTCTAAATTAACTATATATATATATATATCATGAAATAAAGCTTAAATCAGATATTAAATTAGAAATATCTAAAAATTGATTTGAGGTAAAATCCAAAAAGACAGAATATACAAGAGATGGCAGTATGGTCGATATCTTACATTTATTCTTTACCAAAAAAGAATTAAAAAAATTGGTTTTATACGTTTGTAGTTTGTACCTATATCTATGGATTGAGAATAGTTATTACTCGATTCATTTTGCATTTATTTATAATCTCTATTTTTAAACCAAATATTAAAACTATCTGCCTATTGTTTCCAAAATAAAATCATATCTTCAAAATAAGAAAATAATTATAAATCATAGAAAGAAATCAATTTCGTCTAGATTTCATTTCACTAATGAGAATTGAACTGCCGTCACAAAGGACTAATCAGAAAAATAAAATAAATAATAAATCCAACTTTTTCGTTTAAAAAACTAAAAAAAAAGGGAAAATTCAAAGAAAGGAGACTCTCTTCTTCTTCTACTTCTCTTCTTTATTTACCATTTTGTTCACTTCACCACATGATCCTCGTCTCTCTCTCTCTCTTTTTCTCTCTTTCTCAATCACAAGTTTCAGTTACACACCATCGTATCTCAGAATCTGATCTTATCATTGATCATCACTGTTTTTGTCTGTCAAAAAACGTTCATGGAAAATTTAATGAAACAGTGAAGCCACTGCCACAAAATCTTTATTCTTTTCTACTTCTCTGTTTTCATCTTTAAAATGAAAAACATTTCTTAGAATCAAATACACACATTTCTTTTTTTTTTTACTCTCTCTTTCTCTCTAAATTTTTTTGTTTTTTTCCAATTCATGGCTCCAAATTCAGTAGCAGTGACAATGGAGAAGCCAGATAACTTCTCTTTGTTAGAAATCAACGGCTCAGATCCATCTTCATTCCCTGAGAAACGTAAATCCATCAGTCCAAAACAATTCTCTTGGTTCCTTCTCCTCAAAGCTCATAGAGTTGTCTCTTGTCTCTCATGGCTTATAGCTTCGGTTAAAAAGCGAATCGCTTTCTCGTCTAAAAACATTAATGAAGAAGAAGATCCAAAAAGCAGAGGAAAACAGATGTATAGATTCATCAAAGCTTGTCTTGTTATCTCCATTGTTGCTTTGTCCATAGAAATTGTTGCACATTACAAGAAATGGAATCTTGATCTTATAAACCAACCGTCTTGGGAGGTTTATGGTCTTGTTGAATGGTCTTATATGGCTTGGCTCTCGTTTCGATCCGATTATATTGCTCCTCTTGTCATCAGTCTCTCCAGATTCTGTACTGTCCTCTTCTTGATCCAGTCTCTTGATCGTTTAGTTCTTTGTCTTGGTTGCTTCTGGATCAAATATAAAAAGATCGAACCGAAGATCAAAGACGATTCTCTCGATTTGGAAGAAGCATCCAATTTCCCAATGGTCCTTGTTCAGATCCCAATGTGTAACGAACGAGAGGTAAACTTAAATTACTCTGTTTTCCTCTGTTTTTACTCTGTTTTGTGTTCTGTTTTGTAATTGTTATGTTTTTTTGTTGGTTAGGTGTATGAGCAATCAATAGGAGCAGCTTCACAACTTGATTGGCCAAAGGATAGGATCTTAATTCAAGTTTTGGATGATTCAGATGATCCAAATTTACAACTTTTGATCAAGGAAGAAGTATCGGTTTGGGCCGAAAAAGGCGTAAACATAATTTACAGGCATAGGTTGATAAGAACTGGCTACAAAGCTGGGAATTTGAAATCTGCAATGACCTGTGATTACGTTAGAGATTACGAATTTGTTACTATATTCGACGCAGATTTTACTCCTAATCCTGATTTCCTCAAGAAGACTATTCCTCATTTTAAGGTAATTACATAAATCTTTCCTTACTTAAAAAGGTAACATATTTCTTGGTGAAGATTCGTAATTTACGATGATGTTTCTGAGAAATTCAGTGAAAAAGTTTTGTTCTTTTTACACTTTTCTTAAAAGTAAATTATTACACACTCTTTTTGGTTCAACATCTTATGAATTATACTCGTCACCGTCACCGACAGTTGTCTCGTTTTTTTTTCATTATTTCTTTTTCGGTGGGTCATGTTCAAAGTAACCGACAAATTTTATATATATTTTTAGGAAAATCTAAGATTTTATTTTGTTTAAGTTAGGAAAATCCAAGTTGTTAAGTTTTAAGTATGAAATCAAAGTAACCGACAAATATTAAATTACAAAAAAATCATGACTTCTCTTATTGATTTTCCAATCACAAGTCTTCAGATTAAATCTAGTTGTAGCTAACCTTGACTATGTTGGTATTGGATTTCAATTGTTCCTTTGTTTTTACATTTACGTATTATAATCATGTTTTTCTTTTCTTTTAAATGTTAGTATAAATTTTTTAAATTTTACATTAAAAATATGGGAAAGTGTAATTTCTTTGGAATTTTGCATATAAATGCGAACACAACTTCTAGAAACTGTTTTGCATATATGGGAAAGTGTAATTGTTTTAAACAATTGAGATTCTAGTTTTGTATATTACTACTGTATATGTGATTGAAAAGAAAAAATAGAAATTAAGAGTGTTGTATTATTTTGTTTCAGGGGAATCCAGAGCTAGGACTAGTCCAAGCAAGATGGTCATTCGTAAACAAAGATGAGAATCTCCTTACAAGGCTACAAAACATAAACCTATGTTTTCACTTCGAAGTAGAACAGCAAGTGAATGGAGTGTTTCTCAACTTCTTCGGTTTCAATGGAACCGCAGGAGTCTGGAGGATCAAGGCATTGGAAGAATCTGGTGGCTGGCTCGAGAGAACGACCGTGGAAGACATGGATATCGCGGTTAGAGCGCATCTCAACGGCTGGAAATTTATTTACCTCAATGATGTTGAAGTCACTTGTGAGTTGCCTGAGTCTTATGAAGCTTACAAGAAGCAACAACATCGTTGGCATTCCGGTCCTATGCAACTTTTCCGGTTATGTCTTCCTTCAATCATAAAATCAAAGGTAAAATTCAATTTCTACAACTAGTGATTGTAGTCAAAACATCAATACATATACTCAATGTTTTGTTTTTGCGGATTTTGATTTTGATTTTTGCGCAGATATCGGTTTGGAAAAAGGCGAATTTGATCTTCCTTTTC
Organism: Cardamine occulta; assembly: GCA_028015245.1. Lineage (NCBI taxonomy): Eukaryota > Viridiplantae > Streptophyta > Magnoliopsida > Brassicales > Brassicaceae > Cardamine > Cardamine occulta. The sequence continues at coordinate 8,051,280 of CM051379.1, read as the reverse complement.
TTTCTTCTAAGGAAGCTTATTCTACCATTTTACTCATTCACACTCTTTTGCATCATACTTCCATTGACAATGTTCATTCCCGAAGCCGAGCTTCCCTTGTGGATCATCTGTTATGTTCCTATCTTCATTTCGCTTCTCAACATTCTCCCGTCACCTAAATCTTTCCCATTCTTAGTCCCTTACCTCCTTTTCGAAAATACAATGTCGATAACCAAGTTTAATGCCATGATCTCGGGGCTGTTCCAGTTTGGATCGGCTTATGAGTGGGTTGTGACAAAGAAAACCGGGAGATCATCGGAATCCGACTTGCTGGCATTTGCTGAAAAAGAAGAGAAGTTACATAGGAGAAACTCGGAGTCCGGTTTGGAGCTTCTGAGCAAACTTAAGGAGCAAGAAACCAATCTTGCGGGGCAAGAAACCGTGAAGAAGACCCTTGGAGGGCTAATGAGGCCGAAGAACAAGAAGAAGACGAACATGGTGTTCAAGAAAGAGCTCGGGCTTGCATTCTTATTGCTAACAGCAGCTGCAAGGAGCTTTCTATCGGCGCACGGTCTACACTTCTACTTCTTGCTGTTTCAGGGACTGTCTTTCTTGGTTGTAGGGTTGGACTTGATCGGAGAACAGATCAGCTAGACATACACAAAATCAAGACAGAGAGAATAAGGAAACGGAAGACGTTTATATTCGCTATTTTTTTGTTTGTTTTTTTATTCTTTTCCCTTTCTTATATTTGGGTTTTATACATAATTTCAAGAACTTATAATGTCCAGTTTCAGATAAATGAATTGAAACGAATTTGTTATATGATTTTTTGGTATAATTGTTGAAAATCATAACTCTTAGATGTTATTGTATTAAGATTTAAGAGTGGTTCAGAGTCGGCCAATTTCAAAATGAAAGAAGAGCCAGCCATATGTATTAAACTCTTATGTTTTGGGTTATGTTCAAGTTATTGTTATACAGTTATACTAATACTCATACGTTATCAATATACAAACGACCTTCTCTTGAATAAAGTAGATATATTTTGTATTAAACGCAACTGTTTGTGTGAACGTTTCCACATATTTAGTAATAAAACGTTGTTGATCTTTAATGGTTGGTTTTTAATGTGTCCATTCGAGTTTCTCATGTTTCAGACTCGTAAGACTGAGTTGGAGTCCTTCAAAGAGGTAAAAAGCAAGAAATGGTGAAACGATACATTATGGTTTATTTTGGAAAGACAGTTATGGTTGGTTTTTTTATGAGTCCACTCGAATTTCTCACGTTTCAGACGGTTAATGCTCTGATAGTCATATAAAGAGGTAAAAGCAAGAAATCCGCGACAAGAAAACAGCCGTTTTTAGACCGAAAAATCCGTCACAAATCCGTCGATCTGTATTTAGGCTATGGCAAAATTTCTCCAAAACTAATGAATCCAACCATCTGTATTAGTCCTCGTCGGTTTTAATTATAAACTTTCATGAGACTGTAGACTTCTGTATTAGTGAATGATTGGAACAAAACCTTGGTATACCAATTTTAGGAGGATCAACACTTTGTTATCCCATGATAATATGAATTTTAAAAAAAATTAGGTTTGTAGTCAACTCTTTTTATGATTTTGACGGCCAAGATCAGTGCAATACAATGTACACGATGTAGGTCCACTAAACACATGCTTCAGAAGAATCACAACTGTGTCTACCTATCATCACAACTTCTTTTTCCTATTTCAAATGTTTTTTTCTTCTAAATAACGTGTTTATTTATTATTATTAAACTACATGCTAAATTTAGGATTCTACAATCAACAGATATGAAATCCCCAATAGTAAAAATTGTTATTTATTTTATTTTTTTTTAATACGAGGAGGTTTTAGGCCAAAGACTGTAATCCCTCCCGATCCAAAACCACAACATGTAATATTAATTTTGTCACAAGAGTCACTCGAACTGAGCAACCTCTAAGCTTCGTATAGGATTTTTACCAGTCGAGCTAACGATACTTGGTTCCCAATAGTTAAGATTGTGTCTCAGAAAAATAAATTTCAACTTGGTTTGTCAACATCATCACCATCGTCATTTCATCATCACATCTCGGTATCTCACCATACTGGCATCTCATCTCATCATCATCAATATATCACCTTCAGCACATCACCATCATCATCACCACACTATCATAATCATCAAGATCAGCATCATCGACATTTAAACAAAATATTACTTAAAACATAAATTTTTTTGTATATTATATCTAAGAAGAAAGATGTAGGGTCAGATATACCCTTTTTGGGTCAATCTGTGGTATCATATATACATATTTGTGATTTTGATATAAACTGAATTTATAATTTCTTAAAACAAATACTCAAATGGGATTAGTATATGTTTTTTTCCAATGGTTTGTATAAATTATATTTTCGATCTCAAGTTATTAATATTTATTCCAAACAACAATTTAGTATTTTCAATTAAATTTTCCGTTTTTATACTTTTGTTAACAAATGTAGTACTATTTTTTAATTGAATATTAAATTTATTCAACTCAAAAATATATTTTTAGAACTCGATATTACTCACTTTTAATGTTTAAAATGTTTCAAAAGAAATTAAAGTAACAAGAGAATGATTCTCCTAATTATCTTTTAGCAAACCATATCTTCATTCTCTTTTCTTATTGTTGATCTTCCATTTATCGGATAGAAAATAACATGTTTCGAACTTTCTTGTCAATGGCTTGGACTATCTATAGTGCCAGTTCCAAAGCTTCACAAAGTCATCGATATTTCTTTCTCGCCAAATAAAGTGTATTGCAGCCTGGTAAGAATAACATAAGAGAAAAATATGAACATTTTCATGTGATGAATCCACAAACATCATCATGACTTGATTCCAATCTCTTGTACCTCTAGATTGTAGCAAATTCATAACTAGTTTATCCCATATTTATGCTGAAAAACTGTAAAAAACTAAAAGATGGTTCCGAGTTTTCATTTTGTGTTGGTAAATAATGCAAAAAAAGTTAATCCCAACTTTCCATTGTTGCATTTGATCCGTTGTTGATCATAATCGATTAAGAACAACCATACATAAGTAATACATAAGTAAAAGCATACTTTGGCGTACCCAAAAAAAAAACCATATATCTTTTCACCATGCTTTTAACTGGATTAACCTGACACACTAAATTCCATATATTTTTTGCTACGAACTTTGTGAAAAACTTATCTGGCTTACTTCGCCACAAGACTATGCCCTTCTTATCCAAGCTCTATGTATTTCTTTGGGACTCAATAACCTTTTCTACTCTATTTAATATATCCTTCGTTCTGTTATTTAACCCTGAGTGTAATACTAACAAAAGTTAAGAGCTACAAGTCTAGCCTCTATGTCTTATCTTAAATTGATATTTTATATGTTTTCAGCTAAGAGGGAAAGCAGAAACATATTTGAAAAGAAATAGAAAAAAATATAATTGTTATAAAACTATTGATATAATAAGGTAAGATATATATATATATATATATATATATATATATATTAAATTCTTTTGTATGGTAGTGAAAAGTGAAAAAACGAGAGAAGTGAGAGATGAAAAAAGAAATTGATCTTCTTTTCTTATTACTTCAAAATACCATTTACATAAGGTAAGTCACGTATTTATAGTGACTTAAAACGGTAAAGGTAAGTTGGTAAAATACAATTATAATATTTAATGGATAATCATCATTTTCTAACACTCTCCCTTGATTATCTATCATTATTGATATATTACGTACTGTCTCGTTAAAAACTTTATCATAAAAAACCCAATAGAATAAAAATCATGATAAGGAAAAAAGAATACAGTGACGTAATCTCCCCCTAAAAATGATGGATAAAATTTATTCTTTATAGATCATGTAAGTGATGCATCCCGATACTACGAACATGTTTTCTGAATGTTGTAGTTGGAAGCGCCTTCGTAAACAGATCAGTTGCATTATCCGTTGAGCGGTATATTGAATATCTACTTCTTAATTCTTTTCGAGTTCTTGTATATATGAGAAAAATCTTGGAGGAATATGCTTCGTTCTGTCGCTCTTGATATAGCTTTCTTTGAGTTGGGCAACACATGCAGCATTATCTTCGAACAATTTTGTTGGCTGTTTGTCATGAGTACTCCGATTGACTGTTGTATATGATTAGTCATGGATTTGAGCCAAACACATTCTCTACATGCTTCATGAAGCGCAATGGTCTCTGCATAATTTGATAAAGTAGCGACCAAAGTCTGCTTTTGGGGAACGCCAAGAGATTGCAGTACCTCCAAATGTGAAAACATATCATGTTTGCGATCGGCCTTTATGTGGATCTGATAGATAGCCTGCATCTACAAAACCAGCTAAAACAAAAGTGGAGTTTCTAGGGTAAAACAATCTCAAGTCAATTGTTCCTTAAAGATAACGAAAAATATGTTTTATTCCATTCCAATGTCTGCGCGTGGAAGATGAACTATATCTTACAAGTAAATTTATAGCAAATGCTATATCTAATTGGGTATAATTTGCAAGATACATAAGTCCACCAATAGCGCTCAAATAAGGTACTTCAGGACCTAAAACTTCTTCGTTATCCTCACAAATTCAAAATAGATCTTTATCAACATTAAGCGACCTATTGACCATTGGAGTACTCAAAGAAGTCGTTTTATCTATATAAAAGCGTTTTGAGATCTTTTTTCTATAATTTGATTGATGTAGAAAAATTTCTTCTCGATGATACTCGATCTGGAGTCCAAGACAAAATTTTGTCTACCCAAGATCTTTCATTTCGAACTCTTCTTACATATGAGTTCTGGTATCATCAATCTTTTGTTGAGTTCCAATTATGTTCAGGTCATCCACATATACAGCGATGATCACAAATTCAAATAAAGATTTCTTAATATATACATAAGGGCATATCGCATTGTTGATATATTATTTACTCAACAAATATTCACTTAAGCGATTATACCACATGCATCCGGATTGCTTTAATCCGTAAAGTGATCGCTGTAATTTTACTAAACATATTTTTTTTAGCTTTTGAGCTTAATGTTTCAGGCATTTTCAATCCTTCTGCGATTTTTATATATATCTCATTATCAAGTGATCCATATAGATATATAGTCACAACATCCATTAGATACATTTTTAGATTTTTGGATAACGCTAAGCTCATCAAAAATCTGAAAGTAATTGCATCAATAACCGGAGAATATGTTTCTTCATAATCAATTCCCATTTATAATCAATTTCTGGCCTTTGAAAAAATCCTTAGGCAACAAGTCGGGCTTTGTATCTTGTTACCTCATTTTTTTCATTTTTTTCGAACAAAAACCCATTTATATCCAACGGGTTTTACATGTTTGGGCGTTGTGACGATAGGTCCAAAAACTTTTCTTTTATTAAGGGAGTTCAACTCAGTTTTCATGGTCATTTTCTATTTTTCGCAATCAGATCTTTTCTGGCATTCTAATATGGACCTTGGATATGGATCATCACTTTCATAATCAATTTTCTCGGATACAGAGAATGAGAAAATTTCATCATCATCTTCTATCTTATTCTTAGCCCATACTTTTCTATTTTGGACATAGTTGATAGAAATCTCATGTTTTTCTAAATCAGTTTCGTCTTCAGGACTTTTATTTTCGTCTTAGGACTTTTTGCTGTATTTGGTTCTTCTGTACCAGTCTCATTCATTTTTTTCAATTTTTTTTTTCGAGGATTTTTATCCTTTGATCCCACTGGTCTCTCTTTTTTCAATTAAAATTTAGGTTCATTAACTATTTTCCATCAATTTGTTATTCTGAAATATTAATTCTTGACGGAACATTCGCAGCGGGTATAAATGATTTTGTCACCCTTTTTGAATCAGTAAATGCATCTGGTAATTGATTTGCCATATTCTATAAATATATAACTTTTTGAACTTCCAGTTCACGTTGTTTCGTAGGAAGATCAAAGTACAACAACGACGATGTGCACCATGTAATATCTTTTAGAACTTCCTTAATTCCTTCCCCTAATGCTGGGAGTTCATCTTCATTAAAATGGCAATCAGCAAAATGTGCCGTAAACTTATCACCAATTCGCGGTTCAAGATAACGAATTATACTTGGTGATGTATATCCGATATATTTTCCCAATATCCTCTGTGGTCCCATTTTTGTTCTTTGTGGCGGAGCTATAGGGACATAAACCACATACCAAAAAATTTGGAGATGGGATATATCTGGCTCCTAGCCAGATGCTAATTGTTTTGGGGAGTACTTATGATATGTACTTGATCGTATTTGAATTAGTGCAGCAACATGCAAAATTGCATGATCCCATACTGAAATTGAGAATTTTGTTCTCAATATTAATGGTCTAGTAATAAGTTGTAACCGTTTAATCAAAAACTCGGCCAAGCTATTTTATGTATGAATATACGGGACCAGATGTTCAACATTAATTCCTAATGATATACAATACTCTCTAAGATACCGGATTGAAATACAACGTTAATCAATACTATAAAATATCGAAATGGCCTGCATTGTGGGTATATAGGCCCACATATATCACCATGTATTCTCTCTAAGAATACTGATGATTCATTCCCTATTTTAGCTTGTGACGGCTGAGTGATTAGTTTTACCTTGAGAACAAGCATTACATGAAAATTCTCTCGATTGAAAAATCTTCTGGTTTTTCAACGGATGGCCATTTGAATTTTCCACAATTTTTCTCATCATGACTAAATCAGGATGCCCTAAACATTCATGCCAGATTTTGAATGTATATTTAAATTTTGAATTTACAGTAACATAGGATTCAGTCATATTTATCTTTGTGGAATATATTCTAGAGGATAGAGCTGCTACCTCTTCTAATATCCATTTTCTCTCCGAAATAACTGATGTAATGCAAAGATATTCAATACCATTCTTATTCATAGTTTCTATGTGATATCCATTTCTGCAGATATCTCTGAAACTTAACAAATTTCTGTAAGAGATAGGAGAAAATAATGCATTATTTATTTCAAATTTTGTTCCCCTTGTCATTGAAAAACTGACTCTTCCAAAGCTCATAATAATTTTTATATTACCAGATATAGTATTTACGCTTTCAGAGTATTCTTTTATTTTAAGAGAGGAGAAATATTTTTTATCCTTAATTATTGTGTGTGTTGTAGCACTGTCTACCCGACATATGTCTCCATCCCCGATGTCAAAGATTGACATTTTTTTAATTTAAGAATATTCATAAAAGATGCATTAATATAACAAAACAAAAATTTTATATTACAATAAAACTATCTGACAGCAAGCAAAATAAAATTAAAAAAAATATATATAATTAAAATATTATGAGTTTTATTTTATTTTCTTCTTCAGGAAGATTAACAAACATCATGCCGTAGTCTATTCTTCAAGAAGATCTTAGTCATTTGGTTTCTCGTTGATGGCTTCAGGATCAACTACAAAATCAGCAATATCGAGATAGGTATCATCATTTAAGCCATCAAAAGAAAGTCCGGATTCACCATGGATGAAGTTGGTTTCATTTGCTTTTTCTTTAGCTTTTTGTGATTTTTGATACAGGTTGGCCAAATGTTTAGGCATCTTACGTGCACGGACCAATGTCCTTTCATGCCAGATTCAGAAGCATTTTCATGCTGCTTATTTGTCACACGACCAACTTCGTTCTTTTTGAACATTTTATTATTTCTTTCAACGTTGAAATCATTAGAACGAAACTTTTTTCCTTGTCCACGTCAACGTCCATATCCTCCTCATCTATGATCACGATCATAACCTTGACCGCATCCTTGTCCATAATTATTATTGGATGACGCAACATTCGGTTCTGGGAATGAAGCTGATCCAGTAAGACGAGTTTGATGGTTTAACATCGCAAGTTCGTTATTTTGTTCAGCTACCAATAGAACTTGCATCAACTTTGAATACTTCTGGTATCCATTTGTTTGGTATTGTTGCTGTAGGATTATATTTTCAGGATGAAAAGTTTGGACAGTTTTCTCGATCATATCATAATCACTTATCTTCTCTCCACATAGAATTATCATGGAAGTAATTCCAAACAAAGCGGAATTATATCCACTAACACTTTTGTAATCTTGAAACCGGAGATTCAACCACTCATGTTTAGCTTTCGGTAAGATCACATATTTCTGGTGATCGAACCTATATTTGAGTGATTGCCAAAGATCTGCAGAATTTTATTTTGTCATATATTCATCTTTTAAACCATCATGGATACGATGGAATAAAATATCATGGCGTTAGCTTTTTTCTCTTCTGGAGATGGCTTTGATTTATCGATGGTATCAAGGAGCCTTTTTCCTTTTAAATGCATCCTTGGTGCAACTGCCCACCTCATATAATTATTTCCAGATATATCAAAGGCAGCAATCTTGAGTTTTGCTAAATTTGACATAATAACTGTATAACAATTTATTAAGCATAAATTTAATTAAAACTCAACTTAAAAAAACAAATTTAAACGGCATGATAAAATTTTAAAATTTGTAAGCATAATAAAAACATAAATTAAAATAACATATAATTTACGATAATATATAAAAATTAAAAAAAAAACAATAATTTAAAGCGTATGATTTGTCTTCTGGACAAATTTATTATGTAGTTCTTCGAGAACTTTTCATGTATGTTTTATAGAGTTCTTTTAGAATTTTTTCAATAAATGTCTTCTAGACATTTAATTATAAATAAAACACTGATCTGAAGTGACATAGTCTACCATATGATCATAAGTCGTTTGAGGTGGCAGGGCCTACCATATGATTATGATCGTAAAAAGACATAGCTTCCAATAACAATCGATTCGGGAAAGACAGCGCCTATCATCCCGAAATAACATATAAACGGAGAAGGCAGAACCTGTCTTTCCATTAACAAAAAATAAATTAAACATAAATTAAATCTCATATTTTCGGTATTAGAACAATTCGTGCTGATAACGTGTTATAAAACTATTAATATAATAAAGTAAGATATATATATATATTCTTTTGTATGGTAGTGAAAAGTGAAAAACGAGAGAAATGAGAGATGAAAGAAGAAATTGATCCTCTTCTTATTACTTCAAAATACCATTTACATAAAGTAAATCACGTATTTATAGTAACTTAAATCGGTAAAATATAATTATAATATTTAATCGGTAAAATATAATTATAATATTTAATCGGTAAAATATAATTATAATATTTAATGGATAATCATCATTTTCTAACAATAATCACATATATAGATAGACACATCTTTTGTGAGGAACAAAGTGGGTCATATTCGATTGTACTCCACCTGAGTCGTTGTTGTCGCACTAAACCTGAGTTCGAATATGGTGTCTCTCTCTTTCGGGAGAAGTAAATGACCAATAAATAAAAATAAAAAAATTTCTTTTCGCTATTTTGATGTGTCCAAATTTATGTGTTACTTCTAATCCAACAAAGAAGACACAAACACGGTCGGTATAAAATTATCAACTTAAAATATCTTTAATTTTAGCCTAAGCAAATATTTAAGTTTTCTAATAGGTATTTTCTCATTTTTAATAAATATATCTATATATTTTAACAAAAAAATATATATATATATATATATATCTATACCCTTTCAATTAGATGGGGAAAAAAAGAAAGACAGAAAACATATTTGGATTTTCTTCACTGTCGACATCATTTGGTTATTTTGGACCATTCCAGTTGTATTTTGCTGTTTATATCTTCTATCATATATTGTGTATATTACAAACACAAATAACAATCGTTAACCAACCCCAATACGCCTCTTTATAATCATTTAGCACCGACATTACACAAAATTATATAATTACAAATACCATTTTTTTTTTGTTAAATAATTTACATATAGCATATGAACTTTTTAATGCGGTGATTATAATATAGATTCATCGCATAGATATTTGGACTGCAATAACAGCCCAAACAAGTTTCTTAAACTCAGTGCTTTTGAAGCATGATTTTTGGGAGTATTTATTTGAATTTCAACTAACGGTACAATTTAAATAATCATTAATACCCTATAATCTATGTTTTTTTGTTAATTATAGAGAAAATACCACTAAAAACTTTAAACTTTACAATTTTTTCCAACTAAAATTTCAAACTATTTGTGTCCAGATATTTGATATCTTTCTTTTTCAATGAGATATCAGTTCCAGAGACGGTTTCCAAAACAAATATTTAAGTTGATAAAAATTTTCAACAAAAACCTCAAACTATTTTTGTTTTCAAAACAAACCTTCAAATATAAAGTTTTGCTTATTTAAACTCTCAAATTCTCAATCTTTATCCCAATGAAGGTTAATTGACAGTCAACGATAATTCTTCATACACATGTTAACTATTTGTTAATTTTGTCAGTTTCGAATAAAAATCATAGATAGAAAAACTCAATCTTGAATCTGATTGATGGTTAATTGATAGTCAACGATAACTCCAATTAACACAGCCAAACGCCTGTTAAATATTTATTAACTCCGTTAGTTTCGAATGTGAACCCTAGATGAATAAATCGATTTTCTATAGTTGTAAACTTATTTTCTCTTTAGTAAATAACTAAATAACAACAAAAATACGTAAAAATAGATAAATATAGTTAACAAATAGTTAACAAGAGTTATCGTTGACCGTTAATAACCCTTCAATGAAGCTTAATATTGGAAAGTTGAAGGTTTAAGTAAGCAAAACTTTATATTTAGAGGTTTATTTTAGAAACAAAAATAATTTGAAGTTTTTGTTGGAAAATTTTATAAACTTATATGTTTGTTTTAAAAACACAAATAGTTTTCATAGGTTTTAGTTAGAAAAAATTGTAAAGTTGAATGTTTTTTTATGATATTTTTCATTAATTAAAAGACACTTTAATCTATGTTGTAACACCGAATCGCGACGTAAATTTCAATAATCGAATAAAATCCATAGACTTGTGAGATTTGCTTCACTGTCTTTTCCGCGTGGATGAGAGCGCAATAACACAAACAAAAAAAGTTGAGCTGCATGTGAACTACGTAATATCCGTCAATTAGTCTGTTTCCGTGTGTTTTGCCAAATTTTCTAATAATTTAATTTATCTAAACGAATAATTTAATTTTGCTATTTATGTTGAACAGATCACATGGATTATCATTTCTTTTATGTAAATTAACATTCCCTATATAGTTTAGCATATTCTGGTTTTTAGTACTTTAACATAAACAAAACAATTATGTTTTTAGTAAACATCTTTTCCGAAACTAATAATACCTCTTACTTTTGAATATCCGAAAATATAATTGTTTTCTTTTACGTCGACAAATTTCACCTATTTGATAACCAATTAAAAAAAAATCATCTATTTGCTTTGATTTTTTTCCTATTTGTTTTTCAATTTGTAAATAATGGTTGTTGATGTAAAACCAAAATCTAACACTGATTGGTTTTGTAGATTTGTGCGAGTTTAATTTCAACTTATGACCAAATACATTGACTCGATGTTCCAATATATAGACTACATAAATAATCTATAATTGGTTTGGTTTTAATTTGATATCATTATCTAGATATTTTTTTAATCAACAGCATACCATAGACATATAAATATACGGATTTGAATTTGTAAGATGACACAAACCATTTAACCCTAAACTTTTTTTGATATCTAACAATTTTAAAAATAAAATCTAATCAATACACTTCTAGGCTTCTAGCTTTTCGAATTTATTTTCTTTTCTTCGGCTCAAAACTAATCGATTTAAATCAAAATCTGTAGCTACTAAACCGATCTACAAGACATAACCGATCTATATAACCAAAATAAACCGGACATCTCCACCTTACGGTCCTTACCACCACCCCCAAGTTTTGATTTACACACATCCCCGTGATTGGTGGACCGTTAGATCAACGCGTGTACATCGGCGCGTGAAATTCACTCTCCACTCCCATCTTCCATTATAACCCCAACCCTCACTTCTCTCTTTCTCTCTCGCCGCCCATCAAATCTCGTCTTTCTCTCCGCCGCTACAACAATGGCGGACCTCAAATCTCTCTCCCTCTTCTTCTTCTTCATCTTCTTCATCTTCACACTTCTCACTACAACAACCGAATCTCGCTTAACCAAAGACTACTACTCAAAATCATGTCCAAGATTCTTCGACATAATCAGAGACACAATCTCAAACAAACAAATCACAACACCAACCACCGCAGCCGCAACAATCCGTCTCTTCTTCCACGACTGTTTCTCAAACGGCTGCGACGCCTCAATCTTAATCTCCTCCACCGCTTTCAACACCGCAGAACGTGACTCATCGATCAATCTTTCACTTCCTGGAGACGGCTTCGATGTCATAGTCAGAGCTAAAACAGCTCTCGAACTAGCTTGTCCCAACACTGTTTCTTGCTCCGATATCATCACCGTCGCAACACGTGACCTTCTCATCACCGTCGGTGGTCCTTACTACGATGTTTACCTCGGCCGTCGCGATTCAAGAATCTCTAAATCGTCTCTCTTAACCGATCTTTTACCTCTTCCTTCAACTCCGATCTCGAGAATCATTAACCAGTTTGAATCTAAAGGCTTCACTATTCAAGA